>JARYGA010036772.1:1200000-1800000 GCA_030545235.1 Helianthus tuberosus | reverse complement strand
ACCACTACCTACTAACGAACGGCATGGCCAATGATAATGAACGTATTTTTGTCCCATTTAAACAACCCAAATGTCATACCAAAATGTAAGCATGTGATGAAAAACAAATGTACTATGTATGCAACAAATGGACATACATAGCATGTGATGTAAAACAAATGTACTAAGTATGCAACAATGAACATACATAGCATGTGATGTAAAACAATGTACTAAGTATGCACTAAATGGACATACATAGCATAAAATGTGATATAAAACGATGTACTAAGTATGCACTAAATGGACACACATAGCAAAAACATAATGAAATCATGTACTATAAGTGTACTAATGAACATAACAAGCATATGATATGAAAACATGGAAAGCACGAAAGTAACAAGTAGGCACTTGTGTTTCACCCCAAAATGTTTGAAAAAACAGTAAAAGAGGGGACTATGTACTCGATTGAGATTGCTCAATAGTCTTTGGATAACCACCAAGCAATGCTAGAAGGATCACGGAATCAAACAGCACCTAATATAGGTATCTATGTTAATAAACGGACCGAAATCGGAGGATCGAATAGAATGAGGTTTCGTAAACCAAATGAGTGTACGAACTCATGTAATATGGTTTAACAAAGCCTATATTCCAAAATGGAACCTATCCTAAGTGCTTACGACCCATTACGACCCGTTTAGGTAGCTTATGCTACTTTAACGCGTCGTTCGCGTAAAACGCGTTCGGACCGCCTAACTAGTCCTATGACAAGTATTATATGCCTTAACATGTCTAATAATGTTGCCTAATCAGTTTAGATGTCAAAATTTATGTTACATATGCTTAAAATGAATTTATGCGTAAAAAGGGCATGTTGGTAATTTACCTAAGGCATATAAACTACATATCATATAACTAACTAAACGACGTGACCATAAGGTATAACCTCAGAAGGTTATTCCCTATACAACTATGGTCACCTAATGTGTTTGGTCGGATCCTAATGATCGACCAAACGGGTTGGGTTTGAAAGTATAAGCGGTTGTTTAGACCACTTACCTTACGACCCTACCTAAGCACTAAACCTAAAGTGACGAGTTAAACATGTTAAAACATGTTTAACGAAGTTTGAAAACAGGTTTGGTATCAAAACAAACGGTTTTGATACTCAAAAATAGTTTGGTTACAAAATACGCAAGAATACATATTTTGGCCGAAACTACGACTCGTCACTATGCCTAGATAACATGGTAATCAGTAGGTATAGTCACAAGAGACTAAAACCATCGTGATTACGCTCACGTTATGAAGTTCAAATGAACTTCATGTTGACCATAAACTGGTCAATGCAGAAAGTCAAACAAGTTTGACTTTCATGCTTAAAACGCGTAAAAGAACGAAAGAATACTTACAACGGGTCCAAGAATGGAAGCTTTGATCCGAATATTCTCAGGTATGAAGTGAAAATCACCTAAACTTAGAGAACCAATTCAGATCAAAGGTGTGAGTTTGAGAGTGTAGATGGTGGGGGTATTTATAGTTTTCGTACAACCATTAAGATCGTTTCTTGAAACCCGAGCTTTGATCTAGGCCGTACACTTCATACCCACTGATTTTAATACCATGGGAGCCCCTAAAAGAGCCCATAGAATGTCCAAAACCAGGTGCAAGAGTGTGGAACAGCTGGAACAAGCTGGAAAACATTTTTTGGTATCTGGCACATGCTTATGGACTGCATCCAGTATCCCATACGACCGCATGCAACCTACAGATCAGCAACTTTTGCAAAATGTCAGTTTTGGCCCCTGTGTGCGTATTGTCGTGTTTTGGCACTTCTAACACCCGTCAAACCCATTTTTAAGCTCCATAAGAATGTTAAAACATAGGGAACATGAAAAATGCTCAAAAATATGACGGATGTCAGTTCGTTTGGCCGTACGGTTGCGTTGTTCGGTTAATTACGACGGAAGTCGTAACAGACGCGAAAACGACCCAAATTGCGAAACGAATCAAGTTTTGACAAGCCAATCACTAAAATAAAATATTTTAATGATTACATAAATTTTTGGATGTCCGTTTGTATTCAAAACGTAAGATATGCGCGAAAATGCAAACTTATGCACTTTTTGACGCTTTTAGTCCCTGAATGACCAAAAAGTTTATTTTAGCACCCCGAACCCCTCAAAGCCTATTTCTAAGCTATGTGAAGGATATTCAGGGTATGTTTAACTTATGATCAAGTTCTGGAATGTCCGTTACAGTACAAATCGGCATACTTTCGCAGTTTGTTGAATTTAGTCCCTGTAAGCGATAAACTTGATTTTGCCATACCAAAGCCTTCAAAAATTATATATAAGTTATGTAAAGGTTATTTAAGGTATGTTAAGCATAAATTGATGTTCCAGAGTGTTTGTCGCGTTAAACTGATTACGTTTACGCACCAGTTTGCGTATAACTTTCAAGAAACGGATATAGAGCTTAAAATTGAACAAAAAACCAAAACATGAAAAATGTCAAACATAAACAAACAAATATTGGGATCAAATAACATTGTTTTATTGATAACCAAATAGTTTACAATGATTACAGACATAGGTGTCACAGTCTCCCCCACTTGTGGAAATTTCGTCCCGAAATTTGTTTAGAGGAAACTTGTGAGAAAATATGTGGATATTTCGCCTTCATTTGATCTTCACGTTCCCAAGTAAATTCTGGTCCACATTTAGATTCCCAGCGAACTTTGACCAATGGAATGCGCTTGCGTTTAAGCCACTTGACTTCACGGTCCATGATTTCCACAGGTTTTTCAACAAAATGCATCGTGTTATTAACACGAATTTCATCAAGTGGTATGTGGAGGTTCTCATCAGCTAAACACTTCTTGAGATTGGACATGTGAAAGGTTGGATGAACGTTTCCAAGTTCAGGAGGTAACTCAAGTCTGTAGGCTACCTTACTGATTCTTTCGACGATCTTGAATGGTCCAACGTATCTAGGTGCAAGTTTTCATGTCTTTCCAAATCTGATCACACCTTTCCAAGGTGAGACCTTAAGTAATACACGATCACCGACTTGAAATTCCAAGGGCTTGCGTCGTCGGTCCGCGTAACTCTTTTGATGGCTTCGAGCTGTCTGAAGGTTACCACGAACTTTCTTAACCTTATCTGTTGTCTCTAGAATGAGGTCAGGTCTAGTAAGCTGAGCCACACCGATCTCATTCCAACAGACTGGGGAATGACATTTTCGACCATAGAGAGCCTCGAAAGGAGCCATGTTGATGCTGGAGTGATAACTATTGTTGTAGGAGAATTCAATCAATGGAAGATACGAATCCCAATTACCACCAAAATTGATCACGCAAGCTCTAAGCATATCCTCCAAAGTCTGGATTGTTCTTTCAGTTTGGCCATCTGATTGCGGATGATAAGCTGTGCTCAAATTAAGTTGGGTCCCCATAGCAGATTGCATGGTTCTCCAAAAACGAGACGAGAATCGAGCATCTCTGTCAGAAATAAGGTTCAAAGGAACACCATGTCTTGATACAATTTCATCCACATAAATTTTAGCAAGCTTGTCAGCAGATAGATCCTCACGGATTGGCAAGAAATGCACTGACTTTGTAAGACGATCAACAACTACCCAGATGGCATCATGACCTCTCTTAGTGTGCGGAAGTTTGGTAATAAGATCCATAACAATGTTTTCCCATTTCCAAACTGGAATCTCTGGTTGCTCCAATAAACCAGAAGGATGTTGATGTTCAGCCTTAACCTTAAGACAAGTAAGGCATTTTGATACGTATAAGGCAATGTCTTTCTTCATACCAGGCCACCAATACTAAGTACGAAGATCCTTATACATTTTGTCAGCACAAGGATGAATAGAATAATGAGACTTATGAGCTTCATCCATAAGCAAGGTGCAAAGATTGTCTTGACTTGGGACCCACAAACGGTCCATGAATTAATACGATCCATCATCTTTAAGCTCGAGATCAGGCTTGATATGAAATGGTAATTCCTTACCCATCAAGTTTTGCGTGACTCAAGTGTGTTGAGCCTGAGAGATGCGGGTTTGGATATCAGATCGAGGTTGATTATCAGATTGAACACGAACACAATGAAGCTTGACATGTTCTTTACGACTCAAAGCGTCAGCCACGACATTCGCCTTACCAGGATGGTAGCGAATTTCGCAGTCATTGTCGTTTAGAAGTTCAACCCAACGTCGTTGCCTCATGTTGAGTTCTTTCTGATTGAAGATATGCTGAAGACTCTTATGGTCAGTAAAAACCACACATTTTGTACCATATAAATAATGTCTCCAGATTTTGAGAGCGAAGACAACTGCACCTAACTCAAGATCATGAGTGGTGTAGTTCTTCTCATGAACCTTCAACTGCCTTGATGCATATGCTATGACTTTGTTCATTTGCATGAGAACACAGCCAAGACCCAAGTTTGATGCATCACAATACACGACGAAATCATCATTGCCCTCAGGCAAAGATAGAATAGGCGCATCACAAAGCTTCTACTTCAAGGTCTAAAACGCTTCTTCTTGCTTAGATCCCCATTCAAAGGGTTTGTTCTTCTGAGTTAGAGCAGTTAAGGGAACTGCAATCTTTGAGAAGTTCTCGATGAAACGGCGATAATAACCCGCAAGACCAAGAAAAGAACGAACTTCAGTAGGAGTAGTAGGCGTATCCCAATCCTTAATCGCACTGATCTTGGAGGGATCTACATGAATACCTTGTTCGTTGACAATATATCCTAAAAATTGAACTTCCTTAAGCCTAAATTCGCACTTGGTGATTTTGGCGAAAAGTTGCTCTTTCTTCAGGAGTTCCAGAGTAAGACGAAGATGTTGCTCATGATCAGCTTGCGTCTTAGAATATATCAAAATGTCATCAATGAAGACGATGATGAACTTATCCAAATAAGGCTTGCAGACCCTATTCATCAAGTCCATAAAAACAGCAGGAGCATTAGTCAAACCGAATGGCATAACTGTGAACTCATAATGCCCATAACGAGTGCAGAAAGCTATCTTGGGAATATCTTCTTCATGCACACGAAGCTGATGATACCCAGAACGCAGATCAATCTTTGAAAAATAAGAAGCACCCTGCAACTGGTCAAAGAGATCATCAATGCGAGGTAGGGGATATCGATTCTTGATGGTAAGCTTATGAAGCTCACGGTAATCGATGCATATTCTGAAAGATCCATCTTTCTTCTTGACAAAAAGAACGGGAGCACCCCAAGGTGAAAAGCTAGGACGGATAAAACCTTTGTCAGAAAGCTCCTGAAGCTGCTTAGACAACTCTTGCATCTCAGATGGTGCAAGATGATATGGAGATCTGACAATAGGATTTGCACCAGGTACGAGATCAATACCGAACTCGACTTGGCGTGCTGGTGGTAAACCAGGTAAATCTTCAGGAAACAACTCTGGATAATCCCGAACAACAGGGATATCTTGAATAGACTTACCTTTGCCTTTATCTGCTACAATATGTGCCAAGAAGGCCACATTGTTCTTTTGTAGATACTTCTGAGCCTGAGTACAAGACATGAGCTTGAGACTACTAGCAGGTTTCTCACCACGAACCTGTAGGATCTCACCTGTCGAGAGCGGCACACGAATAATCTTCTCAAAACAAACTACCTCTGCGTGATGCTTGGCTAACCAATCCATACCCACTATAACGTCAAAACTCCCAAGTTGCATTGGCGTGAGGTCGATGGGAAAAAGATGATTGTTAAGGTTCAACTGGCAGTTACGAAGAACAGAATCGAGAACAATGGGATCACCATTAGCAACTTCTACTGTCAAAGGCTTTCCTAGTTTTATTCTAGATATGCGAAGCAATGGCTCAAAAGACAATGACACAAAACTCTTATCGGCACCCGAATAAAAAAGAACAGTTGCAGACTGATTGTTAACAAAGAACGTACCATTGACCACCTCGTTGTCTGCTTGCGCCTCCTGAGCATTCATGTTAAAGACTCATCCACGAGCCTGAGCTTGGTTTGCATTCACCAACCTTGGACCCTGATTACGGTAGTGGGTCAGATCCCCATAGTTATAGCACGAACCAAGAGGGAAATGAGGTCGTGCAGCTTGTGCTTGCTGTTGAGCAGGTGGTTGAGCAGCCTGCTGAGCTGGGTTAAGTGCGGCCTGATTCTAAGCAAAACGACAAACATCAGCAAGATGACCTGACTTTCCACAGTTAGTACAGAAACGGCATGGAACTTGCAGTTGATGGTGACTATTGCATCTGTTGCACAACGGTGCATTCCCCGCATACCGTTTCTTAGCTGGTGGTGGTACGGGTTGGTTGGGAGCTGCCTGGTTAACTTGGGCAGTGACAGCGAAATTCTGGGAAGCCTTACGCTTCCTAGACCCCTTCGAGGAACCAGTTTCCTTGCCCTTCTTGTTCTTATCCTTCTTACTCTCACCCTTGTCAGACAACTGTTTCTTACCTTTGTCGCCCTTCCTGTGCAACTTGCCCTTTAAGACCTTCGACTCAGTTAATGTCGCAGCTAACTTGATTGCCTGACGAAGTGTGGTTGGGTTACTACCAGTGACGATGTCTTGTACGGAGTTAGGTAGGCCATCAATATACCTCTCGATAGCTTTCTCGAGTGGGGTAACCATGGTAGGGCATAGCAAACTCAACTCCTGATACCTGTCAGTGTAAGCCCGGTGCTCACCACTATCCTGCTTTAAGTCATCAAACTCCCTTTCTAAAGCTCTTAGTTCATGACGAGGACACAACTCCCTCATCATAAGAGTCCTAAGTTTAGCCCATGTCTGTGCTAACGCAACCTCAGCACCACGGTCTCTCATAACCCCGTTCCACCAAGTAAGAGCCATCTTCTGAAATACACTTGAAGTAAACTCGACTTTCCGATTTTTAGGACACCGAACATGACGGAACGTACTCTCAATGCTCTCGAACCACTGTAGGAGCCCAGTTGCTCCTTCAGAACCACTAAACTTGAGTGGTTTAGCCGAATTGAAACTCTTGAAATTGCATGGAGCGTTCTGGTTATTGTTGGCTTGGTTCACTTGAGCAATAATGTCTGGGAGTACATCAGCCATATGCTGCGCCATGATATCTGCCATTTCAGCATTAGATAGCCGATTTTCGCGTCGAGGATGCATTCTAAAAGAGGAAACATGAGAGAAAACGAGTGAGATGATTAGATGAAAAGAATGGGATGATACAAAAATCGACAAAAGCAAAGATGGTGGTCATTCGTTTGTTACCACAAAGCAAACAAACGACACACAGTGACTAATCAAAGTAAATGGGTCAAAAATAATGTATCGCGAAGACATGCTCGCCTATAAGTGAACACTCACCCCAAGAGTTCCCATGTAAGAGTGACTGGTCCGATTATATGGATTTGTACGAACACTCTAGCCTTAGACAGAAAACCCAGGGTACAGGCATTCACCCTTCCAGTTTGCACATGTTCACACTATTTAGAACCCAAAACTTTGACGAGATTTTGAAAATCTTGGAAGGCACAAGGCTAAAAGAATCATTCAAAAGCGGATGATAAATTTTCAAAATCATTTTGAAAAATCAAAGGGTTCAAAACCTTAAAAAAAACAGAAGATTGATTTTCAAAAATCGTTTTGGAAAATTGGGTTCTTGTTTTGGCAATCACCTAAGGATAGGTGAAGTGCATGTTTTAAGATCTAAACACAAGTTAACTTATGTTGGGGTCCTAGAAAAGTTATAGTCTAGGTCAAAGCATTACTAATAACCTAATTCCCTATAACCATTGGCTCTGATACCAACTCTTCTGTCACACCCCGACCACGTAAAACATCAAATCGTGGCGGAAACGTCAAAGAGTGTTGTAACAGAAGTATTGTTTCACAACCATAGTAATTAAAGTTTTGTTTTATTTATGAACAAAGGTAGAATACATTGTCTTTTAAACAAAGGAAACAAGAGTTCATAACATTATTTAACTAATCTTGCTTCTTTTATGTCACTAAGGCCCGAGTCCACCCTAGTGTATCTTGATCAAACCTATGCAATAGCTTCTGAAACACATGTGAAAATAGGTACGTCAGCATAAAAATGCCTGTGAGATACATAGGTTTTGTGAAAATAGGATTCATGACTTGAGTTTAAAAGAAAGGTTTATTAAAAATTAGCCATGAATCTTGTTAAGTGTTTTCTTTTATAAATCACATGAAAACTCGATTAGAAATCAGATTATATAAAAGAAAGGTGCATGGTTAATAAAATAACCAAGTAAAATGAGTTGTATCAAATAAACTGTTTTGTAAAACAATGTCTTGTGAAAAATATGTTATTTGTGTAAAATGTTATATGTCTAAATTGAAATGATTTAAATAACGCTAGGATATGTAATATCATACAAGCACTTATATATAGGAAGTACCAGCGGCGTATCCACCATGCTTGTATCATATTACACACGCCTCGTTACTTAAATCACTTACCCAAACAAACCACCAATGTAAAATGTTTATGTTTAAACCAATTGTCAAAATGCTTATGTCAAAATGTAAACCATGTAATGTATAATCAATGTCAAATGTTCAGGTGTCAAATGTGAATCATGTAATGTGTATCCAACATATCATGTATGGCAAGTGAAATATATCAACTAAACCATAGGTAAAATGCACAAACCAAGGTATTGAAGTAAACCATAGTTTAAATCAAAGTTATGTTTTGTGGAACAAATGCATGCTATACTGATACAAACATCTATGCGGTATTGTTAAATGCATACATTCAAGCCTTGAGACTGTGGCGAGAAACCCATAAACAAATTAAAGGTTTATCTGAGTTATGTGTATCGAATTCGGTCATTCCTTCCATCCAAACATACCTAGGATGTCAGGAACGGGAGTTGTCAATTCCTATGGTACCACAACCTACTAACGAACGGCATGGCCAATGTTAATGAACGTATTTTTGTCCCATTTAAACAACCCAATTGTCATACCAAAATGTAAGCATGTGATGAAAAACAAATGTACTATGTATGCAACAAATGGACATACATAGCATGTGATGTAAAACCAATGTACTAAGTATGCAACAATGAACATACATAGCATGTGATGTAAAATAATGTACTAAGTATGCACTAAATGAACATACATAGCATAAAATGTGATATAAAACGATGTACTAAGTATGCACTAAATGGACATACATAGCAAAAACATAATGAAATCATGTACTATATGTGTACTAATGCACATAACAAGCATATGATATGAAAACATGGAAAGCACGAAAGTAACAAGTAGGCACATGTGTTTCACCCCAAAACGTTTGAAAAACAGTAAAAGAGGGGACTATGTACTCACTTGAGATTGCTCAATAGTCTTTGGATAACCACCAAGCAATGCTAGAAGGATCACGGAATCAAACGACACCTAATATAGGTATCTATGTTAATAAACGGACCTAAATAGGAGGATCGGATAGAATGAGGTTTCGTAAACCAAATGAGTGTACGAACTCATGTAATATGGTTTAACAAAGCCTATATTCCAAAACGGAACCTATCCTAAGTGCTTACGACCCATTACGACCCGTTTAGGTAGCTTATGCTACTTTAACGCGTCATTCGTGTGAAACGCGTTCGGACCGCCTAACTAGTCCTGTGACAAGTATTATATGCCTTAACATGTCTAATAATGTTGCCTAATCAGTTTAGATGTCAAAATTTATGTTACATATGCTTAAAATGAATTTATGCGTAAAAAGGGCATTTTGGTAATTTTCCTAAGGCATATAAACTACTTATCATATAACTAACTAAACGACGTGACCATAAGGTATAACCTCGGAAGGTTATTCCCTATATAACTATGGTCACGTAATGTGTTTGGTCAGATCCTAATGATCGACCAAACGGTTCGGGTTTGAAAGTATATTAGACTGCTTACCTTACTACCCTACATAAGCACTAAACTTAAAGTGACGAGTTAAACATGTTAAAACATGTTTAACGAAGTTTGAAAACAGGTTTGGTATCAAAACAAACGGTTTTGATACTCAAAAATAGTTTGGTTACAAAATACGCAAGAATACGTATTATGGCCGAAACTACGACTCGTCACTACGCCTAGATAACGTGGTAATCAGTAGGTATAGTCACAAGAGACTAAAACCATCGTGATTACGCTCATGTTATGAAGTTCAAATGAACTTCATGTTGACCATAAACTGGTCAATGCAGAAAGTTAAACAAAGTTTGACTTTCACGCTTAGAACGCGTGAAAGAACGAAAGAATACTTACAACGGGTCCAAGAATGGAAGCTTTGATCCGAATATTCTCAGGTATGAAGTGAAAATCACATCAACTTAGAGAACCAATTCAGATCAAAGGTGTGAGTTTGAGAGTGAAGATGGTGGGGGTATTTATAGTTTTCGTACAACCATTAAGATCGTTTCTTGAAACCCGAGCTTTGATCTAGGTCGTACACTTTATACCCACTGATTTGAATACCATGGGAGCCCCTAAAAGAGCCCATAGAATGTCCAAAACTAGGTGCAAGAGTGTGGAACAGCTGGAACAAGCTGGAAAACATTTTCTGGTATCTGACACATGCTTACGGACTGCATCCAGTATCCCATACGGTCCGCATGCAACCTGCTGATCAGCAACTTTCGCAAAATGTTACTTTTGGCCCCTGTGTGTGTATTGTCGTGTTTTGGCACTTCTAACACCCGTCAAACCCATTTTTAAGCTCCATAAGAATGTTAAAACATAGGGAACATGAAACATGCTCAAAAATATGACGGATGTCGGTTCGTTTGTGTGACAACTGGCACCAAACCGGTAATTTCCATACAATTTAATTAATATTTAATGACTGAAATTATGTCAACAGTGTATGATTACATGATATACTTGTGAATTCATGCACGTTTTATACTACAAGAAATTTGTTTCATGCATTAATGATAGCGTTGCGTCAGAAATACTAGTAAACTCACCGGTAAGACACATTGTGTCAACAATTCTGCAGATAGCAGTCAGACAATAGAATTGGAGCCTAGGTGTAGGTCCAACGTCAAGAATACATTAAAACCCAAGAGTATATACAAGGGTTAACATATAGACTTTCCGGAAGCTAAAATATGCACTAAAAAGCACCCGAAACGCACTTTAAATGCAGAAATCTGCATAATTCAGCTATAAATCAGCTTTTTAACATATAAATATTATGCAGAATTCTTGTTTTATTATCCAGAATACCCTCCTAAGTGTTGGGAATTAAAAGGATTACAAAATGGTACATAAAGGACACTAAACGGTGCAATTTAGCACTTTAACGAACTGGTATTTAACCGAACAACCGGACATTACCCGGAACATAAAAATATTACTAGAAGCATTGTTTTTATGTTTCTGAACTAGTTATGGTCCCCGAACACCATAACACCTCTTATAACATAATAACACCTCAAATCCCTAAACTTTACATTTGAAACTAACCTATTTATATATATTAGAAATTGGAAGTTACACTTTGCCCCCCCCCCCCATATTATTCACGGTTGCAAAGGGGTGGCCCCCACCAAATATTTGCCAAGATCTTGCAATATTCACTTTGATATTACTTGGATTTGTTTTGATATTATTTAGATTTTGTAAGATCACTAGATATGGAAGATCTTGAGTGCTATATATATAACCATTCTTAATTCATCACCTCACACCACTCACTCCCTTCCTCTCTCTCTCTCCCTCTCGGCCCTAGTAGTGCCGCCACCACCACCACCATTTCATCCACCATTCATCCAATATCAAGATCATTCCAAGGTGATAGAAGGTGTTGTATGAAGCTTGAAGCTTGTAGAACTTGAAGAAACTCCATAGCTTGCTTTCACCCATCATTTTCATCATCTTTTTCTCTAGTGATCTTCCCTAGCTTTTGAGCTAGTTGTAAGCTTCTTGTTACTAGTTTCTATTTCTTATTTTGTTGGTTAAAAAGATGTATATTGTTAAGAATCACAAGAATACTAAAAGAACATAAACAAGAATCATAAGCATAAGCTTACATATGATGGACTCTTGTTGAAATAATGTTGTTTAAGTACATGCATGACACTTGATTGTTATTTACTTGAGATTATGATGCTGATCATCATAAGGAGCTTGCTAGATTGTGATTAAACACATGATCTAGCAAGTTAGGGGATGATTATGTGTTAACCCAAGAAGATCATCCTCACTTATAAACATGAACGTGGAAATAAAATGATTTCTTGAAAAATAGTAAATAAAGTGAGCTAGTAATCTTATGAAATCTAAGATTCATGAATGATTTTCCAAGAAAACCAAGTTCAAAATATGATTTTTAGTAGAACTTGATTCTTACTTAAATGTACACTATTTTTGGTGATAAAATAAATATAAGAGCACTTTATTTCCAAGAAAAGTTCAAAAGAATAATTTTTGTAGAATATGTTTACAAGTTGTAAACACCTAGTTTCTTTAAGAATGAGAATTTTTAAAGAAGTAAACACACTTTAAAGGGTAACTAAGTCTACTAAACATGCTACCAAGTTACTACAAGTTTTTAATAAAAGTTCAAGCTCATGTTGTTATATACATTTAATTTTTACACTTGGGAAGTGTAGTTTGATTATTGATTGTTGTGATGATTTTAAAAGAAAATAAACACATGTTTTAAAAACATGGGAAACCTCCATTTTTAGGGGAAACCTTGTCAAAATTTCTATAAATTTTGACACTTAGAAAAATATAAGTTTTGGTGAAACTTATTCCCTAAAAATGTACCCAAAAATATTTACCAAGGTTTCCCTAATTTTTATGTAAACTTCAAGTTAAGAAATGATGATTTCTTCAAGATAAAATTTATATCAAGTATGTATATTTTTGAGGAAAATATATATATTTATTGATCACCAAATTTTGTGCTAAGTGTATGTAGTATGTATTATATGTAATAGTGTGTTAAGACTTGAAAATACACTAAATACTCCTAAGGAGTGAAAAATACAAAATACACATACAACATGCTTAGACAAATACAAGAGAATATATTTATGAAAATATATTACTTGATAGATTAAATAACTTGGACAAGTTATGAACATGAAATGAAGTTTTGGACAAAATACATAATTCAGGTGAAAAATACAAGAAACTTATATTTATTTTTTTGAGAAAATAATACAAGTAAGATACATAGTTAAAAATATAAATTATTTTTAACAACAAGAACACATACATAAAAGATGGTGACTTGTACTTGTGCGATACAAGTCTAGTGACTAACGTTAATAAGACACGTATAGGTCACGACGCTATATAAGCAAACCCGGTGAAGTTTGCGGCGCAAGAAACGCAAAGTTGTGAGTTCATGCTCCCCCTTTTCTTTTAACTGTTTTCAGTTTTATAACTTCGGGGGTGAAATACATGTTACAAATGTTACAATGTTTATAAATGGTATGATGGATACAAAAACAAGAAGCACTCTTGGTGATAACTATTACCAAGTATGATGCATTTTGAGGAATGATACGAGAAATCGTGTCACGAATAGGGTACCATAAGCACCATTAATCGTGTACATACTAAGACCGCAGAACAAAAGGTTAGATCTAATTGGTTTTTGGGCAGCCACACTCTTGGTGAAAACTAGTACCGAGTAGTGCTTTTGTGTCTCCGTCGTGAATCGACAACTAGAAAAATGCCTATGGTTTGGTTGCTTCTTATGTCGTGTCACATGTTAATGGCCTTGCAACCCATTAACAACCTAGATATATACAAGAATACTTTATTTATACAAGAATACTTGATTTATACAAGAATACTTGATTTATACAAGATACATACCATGTTTTTCATATAAAGTATACAAACGTTCAATACAAGAACTGCATGAATTCACACCAACATTATGTTGACGTTTTCCAAAAACTCACATGTATTTCAGGTAACTTAAGTGGATGTGTGCGCGGTCTTACTTATGCTCCTGGATGTTGTTTATGTTATTCCTTAAATAAAGTTGTAAACTTTTCAGACAAAATGTTGTCTTGTGATGTAAACACTTAAATCATGTTTTCAGTTATGAAATGTTTGGTATTTGGAATTATTTTTACGAGCATGTAGTATGTTTACCTTTCGTATGCAATGAGACCCTTTCATGATCACACCTCGTGCTTCCGCCTTAGAAAGGGGTGTGACAGTTTGGCTGTACGGTTGCGTTGTTTGGTTAATTACGACGGAAGTCGTAACAGACGCGAAAACGACCCAAATTGCGAAACGAATCAAGTTTTGACAAGCCAATCACTAAAATAAAATATTTTAATGATTACATAAAATTTTGGATGTCCGGATGTATTCAGAACGTAAGATATGCGTGAAAATGCAAACTTATGCACTTTTTGACGCTTTTAGTCCCCGAATGACCAAAAAGTTTATTTTAGCACACCGAACCCCTCAAAGCCTATTTCTAAGCTATGTGAAGGATATTTAGGGTATGTTTAACTTATGATCAAGTTCCGGAATGTCCGTTACAGTATGAATCGGCATACTTTCGCAGTTTGTCGAATTTAGTCCCTGTAAGCGAATAAACTTGATTTTACCATACCAAAGCCTTCAAAACTTATATCTAAGTTATGTAAAGGTTATTTAAGGTATGTTAAGCATAAATTGATGTTCCGGAGTGTTTGTCGCGTTAAACTAATTATGTTTACCCACCAGTTTGCGTATAACTTTCCAGAAAGCGATATAGAGCTTGAAATTGAACAAAAAACCAAAACATGATAAATGTCAAACATAAACAAACAAATATTGGGATCAAATAAGATTGTTTTATTAATAACCGAATAGTTTACAACGATTACAGACATAGGTGTCACATAACTCTAATTCGTTGATTTGTCACTCTGGTTGATACAGATTCGTAGATTTTGTCAGTGTAGGTCCCTCTCGAGGATGAGATAAAAACCTTTTCCTTGTTATATCAAACACACTAGCGAGTGCGGAATCCAAGCTAGCATGCAACCGAGAATTTATACGAGAACAAGCACAAACACAACACGCAAGATTCACCGATTAACACCACATGTATTAATACGAATGAAGGGTCCGGTTACAAGCTCAATGTTTACAGATATGTTCTATAAACTCTCAAAGTGTGTGTGTGCTCTCCTGTCTCTCTCTGCCTTATCTCTCGTGTCTTTCACCTCTAACTGAACACAACACACTACATGGGTATATATACCCGACACAGCAGGTCTGGTCGAAGGATCAGACAGAGTGATCGAAAGATCATCTGTCGACCAGAAATCCCTTCGAAAGATCACATTCACCACGAAGGATGATATCCTTCGTGGTCTATCCTTCGTGGTCTATCTTTCGAGCTCATCATCGAAGGATATAAACTATCCTTCGATGATTTATCCTTCGACACACACACCTAACAACCAATGTGCTAACTGTTTGGCCAAGTCAAACCAGGAGGATGGTTGACTTGGTCAAACTTACATCGAACGCACATTGTAACAAACTAAGACGTAACCCAGACTAACGTAAGACATCGTTTTGTAACATTACGAAATACAGACAAAGTACAGACACAAGTGCACCAACAAACTCCCCCTTGGCTGTAGCTTTGTCTCGATCTTCGTGTCTTCAAGTCTTCAAGGCCGAGTCGAACCGAGCCGAGTCGCGTCCACACAAAGTGCATCAACAAACTCCCCCTTGGACGCTACTCGTGATGGTTCGTCTTCTATGTCTTTCATGTCGGAGGATCTTCAAAGTCTTCACGCGTTGTAAGCAGAAAGTGGATCAACAAACTCCCCGTTTAATGTAGAAAGTGTGTTGACAAACTCCCCCTTAGATTGAACTCTCCATTGAGTCATGCTCGTGAATCTTTTGACTTGACAATTCTTCAGATCCTTGTGGTGTTGAGGAAGGGACAGCGGCAACTCGATCATTTTATCCTTTGAGTGCCTCCACTTCGTGTCTTCATTCCAAAGCTTTTCATCGAATATGTTCTCCTCGCCTTTAGCATCTGCACATGCAAGAAAGCTAAACGCATAATGAGAACAACCGCTTGGAATATAGTTAATATTTAAACTAATGACACTTATGAGATCAAATCTCAATCAAACACCAACCGACAGCAGTTTGAAAGTTTAGAAAAATATTCATTTTAATCCTTTAACTTTCAAAACTCGTTAACTTCGACTGTTTATGAAGAAGCAGTTGTTTTCCAGCTTACGATCAGGATTTTGGGTAGGATAGACTCGAGTTCCAACATCGGTCAATCAAAATAAACTTGAAGAAAAATCTTTTTGGATTTTATAAAGTTTAAATTAAAACACACCTAAAACCCTTTTTTTTTTTTTTTTTTGAAATTTTCATTTTTCAAATGTAAAGATGGAAAGCAATAAATAAATATATACAAAGATGTATAAACAGGAAACATTAAATAAATATTTACAGACATTCTTTTTGCGAGTTTCGAGGGTAAGAGAATCATATCAGTGTACGGTCATGTCCAAAACGCTCTTGTTGTTCTTTTAGTTAACATTAAGATAAGCATCCTATAACAATTATCGGTATTGTTGTCCACTTAAGCTCAGCTTATCATTTGTAATCATGGCGAGGGGATACGTTAAGGTATAATTTATACTTACCGACCGGTGTTCATCCACATCACGACACATTCCCGTATCAAGGTATGCACGAGGATTCATCTTACCGGTGAGTATACCGATTATCATCTGTTTGACCGTATATGATGTGAGATTCTCACTTATTTTGATTGAAAACAAGCCCTATGTGATATAATCACTTATTGATGAGGAACTTGATTTTCGATGCATGAGGGCACAGGAGCAAGTCCGTGAACAGGTCAGTACTTTCGTACAGCAGAGAGACGAACTTGACTCCCGGAAAGAATTTGTGATATATTATCACTTATTTGTTTGGACATGTGATTGTTGATCACTTATTGAGGTCGTATGCAGTATGTACACGTATGTATAGTATCATGGAAGATCTAGACTTGCGTCCCCGTTATTTTTCGGTAAAAGATACAACCATGATACCCAGATGATAAGCAGCATAAAGACCGAATATCTCAGAACCTCGGCAATCTCTCAAACGAAATTTCGGTACTAAGACCATATGCCAATGAATGGTTCCCACCCAATCTTCAGTCAATTTAAGTTTATATCACCCTGCACACTTTAAAATGATTGTGAGCCTACCGATACATCTTATATAGAGCTGCTTATCGTTTTTCATTTAAGGTTTAAAAAGGTTTAGACAGACCACTGATGTACTATCATATTCTCTTTTGCTCGCCAGGAAACTCATTTTTGCTTTTCTATTGTTTTTGTGTTTTTGAAATTTTTCGATGTTTTTGAATTTTCAGATTTTGGATTACTCCCCCTAAAATCAATAAACTAAGACAAATTTAAAATACAAAGGTATTTACAAAAATGATTTTCCGATGTTGGTTAACTCATGTTTTACCTCAATGCCGTTTACCAAAATTAAGTTTTAATCAGAAATGATTTAGCAAATTTTGGAAACATAATCAGTTGGCATGTCGGTAAGCGGTGCGGACCAAGACAGCATTGTCTGGCCAAAGAGTGCTGAACGAGATAATAATTCACAAAGCAGCTTAAATATCGACAAGTATAGGAGAGATTAGAAATTTAAAACCGTATCCTGCAACTGCATCGTGCATTGCCAGGAATTTGAGTGCTCTCCCAAACTGGATATCCACCCGGTGTGGATTTCAAAGTCGATTCTTTGCAGCTACTTAGAAATCTCTTGACAGCAACAAGATCAGAAACCTTTGGGTCCGGCTGGTCGTCCACATTGCGCCAGCGAAGGTCTTTATCTTTCTCTTGAGAAGTAGTGTGCGGTTGTTCAACCCATGCCAATGGCGTCCGCACACCTGGTTGGTTTGTTCAACAAACACATTTTCTTCAAACACACCATGAAGAAATGTACACTGCACGTTCATCTTGTAGATTGTTGAACTTCAGACGTGCTGCAGGAGCGTACATTTTGATTTGAATCTATCCCGGGGACCCGATCAAAGCCTTGAACATTCACATTTTGAAATGATTTTCATTTTGTCGAAGCTTTTCAATTTCTTTCATCAGCCATTTCTTTTTCCCTTTTCTCTTCCTCTCCATCAAAGGCAACAATTTCTTCTGTCGCCTATCTTGTGCAAGGATGCTCCACTATCAACAATCTTACGACTATCGAAAGTTCCTCCTGGAATATCCTACACACTCACTCAAAAATTAGTTGGAGAGAGGGACCCAAGCCTTCGTGGACTTGGGTCGTCCTTGATCATCAAGAAAAGTGATTTCAATCACTTGATGATTAGGAAAAAGAACCTGCGGTGCTCCCCCTGACTGAATTACCTGTTTTTGTTTCCAAGCTGTTTGTTCTTTACCAGTATTTGCATTAATTCTTTTAGCATTTACTGGTTTAACAGTTTTAGGTTTTGCTTGAACAGGTTTTTCTTCTTTGACCTCTGATTTTAAGGCCTTTTCAATTACCTTTTGATTCTTTTGTTTTAACTTCTTTTCCCTTTCTTTCAAGACACGTGGATCTTGTTTCGGGGGAAATGATCGTTTTTGGTAATTGGTTTCTTGGGGAGCACTTGTTTTTGCCTTCAACTTTTGCAGGTATGGGCAGTATCTTACAATATGCCCAATTGTGCCACA
The DNA here is from genome assembly GCA_030545235.1 of Helianthus tuberosus. Lineage (NCBI taxonomy): Eukaryota > Viridiplantae > Streptophyta > Magnoliopsida > Asterales > Asteraceae > Helianthus > Helianthus tuberosus. The sequence goes on along the minus strand of JARYGA010036772.1, from coordinate 1,781,254 downwards.
CTCAAAGCACATTCTCCGCTCTACAAACCTCGGAGAAACACGTTGATGACCAGACTGAGAACCAGACAATGAACTTTGTGATCTAGACGTGCTTGGACCTAAATCACATCCGTTGGTGTGTTGGGTGTAATTATTCTGATCATTTCGTTTTAAAATTCTAACTTGTTTTATAAAATCAAGGTTAGATTTATCCTGAAATGTTTCAAGATTGTCTGAACCCGTGGATCCAACAAAGTTCACTTTCGGTTCTCTTTTCTTAACAGGAGCTCTTTTGTTTTGCACCCATTGTTGTTGAACCTTAGGTGCTTGAACATTCTTATTCTAAGCCTTCTTTCCCTGTACCTTACCTTTTCCGGAGTTGACTTGTTGTTTTCGCTCAACTGGTGGTTTTTGGTTTCCGTATTGTTTTCTAATTTGGTCACACGGAATTGGATCACATTGAGTGACGGTAACTTTGCCACTTTTGTTTCCCAAAAACTTGTCAGTACATCCTTCAAAAACTTGCTCAATCAAATCTTGATTTACATTTTTAATTGGAAAATCTTTGTTAGAGTAAATTTTGTCATCTCCTTTGAGCGTGTACAACAAGTTACTCCCTTCAACACTTGATACAATCGACTCCATTTCTTTTGACATTTCAGTCTTACTCGGTTTCACTAGTGGATCACACAGGATGTGATTCTCGATTGGAATATCTGTTGTAACCGAGTTAGACTGTTGTTCCACAATTACTTCAGATTCATCATCCGAAGAATCAGCATCCTCAACAGTGGGAGGACTCTGTTCCTTAACACATGATGAATCTGTCACATTCTCAGATTCAGATTCAGTTTCAGATTGGCCCGAGGATGATGTACCAGTTGTGAACCCGAGGCCTGCTGCAAAGTCATCTAGACCGAGTGGCACAGTAGGTTCAAAACGGGGCATATCCTCGTCATCAGGCAATTTGGAGTAATTGTGATTCATTGGGGGAGGACATGATTTGAATCCCATACACTTCTTATCCCCCTTTTTCCTTTGAACATCAATAATGTGATCCAATACATATCGGGAATTGGAATAACTTTCCAATTTCTGCTTGATTGTTTCACATTCACATCGAGCGGTGGCCAATTCTACCATCTGCTTTTCAATTGTGTCTATAAGATCATTGTTAGCATGTTGTTTTCGCAAAACAGCTTTTTGTAATTCTGAAACATCATGTCTTAATGACGCAATTGTTGTTTTAAATTCCTTTTCATTTCTGGTTAAAAACACGTTAGCTTCAGCTGCTTTAGAAAGGTCTACAATCAATTCTTGATTGTGTTTTGATAGGATTTCAATCTGACCTTCCTGTTCAGCATATTTAACATTTAAACTATCACAATTTTCACAGCTAACTACAGTGGGTTCATCGACACATACCTGACCTGATGAACTGTCGACATTAGCCATAAAGGCTGAATGGAGAGAAGACGAAGAGTAAGCAGCTTGATCCATCAAATTAGATCTTCTTTCAGTTCCTGCTGCAGCTTCTTCCAAGAGCTCATCAATATCTGCATCGACTGACGCACTTGATGTTTCATCCACATGATCATTTCCTGAAGTGGAGGATTCTTCATCTGAGCTTCCACTATAACCAGAACTGTCTTCATCTCCAGAAGATGCAACACCATTGGTGGAAGATTCTCCACCACTGGCGTGCTTTAAATCCTTTACGACTTCAGCAAAACATGCTGTTCCACCATTTCCTCCTTCTCCAAGCTGAAGCGACCAATCACAACCCTCATCTATTTGAACCAACAGTCCCCGGTTGGTATTTGATGACCCTGCTTGGCCTTGGTTGTTGACAGGTATCAACGTACGAACATTGTTCCCGTTCTGGTTGCCTTGATTTCTGAACGGATTTTGATTTCCATGCTGAGCTGGTCTTGTGCATTCCCTTTTGAAATGACCCCGTTCCCCACAGTTAAAGCACTTGACAGCTTGCTTGTCGAACCCATACTTGGTGTCTTTCTTGTTTTCCAAGTTGGTTCTTCCCGTCCTTTCCATAAACTCCTTTGCTCTTCGAATTGCACTAGCAAGAGCCCATTTGATATCCATCATTTCAAACTCTTCTTTATCCACTTGCTGATAATCTTCATTGGTTAGATTGATATTCCCAATCTGACCCGCAACTAACCCACAATAAGCACTAACCAAGGTATTCAACATCTCCATATGCTCCTTGGCTACTTCGACACTGACTTTGGAAAAGTTGGAAGTGTCTAATCTGACTGTGTTAGGATTGGAAGTGGCTTGAAAGTTTGAAGAGCTTCCATAAAACCCTTGCTGTTGCGGTTGTTGCTGCTGAGCTGTCGGTTGCACATTCGGTCTTGAACACATCGTGTAGGCTGAAGGATCAAACTGATCTGTTGTTGAAGGTCCGGTGTTAGAAACGAAAGCTGTTTGAAGCTTCGCGTGTTGAGAAGCTGGTCTTTCTCCACTGATACCTCCTGCAATCCCAAAGTACATTTCTGGATTTTGAGGAGTTTGTGTTCTTTTTGCCTTCAGCTTTTCTTCTACATCCTTATTCTCCAATCTTTGAATTAATTCATAAACGGTGATCGTTTCTAGAACACCATTTTCTTTGAGAATTTCAAGATAACTGCTCCACTTTGCTGGTAAGCTATCAGCAAATCTCTTCACCAATTCTTGTGGAGTGGCAGTGACTTTAAAAGCAAACATCTCGCTCAACAAGTGATGAAACCTTGTAGATAAATCTGCCAAAGTCTCATTCTCCAAACAAGTGAATCCTTCAAACTCTTTCTTCAGTAATTCTTGCTTGATCTTTCTAGATTGAGCATTTCCTTCACACCGTAACGTGAGCATATCCCACAAGCTTTTAGTAGTCGTGCAGTAAACAAACTGGTGGTAAATGTCTTTATGAAGAGCTTGTGTGAGAATCATGAATGCTTTCTTTTCTAACTCAAACTTCTTTTTATCTTCTTCAGACAAAGTGCTGTAAGTTTGTGGATTAGATCCTGCAATTTCCAACTCATTTTCAAAAGCTGTGAAGAAGCACATCCATAGATCTTGACCTTGTCCCTGAACATAAGTTCTCAGCCTTTCTTTCCACCATCCCCAATCATTGATGTGATTCAGCTTTGGCGGTTTTGTGCTTGTACTAGTTTCACTGTCGTTCTGCATCATAGATTGAATGCTGCTGTTTTGATTTGTGACCAATGCCCATTGATTTGCAGTGATCATTGCAGCTTGAGGTGGGGCAATAGCTTGCATCCATGCAGTTTTGTTGAAATCTGACGTAGATTGCGTAGATTGCATAGCTGATGATTGTGGAGTCGAAGTTATTTGAGTCCACGCGGTTGGATCCCACTGACCGTTTGTTCCCATTTTATGAAAATTAATATATTAAGTGAAAATTGATTTTAAAAAAAATTTTCTGTTTTTTTTTTTTTTTTTTTTTTTTAAAAAATTTAATTTTCACAAACTATGTTAATATTTCGAAGGATAACAAACAGCCGAAGGATCTTTGATCGAAAGACCTGTAAAACACAAACTTGTAAAACTAAAACAAACAAGGATCGAAAGATCAAACTTTGTTCGAAGGATCAACAATGTTCGAAAGATCACTGTTGAGTTTCGAGCAATGACTTCGAAAGACTCTCCAATCGAAGGATCCTTGTCTTTCGAATAAGACCTGTAGACCGAAGGATGAACACGAAAGATGACTTCGAAAGACTCCCCAATCGAAGGATCCTAGTCTTTCGAAAATGAGCAGAAGACTGAAAGATGTATGTTTCGAAAATATTCCTTGGTTCGAAGGATAAGTCTCACACTTCGAAGGATGCTCGAATGATGACTATCTGTCGAACCTCCTTTGGTCGAAAGATGATCTTTCGACTTCGAAGGATATCTTTCGATCGGTTCTGACACAGTTGACAAAGAGTGACGGGTTGGTGAAAAAGTTGACGGGTTGGTGAGACTTTCGGCAGAAAGTATGTTCAGACCATATCTTGCAGGTCTGAATATGCAGGTCTTTCACCAACCGGGTAATGATCCCAATATTTTAATCAGTTTACAACTCCAAAGCACAAACAAGTTCCAATATTCAAATTTTAAGATCAAATGTGTATTTTTAAGAAGAACACTATGAAGACTTCAAGAACACCAACCAGAAAAACAAGAATTTCGGTGAACCGAAACTCTCCAAACAAACGATTTTGCTAAGATGTTTAACAAAAACCAACAACTAACATGTAAACATGAAAAATAACAAGGTTTTTAACAAAACATCAAGCAAAAACAGAAAGATTTCCAGAAAAATATGAACTTTAAACACCCGGAAAACACCCGAAAACACTCGGTTTTAACAAGGAGAAGAGCCAAGGCTCTGATACCACTTGTAGGTCCCTCTCGAGGATGAGATAAAAACCTTTTCCTTGTTATATCAAACACACTAGCGAGTGCGGAATCCAAGCTAGCATGCAACCGAGAATTTATACGAGAACAAGCACAAACACAACACGCAAGATTCACCGATTAACACCACATGTATTAATACGAATGAAGGGTCCGGTTACAAGCTCAATGTTTACAGATATGTTCTATAAACTCTCAAAGTGTGTGTGTGCTCTCCTGTCTCTCTCTGCCTTATCTCTCGTGTCTTTCACCTCTAACTGAACACAACACACTACATGGGTATATATACCCGACACAGCAGGTCTGGTCGAAGGATCAGACAGAGTGATCGAAAGATCATCTGTCGACCAGAAATCCCTTCGAAAGATCACATTCACCACGAAGGATGATATCCTTCGTGGTCTATCCTTCGTGGTCTATCTTTCGAGCTCATCATCGAAGGATATAAACTATCCTTCGATGATTTATCCTTCGACACACACCTAACAACCAATGTGCTAACTGTTTGGCCAAGTCAAACCAGGAGGATGGTTGACTTGGTCAAACTTACATCGAACGCACATTGTAACAAACTAAGACGTAACCCAGACTAACGTAAGACATCGTTTTGTAACATTACGAAATACAGACAAAGTACAGACACAAGTGCACCAACAAACTCCCCCTTGGCTGTAGCTTTGTCTCGATCTTCGTGTCTTCAAGTCTTCAAGGCCGAGTCGAACCGAGCCGAGTCGCGTCCACACAAAGTGCATCAACAGTCAGAGAGAATCATTCATTAATCAAGGTATTCATCTCTCTAATTCTACTTAATCGATGATTTCAGATCTGTGTGTGTTAAATGTACGTATATTTCAGATTCGAGCCTTTGAAAAGCTATATTGCTCATAATTACTGCCATCACACTGTTTCTCTCCCTACAAAAACCATTCAGGTAAGCCAAATCACCGGATTCTCTAACATACGAGCTCCCACAGGCTTTTGTTCCGTTCAATTCTGACATATAGATACATTTAGTTGCTGGATTTACCGTTTTAATAGTTGAATTCAATTTGTAAGTTTGTTTTGAAGAGTTTTTTTTAGAAATAGATGTTTTCATTCTCAAAAGAGTGTTACTAGGTGGTTTGAAAATTTTTAAGTGAAGATAGGTAAGTTGTTGATTGAAGATGTTAAATAACCTCGCTGTTTTGAATAAACATGCTCCATAAGTTCGCTATTTGGATTATAGATGTTCCACAACTTCGCTGTTTTGAATTAACATGTTACAGAAGTTCACTGTTTTGAATATATAAGTAAAGAAGTTCACTGATTTGAATGACGAGGTTAATTAACTTCACTGTTTTGAATAAATAAGTAAAAGAAGTTCGCTGTGAGTTATTTTGTAGTTTTATTTGTTTGATTGATATGTGTACAAGATCAGTGGGGAGGTGTGCAGTTGACTTATGTTGAATTATGCTTATTATTAATCAGTTGAGCTTAGTTTGATGATGTATATTGATTGGAGGGTTTTTTTTTTTTTTTTAGTTTCTGTTTTTGTAGTCTTGTTATTGCTTAGTGTGGACTTCTATCGAAGATGATCATTATGTATTATTACTTAGTTAATTGCTTGAGGATGTAGACTCTATTTGAAGGATGTCTGGTGGGGGGACTCTACGGAAAGCGCTTGGAGCAATTAAGGACAGCACGACTATCAATATAGCGAAAGTTAGTAGTGACTACAAGGTAGGTAAATGATTTGGAAATTTAGTTAACTTTTTAATGAAATATGGTTGTCTATAAAGTTTAAACTTCCTTTTCTGTTTTGGATTGTATAGGAATTGGATAATAATATTGTCAAGGCTACGAACCATGTTAAGCGCCCGATAAAAAAAAAGCATATACGTGGTCAACGCAGGTTTTAATCATTGCATTTAAAGGATCATTTGAGGTCGATGATTTCTACCATGATGATCATTTTGGTGAGACCAACGTTGATTGCACTTTGTTTCCATCTCTTCGGCGTATCGGAGAGGGTCAACTTGCCAAAGTCAATGGATCAATTCTTAAAATATTTCAAGATATTTTGAACAATTCTGGGTTCATATCAGAGGTATAGTTGACTTTCAGTTTCTCAGTTTTTTTTCCAGTTTATACCAACATACAATTGCATTGTTTTGGATCTACTGTGAATAAGTTGTGTATTATATATTTTACTCCAAAAACTTAGAAGTTTGACTGACCTCAAAGTCAAACTATGAATTTCTAGGTGGAGAAAGCTGTAAAAGAAGATAAAAAAATCTTATTCACTGGTCATTCATTAGGCGGTACAAAAGCAAGTCTTGTGACACTGTGGATGCTTGATTAATACACAAGGAAACGAAAAAAACTCCTGTAAGAACCATTGATCATGATCAGTTGGTAGATGACAACCAAGCTTTAACTTTTTTTTGAAAATGTATTGATTAACGTATCAACACTTGCAAACCATGATGCATTTGATCTTATGGAACCTACAAATTCTCTAAAGGACAAGTTATCGGCTGACTTTGTAAAAGGCAGCCCTTACAGACCTTTCGGTACTTATGTTTTTTGTACTCGAGGCGATGATCTGGGCTCATCTTCCCCGAGACAGCAGCTGGTTGTAGAAAACCCAAATGGTGAGTATATTGGATTCACAAAAGCAAGCATATAGTTGCTGACTTATTGGAAATTTATATTGCACCAACTGTTAACAAGTTGTATTGTCATTTAACTCATTATATGTTGTTATTTAATTGATTACATGTAGTCGGAGCATGCCGCCATGGCGATCGGAGCATGCCGCCAAGGAAAACAAAATGAGCAAAAGGGAATAGATAAGGAGAAAAAATGTTCAAGTCGAGTAGATTGAGGAGCGACAAGAACATGGTGTAAGTTTACAGGACAGGGTTAGTTACTGATCATTGTTAATTTGTTCCACATCATATGGTAAATTAGAATCTGCTAAATGTTGGTTTAAATTTATATTTATGGAATATATATATCATGCTTTTTGTTGAAAAATGAATATTGATTGTAGTTCGTACTTATTGGATTCACAAAAGAAAGCATATAGTTGCTGACTTATTGGAAATTTATATTGCACCAACTGTTAACAAGTTGTATTGTCATTTAACTCATTATATGTTGACATTTAATTAATTGCATGTAGTCGGAGCATGTCGCCATGGCGATCGGAGCATGCCGCCATGGAAAACAAAGTGAGCAAAAGGTAATAGATAAGGAGAAAAAATGTTCAAGTCGAGTAGATTGAGGAGCGACAAGAACAGGGTGTAAGTTTACAGGACAGGGTTAGTTACTGATTACTGTTAATTTGTTCCACATCATATGGTAAATTAGAATATGCTAAATGTTTTTTTTAAATTTATATTTATGGAATATATATATATATATATATATATATATATATATATATATATATCATGTTTTTAGTTGAAAAATGAATATTGATTATAGTTCGTACTTATTGGATTCACAAAAGGAACCATATAGTTGCTGACTTATTGGAAATTTATATTGCACCGACTGTTAACAAGTTGTATTGTCATTTAACTCATTATATGTTGACATTTAATTGATTACATGTAGTCGGAGCATGCCGCCTTGGCGATCGGAGCATGCCGCCATGGAAAACAAAGTGAGCAAAAGGGAATAGGTAAGGAGAAAAAATGTTCAAGTCGAGTAGATTAGATTGAGGAGCGACAAGAACAGGGTGTAAGTTTACAGGACAGGGTTAGTTACTGATTACTGTTAATTTGTTCCAAATCATATCGTAAATTAGAATATGCTAAATGTTGGTTAAATTTATATTTATGGAATATATATATCATGCTTTTTGTTGAAAAATGAATATTGATTATAGTTCGTACTTATGGGATTCACAAAAAAAGCATATAGTTGCTGACTTATTGAAATGTTAGGTTAGATATCTGTTCATATGATTATGATTTAGTTCATATGATTATGATTCTCATAACCAGGTTCATCTTATTTCTTTTGTAGGATCATGTGGTGAAGGTTGTATTTTAAGAAACGAAGCTGAAAAATTTATTGAACGCTATACCCCAAAAAGGAAGGATCTTGTATCAAGAGGTGTTTCAAGATTTACGATCATAGAATATAGAACAATGAAATCAAATATGATTTTGTATTATTTTGTATTATTTTTTCAATATGATTTTGTATTATTTTTTCATAACTAATGCTCATCAATTTAAAACCATTGTTGTTGATACATCTGTTGATACATCGGTTGATACATCTGTGGACTTTGGTCAATTTATGGATGAAAACAGATGTTTGAAACCATTGTTGAGTTAAACAGTGTTTTGTGAAGAAAACGGTGGTTTGACTTTGGTCAAACAGACTTTTGAACCACTAAGAATCATAGTTTTGCAAACAGTTGTTTAACATTGGTCAAACAGACTTTGTTCAAACAGATTTTTTTTGCAAACAGTGGTTTGACTTTGGTCAAACAGTGGTTGCATACTAATGCTATTTCCTTTCATCATGTTCTCTCGGTTACTTATCATCGTTCGTTAATTTAATTACATCACATGCAACTTATATGAGTTTTAATTTTAATCTTGATTTCTTGGTGGAAAACAGTACCTAGCCTTAAACTAAAAATTACACATGGGTATCACTGCTAGCCTTAAACTAAAAATTACAATGTCTATACATCTATCTTTACTTTTTATTAAAATTTGTTATGCATGGTTTTCTAAGAAACGACCCGTGTTTGCACACGGGTCTTACCGCTAGTACTATATAATAAAAGAAACCACTTTGGGGACACTTGGCATCATAATAGGCAATCTCTTATAGATAATTATTATTTTAGTTTAATCTCTTTTAATTAATTATAGATAACTCTCCTATTAAATATTATTAGTTTAATATCTTATGGATAACTATTATTTAGTGTAATCTCCTTCTCATTTACAATATTATTTATTTGAATTAAGAGTAAATTACAAAAATCGTCCTTTATGTATGTCACTTATTGCAAATTGTGTCCTTTGTCTTAAATAATTACAGAAAACGTATTCGATGTTTGCAAATCCTTGAAAGTTATGTCCTTTAGCCCTAACTCAGTTAATTTTTGTGGTTAAATCTGACCAAATGAACCCCACATGAGGGTATTTTGTGGTTAAATCTGACCAAATAGACACCACATGAGAGTAAAATGACCAAAATACCTTCATGTGGGGTCCATTTGGTCAGATTTAACCATTAAAAATTAACTGAGTTAGGGCTAAAGGACATAACTTGCAAGGGTTTGCAAACATCGAGTAGGTTTTCTGTAATTATTAAAGACAAAGTACACAGTTTGCAACAAGTGACATACATAAAGAACGATTTTTGTAATTTACTCTATAATTAATTATATTTGAACGTTTTGTTTAGTTTGGTATCAAATAGATTTTACGAAACTTAAATAAAATTAACTAATATTATTTATCATTTATACATTTACGGAGTTTTAAATAAAGGGTTAAATTTATTATGACTTCGTTATCAAATTTGCAGCAATATAATTAACTATTTTAATCACGAAAACCAAACTTTGTATTAATATATTAAATATTTTTATTTCCATTATACAAAATTACATTTACTCGACCCATGTAATACATGAGGTTTTTTAAGATATAACTTTTTATTATTTGATACATAATTTGATTTATTCAATTCGTACAATACACGAAGTTTTTTAAGGATATATATTTTTTTATTATTTAGTACAGAAAATTACATTTATTCAAACCATGTAATTCGCATATTTTTAAATATGTAATTTTTTATTATTAGGTATATAAAATTACATTTATTCAACTCGTATGATAAATGAGATTTTTTAATGATGTATTATTTTATTATTTGGTAAACAATATTATATTTATTCAACCCGTACAATATGATTCTTATAGAGATAACTTTTTTATTATTTGATATATAAAATTATATTTATTCAACCCATGCAATAAATGAGATTTTTAAAGATATGTTGTTTTATTATTTAGTATATAAAATTTATTTATTGAACCCGTGTAATACACGAGGTTATAACCTAGTTTTTAATAAAAAAGGCTATATGACTGAATTTGAATAATGAAATCGATCAGCTCGGTTCAAAATTCATTGATAATTCAAAATTAGGTTCCAATAAAGATTCGACACCGGAATTAATTAACCGAATTTAAATTCATTATTCAAATTCAGTTCAAATCAAAGTTTAGACTTTTCAACTTCAATTCAAAGGGTGAACACCTTTATTTACAGATATCTAGTAATGGTTATTTTATATTACTAGTCATTTACCCGCGCGATGCGGCGAGAAACATATCACTTAGGTTGGTGAGTTTAGGGCTACGTATGGGGCGGTTTAGTTTTTAGACATAACCAAAACCAAATTCGCGATGCAACGGAAAACACAAAAACTGCACCTTAAGAACTCAATATTCACATTTCTTCTATTCATCCCGAAATAGGTTTTGGGCTACATTCGACTCATACATGTAAGGCCTTATTTCCGATTTAGTTTAACTTTTAAAGACCAACCCATTAAAGAATAAAATTAACCCGGTTGTTGACCCATTTGGTTAAGAAAAAGAAGAATATCAAATAAAAATAAGCGTATCACAACGACATACATGTGATTTTGTAAAATATCATATCTTAAAATTAATAAGAGGATCAAAATATGCTTAAATTTATTTTTTTAAAAACCATGGTGTTTATAAGCCATGGATTTTTGTCTATATAGTAAAACTTGTTCTTATATTTTATTTTTTGAAAGGCAAGCGAGGAAAAATTTCATTAACACCGACCTACCCTGGCAAGAGAGCCCCAAAACTACAAACAACAATACAAGGAAACTTGTAACATACAACCAAAAACACCCAACAGAACAAAACCAACATACAGACTAACAACAAAATTATTCTAAAGAGACTCCTCCCAAGTGTCGGTTCCAAGCATCCCATGAAATAGTTTTCAATTTGGATCTATTTAGAATCCACAAAAACGATGTCTTCTTAATGGAATCCACCAAACCGGTCTTCTATTTGTGATTTAAACCCGAACAGGACCAACTTGGGCCTTTCCTGATCAAGCATGTTTGAGGTTGTCATCAAGGCTGACTTAATGCAGCATAACAGTAGGACTCCAATGAGGATGCTTTTGCTTTATCAAAGTTGCTATCGCGACTATATGTGGTGCAATGATGCTAGTTCCCGAGATCATAACAAAGTTTTATCCTATTTCAAAACATATAAAGTAAATACCAGATTTTTTAATTTTAAAAAAAATCATATTAAATATTTTCCCTTTGGTCAGCTAGCTTCTGTATTTCAAACTGCACCATCTCATGATAATGTTTTCTTATAATGTTTCTTAGGTTTCTAGGGGGAAGATGTGTGCTTCCCTCTAAAGGGCATACAAGACAGTTTATTGGCGGGAGACTGCCATATTTAACATATAAAGTTTTTTTTATACGTTAAATATGGCGGGCTGCCACCAATTGTATGCCCTAGGAGACAAGCACCTATCTTCCCCTTACAAATATGAAACGCGTGGCTGTAGAGGGTTACTTGCGGGCCGATAACATCATCCTATGCGGTTCTATGTCGAAGAATCAAACAACATTATTTATTGTTGTTTCATTCTTCTACGAATAACCGGACAGTATGATGTTATTTGTTAATATTTTCTTGCGGCTGCGCTCATTGTGGCTCCGATAGTACCAGCAATTAACCCTCTACAAGCCACACGTTTCATAAATATAGAACACTCCTTGATAGCATGAAACTTTCTAAGCAAACTTCCCTTGAATTTCTACTTCCTTCCAAAAGAAAAGAAAAAAAAAACGTATAGATAAAGGTTAATTAACACAAACCCTGCTAATTTTTATAACTAATCAAGAAAATTATATTTTACAAACCTGATAAAAAACAACCTCCTCTGTTTGCTCCAAAGAAACAGATTCAAGATGGTTAAACCCACAGCCTACATAGCTTGTTATCGGTGGCGAGAGATTACAGGCCGATGCCTAGAACTAACCACTTGAAATTTATAAACAATATCATGATGATGATAATTCTTAATATTATAAATATTTGATAAGTAAACAACAGAAAAAGTTACAGCAGGCTGTAGATCCTTCGACTGAGCCTCTCATGTTCTGATGGGAGGACACGTGTGGCTTGTACAGGGTTACTTGCTGGTCTGTCAATTAGATTAGATATTCAATTCGATCCAATTAAGCCATCGAACCCTAACCACCACCATTGGTTCACCATTGCTGTTGTTTGGGGTTCACTACAAAATCAAAGGAATATAATGGGCTGTGAAGGACCTTGTTCTTGTAACAAGCATTCTCAATATTAGGTGGATTTAAAAGACTCTTACACGCTAGGACACCATGAGAGGACCTTGTTCTTGTAACAAGCATTCTCAAATCGATTTCCATGTTTCTTTAGCCAAAAGACTACAACTCTTGTGACCATTTTTCTGGCCTACCAGTTGCACCAACATTTGACCTGAGCAGATTAAGCAGAGATTCGAGAAATTCAAAACAAAATCTCCCTGAAACAAAACCAAAGCAGTTAGGGTTTTGAGATTCGAGAAACTCAAAAACTAAGAATCGACAGTTCACTTAAGATATTACAACAAAAAAGATTCAAAATTCAAACTGAAAGGGCATTTCAAAAAGAAGCAAAAAATAACACCTTTTCCAGCCATTGCCAACGAACCCACAATATTGTCGTGATTAAAGATTAAACTGCAACGAAAAAGCAACATAAAAAAATCAAACTAAAACTGAGTTGCCAAAATATTGATGCAGCTGTAAGAAACCATAGAAATTTACCTTGAACTCCATGGACACGTGTATATCTGCTTTGAATGTTCTAGACACGAGTACAGCCGGAAGCAAAATGGTACAAGTCATAGAAGCATACGACGAATTCCCTTTTCACAGAACAACCAAAACCTTCTTCCATCTTGGTATATCATGTAGGTTCCAAGATGGAAGAACGTTTTGGTTGTTCGGTGAAAAGGGAATGTGGCGTATGCTTCTATGACTTGTACCTTTGTACTGTCGGCCGTGCGTATGCGTCTATAACTTGTACCTTTCTGTTGTCGGTTGTGCGTATGGGTGCTTCTCAATTCATAATGATTAAGAAATTAGTTTCAAAACACAAATCCAAACACCCCCTTTCAAGTTTCATCAGTTAGCAAAAAAACTTTTTGACCCATTACCCTGTCCTGTAGATTCATTTTATTAAATCAATACCTGCACCAAATTGTCTTTACATACTTAAAACATACCAAGATTAAACTTTCATTTGATTGAATTAGTAGAAAGTAGTCCAGCATGTTGGTGACTCTTTGTTTAAAAGGTTAAGTAAATAGGACGAATGTAATACCACTCTGTCGCCATCACTGTAGATCTGTTCTCTGGAAATCCGGTGACACCGCTTGAACCACGGCTACCATAAAACACAAGCACCCCCCGGAGACCTTGATCCTTCTCTCTTTCTCTGAAATGAGAAAAAAAGACAGTTCACCCATCTACACCCTTGAATACAAAATATACAATACTGAGTGGTAGAAGTCACCTGCGAGTTATAAAAACTGAGTTCTTTTTTATGCTAAAAAGCTCCCTCTAGCTTCTCAATAGGGTTTACAAGCTTCTTATATATATATAGGAAGGATCCACTAAAAAGTGGATTTTGCCTAAGTAGCCTAAGAAGGATGGTGATGATGACATGTGGCCCTCCTAATAAGTAGGTATGAAGGGCATTTTGGTCCTTATAAATAGGAGTAAAAATGACATGTGGCACCCCTTTTGTTTTTTAAAAATACAACAAAAAAATCTAGTACAAAAAAATTTAGCACAAAAAATCTAGTACAAAAAAATATAACAAAAAAATGTAGTACAAAACAATATAGCACACATAATTCAGCAAAAAATGTGGTACAAAAAAATTCAGAACAAAAAATTGAGAAAAAAAAATTTAAGACAAAAAAATTCAGCACAAAAATATAGTACAAAAATCCAGCACAAAAAAATGTTATACAACATAGAAATACAACACATTTTAGTGGGGTTTTTTAGTCTTCATATTTTATATAGCAATATGGTACTCAAATTAAAGATAAAAAGACGCTCGATTTTACGGTGAAATTTTTATGAAAAAATAATGTCGTATAAAAAAGTTATGAACGTTTAAAAAACGGGGGTGGAATATGTACGTGCCTAGCATGTGGAGAGAGAAAGTTCATAAATAGGATTTTATCAAGATACCCTTGTACTCTTCCTTTCTCCTACATTTTCATCTTAACCATTGATTTAAAAATGAATTGTTAAGATTCTTTCTCATCCTACTTAGGCAAAATAAACTTTTTATTTGATCTTATTATATATATATATTCCAGATCTTATTTCATCGCGAATAAGCTACAATAGAAACAAGCATAATGAGTCGATGTTTATAACTTTAAAATGAACTCATCAACACCATTAAAACGGATCACCTTCCTGAAGAGAACCGCGATATGGGCTTGTGATTCTAAAAACAAATCAGCTACCGTACTTTAAGCAACGGGCATTGTGGTTGATGTTTTGTGCTTGTGCATCCACAATCAGCTGCCTCTTCACAGATTATCTTCGTTTTCCATCACACCTTCAGCTCTAAATAGGTGTGACACTGGATTTGAAACCTAGAAGCCCAGATGTTGTTTATTCAGTAGAAAGTGAAACCTAAGAACATAATCATTATAGCTTAAATCATAATTCACTTTTTTCCTAAATAAAATAATTTAAAAGATTCAACAAAACAAACTACATGTGCTAGCAACCTCCCACATTATAGATTTATGATAAATAACAACTCCATTGTTTATTCGTCATCATATTCAAATATCAACTATTTACATAAATACAACTGGTCCAAATTTGATATTTGGCCTGTTTTACTCCTTACATGAGATACAAACCTATTATAAGCCAGAAGCACGCAACAAATCCAAGCCTTCTTTCCTACTGAAAACATACGGATTAAACAAAACAAAATTGGTCAGGCATTTAGCAACGAAAAATAACCCTAACTTTACACATAAATAATACGAATCAAAAGTCTTGAAGATGACGATGATACCTGCAATAGTGGTTCAGCCTCTCTGATGGCTTTACCTTCAGGTGTGAGAACCATTGTCATTACAAATGGTAATGGTCACAATCGTTATTAAACAAACCAAACTAAAAACCGATGGAATATGTAGTGAGAGGAGGACTTACCAGAGCTTCGTCGGAGACTTCGCTGGAACCATAGCCGCCATCATAGGAGGCGGAGGCTAGGGTTTTCTGTCACTATCTTTCTCCTCATTTTAACCTTGGAACCGTCAATAGTGTATCGTCAGAGACTTTGCTGGAACCCTAGCCACCATCACCATCGTCGTTTTCTTCCGTCCCCCAAACTCCATGAGTCTGCAAATCGGGTTACATATCCGAAAGTGATCGTTAACAGGAACAAGTCCAACATCATTAGCACTTCACAAAACATTATAAAAACACAAAACTAACACATATCTGAAAGTATTACAACATATCTGACATAAAAACATCCAAAAAGAGTAAAAAAGTTGTGAAAAATACTCTAGAAGAAACTGAAAGATAACATTACTTTCCATCTTGTGAACCATTAGTGTCGACGGAGATAAAGGTATCGTTAACAGGAACAAGTTCAACATCATCTATGTGTTAAACTGAGTTGGAAGTCAGTCGATCTGGAAGAAACCCTAGATCTAAGTGAATCCACTCAAACTGAAGATTTCGAGAGGTAAAACTCATTCGATCTGGGAGAAACCCTAGATCTTGAATCGCCATTGATCGCCAGAGAGAGAGAGAGAGAGATGGGGGGGGGGGGACAGAGAGAGAGAGAGCAGAGGATGAGAGCGGATAACAATGAGAGGATTCTAGAAACCCTAGTTTGATATGTGGTGTGCGCGTGTTTAGTTTGGTTGAAAGGGTATAATTGGAAAGTGAAGTCCAATATTTATTTCATGTGCTTTAAACACTTGTACATCATGCTTTAAAGGTGTTTTAAGTAAAGTGACAAATTATCTTAAGCTATTATTCGGATATGTTTTATAATCTATATATATATATAAATGAGATGTGATGTGGGCTATGTGGCATTGGATTTTGGACAATTTTGCTGATGTGGCAACTTTTTTTAGTGAGTTTAGGAGGGAAATTGGCTTTTGCTTCTACGTTCACTATTTGAACACAAAAGGACATGGGATCCGAAACAATCGGGTCGGACTTTTGGATCATCCACCTTCTAAAATGGATCTTATATATTATTTTGCAAAACCCTACCAGCCTTCATCTGCATTCTTTCTCATCTCCATTAACGATTCAGCAACAGGTTTGCCAAACCCTAGACATAACCTTCTTCAATCACCGCATCTTCTTCTTCAATTCCCCTTTTCATCTGGTCCGTTCTTGCAATCTAAGTTCTTATTTTTCTCCATTAAATTTCTTCTCCAATCGATTTATGAATTAGGTACGAAATCTTCAATCTTTGCAACATTGTGATGTTTCTAATGTTTCAAGATTGCTGAATCCGCCGCCATGTTCTTCGATCTCCTAATGAAGGGAAGTTTTTCTTGGATGGTTCGCGTGTTTCAGATCTGTATAATCTATGTTTCATATCTGTATAATTTGTATTGATAAGATCTTATGACTTTGTTTGTGTTGTTTGATGAACAATTATGAGATAAAGGTATATATCTTGGGTTTTGGTGATTTAATTTTGTGTGCATATAGATCTGAAAGTTTATGTTTGTATATTATTTGTTGAATTTTGAGTACATAGTTTTGATTTTATAGATCTGAAAGTTTATGTTTGTATATTATTTGTTGAATTTTGTTGTAGATAGTTTATGTTTGTATATGATTCTTTGATTTTTTTAGATTTGAATTGATGTTAACTTTTTTTGTATTCTTATTAATTTTATGGAAATTGGTTGATTAGATCCGTGATGACTGAACGTTAATTTTAGTGTAAAATTTTTGAAAATGTTTCAGTTTTTGGATTGCACGCAAGGTGTTTGATGAAATGCTTGAATGGGATAACGGTTTTTTTTTCATAATTTTTGAGTTTATATTGATGGTTCTCTATGTTTGTGGTGATTTAGTAGAGTTTTTGATGCACTTTTTATAGATGAATTCATGTCTGCTTATGTTTCAGTTTGTGTTGCACGGAAGAATCTATAAATGGGTCAAAGGATAATTTAAAAAAAAGTCAGATTACTTAGTCAACTATTTTGGGTGCATATGTGTAATGATGAGAATGTATGGCATGACCTAAATGTAATCTTCTTAAGGCTCCATTGTTTGTTTGTTTTTTTTAGCATTTTTGTTATTATTTGTTATGAATGCAGGTATAAGTATCTCAAAGACCTAAAAAATGTTATATTGAAGCATCACATTGATTTTCAGAGACATGGCTTCTGGGTTAGTTTTGCTTAGATCTGATCTAATGTTGTTCCGGTATATTGAAGTTATTCAGTTTTAGATGATATCTAAGTTTTCTGAAAATTATATTATTTTGGCGGAAAACTAATAATTTGAATCCTGATATGTAGTAGTTTTTCGTGATTTATTGATTTTTTTGTTTTAACTGTTGTAAATGATTATCGATTTTTAGGTGTTAACGGAACTTTTATAGTGGAGTGGGATGAAGGAAGAGCGATTGCCGAGCAGTTTTTGACGACAATGACAGATGCGAAGATGTATGCTGTTATTTGTCATTTTCATATTTGTTAAAGGTAATTTGGTATTTTGTTTGATTTTTTTGCTAATTTTTTTGTGCATTGCCGGACTATCAATCTCTGTTATTTGTCATTTTCATATTTGTTTTGTAATAAATTTGTTGTGTATTAAACCTCAATCCATTCAAGATTATGCATTTTTTTAGTGTTTGATCTGTTTTGATTGTCTTGATGATGAAGATTTATTTACACTGGTCTGATAATTTATCACCCGGTTTAATGTTTTTTGTCTTTGGAATATTGAATTTGTATCTAAAAACTAAATATTTTTTAATTTTTTTAAACCGTTTCTTTTTATTTTTATATTTGGAAGTTTGTCCATTGACTAAATTATCTTTTAAAGCTTATTGATTGTTGATTTAGGAATAGTGATTGTTTTTCTATAAATACTTTACCGTTTTTATTTTTTAAAAACCTTCATTATTAAAGGTTTAAATTATTTATAAACCTTTATTTCAGATATGGATCCCTTGAACAACAGTCCTTCATTTTTTAAGCTTATTGAGGAAGATGACCCGATATTTTTGGTACGTTTATTTGTATTCTAATTACTAATACTAATCATATTTTAAGTAACCTGACATTTCTTTTTTTTATTATTTTGTTTTAAACTCATAGCAAATACCTAATGATTTTGCTTCAATGATTTGGGGAGACCAACCACCTTACAAAGATTCAGTTAAGATTGTTGATGGTAACAAGTTATGGTTTGTAAGAGTGAAAAAAACTGATGTGGGCCCTGTTCTTGGTGATGGCTTCACCAAAGTTGTTCGGGATAGTTGTGTAAGAAAAGATGACTACCTTATGTTTCAGTCATATGGACCATCAGCATTCTTTCTAATGGTGTTTAAATCACTTGTTCATAAAAATTGCTTTATATCCAAGATCAATCCTCACGAAGATGTTATTGTAAGTAGTATCTTATACAATAATTATGATGAATAATGTTTTATTTCTGTATATTGGAATTTAAATTAATTATTATTACTAATTATCACATGCTATGCAGGTAATGGCTGATGAATTTTGGAGGCAATTTTATGGTAAAAATTTCAAAGGTGGTCAGTCAACTCTTTATTTAGGAGATAGATTTTGGAACGTTAAGATGGACGGATTAACTGACAGCTGTGTTTTTACTCATGGATGCTCTGAGATGATAAACGATCTTGCCTTAGACAGGCGATCTACCTTTGTCTTTTCACTGCATGGAAATAAAAATTTTGAGATTTCAGTCTTTAATCATCAAACCGGTACTCAAATTCAGAACAACAGAGTGGAGTTAGTTGTTTTGGATGACTCAATCTATGGTGATGATTTTCTTATTGCAGTTAGAATTATACATCTACACTATTATTTAGTTATCAACGCGAGCTTACAAGTTGATATTGAATTTAACACATTGTTATTTTTGATATTTTTTGTAGTCTGAACATAAGGAGAAGTGTAGTAGTGCTGGAACTGACTTTCAAGAAGGTGTTGTTGTGGAATGTGAAGATGACAAATTTCAGTTGGCAAGTTTTGAAGCTGTGTTTAATGTAATTCCTGATATTTTAATCAATTTTATTAAAACATATTATAAATATCTTTTTTTGTATTTATACATTTTATTTGTTTATTTATAATTGTGTAGGATATTGATGATTCGAAGTTTGATAACTTTTTCTCATCTCTACTTGAAATGGAAGGCCTTAAGAAGAAGGTATTTTTTTGTCATTTTTTTTGTTTTTTTTATTTTACTAAATTTAATTATTATTCTTTTTATATTGTTAAACAGTTTTCGTCAATTTTTCTTTCGTTACTTTATTAAATTTAATAATTATGGGTACTATATTGTTAAACAATTAGTTTTGTTATACGTAGTTCAAAGATGATTGGGATAAAAAAAACTGAACCGCAAGGCAAAGCAAGGGTTGTTTGTGATGAAGATTTAACTTTAAAGGTTTATGTTCATTCAATAAATTATATGATTTTGTAATTAAGTGAATTATTTTACGTTTATTTTTTAATTTTCAAAGGTTAATGTGCTACCTTTCGTAGGATGATCCCAAGGCGAAAACAATTGTTGGTGTTGAAAAAAATCTAAGTTTAAAGGGTTTTTTTTTTCAGTTACTTCATTATATTTTTTAGAATTTAAGTTTATTTCTTTACATTTTTTTAATATATATGTTTCCCTTTTCAGGACAAAAGCAAGTTTGAGACGGATCTGGACAAATTTTTGATACCCAAGAACAAGTCCCATGTATATCTACTTACTTAAGTATTATATAATACAATTTATTAATTCATTGTATATTAATTTTTTAATTCTTTTTTGTTATTTAGGTTGATCCTACAGGGAAAACAAATGTTGTTTTTTCTGAACCGAGTCTATGCTCCACATTTGTTTCTGATGTGAGTTATGCTGATTCTATATGTTTTCCAATAATGGTAGTTACTTATGTATTTTTTTCCTGTTTAGGCCATTCCGAAATATACAGTTGATGTTGGTCAAAGTGTTTTGCCGAGAAAGAGGAAGGTTTAGTATCATATATAACTTTTTTACTTTTAAATTTATATCTTTTAAAAAACAAGTAATTATTATTTATTTCAACTTATTAGGCCACTCGGAAATGTAAAACATTTATGATTGTGTCCGATGAGTCTCTTATCGCACATCGTACACGTTCAAAGTTTAGAAACAAAAATGAATCTGTTGTTGTTGATAAGATCACGGCTGCTGAAACCGCATCTGTTAGTCGTAAACGTTCTACATTGAAAAGGTCGAAGACAGTTGCAATCATTGAGTTCACTAAAGTTGCATAAAACAGAATGGTATGTGTGTTCAGCGTTTTACCGTCTGCTATAGATTAATTTGACAATTTTGTTGTTGTGTGTCTTGCAGCGTTTACCGTCTGATGTTTCGCTCCAAAACCTTAGATGTGAGGTAACAAACATGATGTTAGTTACTTTGTTGTTTGGACAATTAGTACTTAAACACGTCTCTTTTGTAAGAAAGTTAACAACCTTTTATATGTTTTAATTTTCAACATAATTTTGGTACTACTCTTTTTTGACAATTTTATTATTTAATATCCATGCATCAAACCAAACATCTGAACCTCTAAATGTATTAATTTAATACCAATATAATATAGGGTTCAATCTGAATGTTAGTTTGTTATATTTTGAGAAAAATAGGAAAATTTAACATCTTATAGATGTGAAAACATACCACACCCAATTCAATATCTTATTTATGTGAAAACATATTATAATTAGTTTGTTATATTGTTATATTATGAGAAAAATACAACAATTGAGATTTCCCAAGCAGTTGATTTTTGATTTTTTTTTCACATATTTTTTAGATGTATATCTTAGACAGAAAAATAATAACCTATTATTTATATGTATTTTAGGAAACTTATACAAATTTATAACAATTAACAAAAAAAAAGATCATTTATTTATGTTAAATAATTTTGTCGATTTTTTCTATTCCTAATTTCAAAAGTTTTGTAAAGTAATACTTCCATTTATAATGCAAGATCATAGAAAAGTAATTTTAGATAAATTTGTTTCTTTATTAATTCACAATCATATATAATAAAATGGAAACTACAATATAATGACGTTATATTTGTGATGTAGATATTTTTCTCATCATAATACATATAATATATAATATATATACTATATATAATATATAATATACATAATATAATGATCATTTGTTGAGTACTAATAAAGAAATCCTTTTTTTATTGTCACGGTTTTCTATTTCAAAATGAGATTTTTCTTTGATCAAAGTTTTTTTATGCAGGTAAGTTTCACTTCTCATGTTTTCATATTACAATTCAAACCTGTATTTTTATGTATTTATTTACACGATTATATTTTTTTATAAATATGTATTTATGTAAATTTATGTTATTCAATTATACACTTTCCTTACTCATCAAATTTTTACATATTTTTTGTTTTTTTATTTTTGTCGGAAAAATTGTTTCTAAAAATATGATCTTAGAATTTTTCATATAAATTCATTTTAATTTTTCTTCATTCATAAATTTATTCCAAATAATAACTTTTCTTTTTCTTGAGTAACTGTTTGAGAGGTAAGGTAGGGAAGAACAAGGTGAAATTAGTTTTTTGAATGATATTGATGCTCTTAGTACAAACTACACTATCAAAGTGAAGATTATTAGTTTGTGGAGAAAGAAGATGAAAGGTAATGAAAGAGAGACATATCGTATCGATATGATACTAATGGATGAGATGGTACAATATCTAACTAATTTTTTTTCATCTTTGTTATTTTTATATGATTTAAAGTTGATATTAATTAAATTTATGCATGTTATTTTTTATTTATTTACAGGGTACCAAAATTCAAGCTTCTTGCTTACATAGGTTGTTTTCAAAATTTGAGAGACATCTTAATGTTGATGAATGCCTTATAATAAAAAGGCCATCTCTTGCTGCGAACACTGCATCTTTCAAAATTGTTCCTAACAATCAAAAGCTATCCTTTTATTACCATACATTTGTCGAAAAGTGCAGTAACAGGGATGCTCCACAGTTCGTTTTCGATTTTGTTGATTTCAAGGATGTTCTGTCACAGAAATACAAGGTGGGTACAACAATAGGTATTATTGTTAATTCTTAGAAAATCTTGATATTACAACATTTCTTGCACATTTAACTTATTACGTTGTGTTTTTTTTACATTAACATTTTTTATGTATTAATCTTAGATTTCATCGGTTACGTTGTGGTTTGCTATAACATAAATACTTGATTTGATTTGATTTTATATCTTCATTCATAATTATAATTTTTTAATTTTAAATCAAATTATTTTAGTATACCTACCATATTTTTTGTTTAAACAATTTTTAAACTATTATTGAAATATTAATATTACAATTCATATACTTTTCGTTTAACTCTTATTTTAAATTAATTTAGTATTTTAAGTGTTATATTCCACTTTTTGTAAGTGTATATGTGTAACAATTAGAAATTAGTAAGGGGTGAATGTGTAATTGTTTTATATTCCCTTCAAATTGATTCAACCGAAAAAATAACCATCATATCAAACAAAACATCATTACCCATCAAACTTCTTCTCTCTGTTGGCTCTTCCTCACCGTCATTTTTGTAGGGTTTACAAGTTCATCCCATGTTATACACTACAATCAACCGAAAAAAGGTATGGCTTTCATCTTCAATCCGGCTTTTCATACTTTTTATTCTCTTTATTTTGCATTAAAAATCAAGATCCAATGTTCGCCTGTACATTCAACTTTGAAACCCAATTTTGATGGTGATATCTTTCCGAACTTAATGTTTAACTTATGTTTACAAGATTTGCCCACTTTTTTATGTTTTTAAATTTAATTTTTCATCTGAAACTGTGATTATTTCATAAGAATCTGATTAAAATTTTCCTTCAAAGAACATAGGTTACTAAAATTTGGTTATCCTTTGTAGATTTGTTATATGTCTATAATTTTTTTCATTATCAGTAATAATTTTCAACTTTACACATTGGTAATTTGAAGAAAACAAATTTATTTATATGTTTTGAATGTGTTTATTTTGTGATTTTATTATTTTATTGTTTGCTGAAAGAAAACCTTGATAATACTGTTACAGATATGGATCTAAAAAGCAATAGTTGTTCTTTCTTGAAATTAGTCGATGTTCATGATCCTACAAAAGTGGTATGTATTGTTTTTTATTATTTTTACTAAAAATTATGTTGATAATTATATGTCTTTTGTTTCAAATTATAGGAAATACCGTATGACTTTGCCACATTACTGTGGGGAGAACAATTCCCATATGGTGATCGTATTAAAATTTTTGCTGCTGACAACTTATGGATTGTTGAAATTGAAAAATATGGGTTGGGTCCGGTTTTAGGTGATGGGTTTGTTAAAGCCGTTACGGACAGTGGTTTACAAAAAAATGATTATCTGTTGTTCAACAGTCTTGGACCATCTACATGGTATCTCGATGTCTTTAAGTCATGTGTTTTGGATAACTCTTTTATCACTTCCATTAGAGTTGATGATGATTTCATTGTAAGTAGTATATATAAAATAATTACTTTTTTTATGTCAATTTTGTTTTGTGCATATTTTGTTTAACATAATTGTTAACAAATTGACAGCTCATGCCCGACAAATTCTGGGGACAGTTTTACGGCAGTAGTTATAAAGGTGGATCGGCAACTCTTTATGTCGGTGATAGGTTTTGGAATGTGAAGATGGAGGCGTTGTCCGACAAATGTGCTTTCACTGATGGATGGTCTAAGTTGATTAGGGATCTTTCATTAGATTCCCGAACTACTTTTATTTTTACAATGGCTGGATATGAGACTTTTGAGTTGTCCGTTTTTAATCATGAAATTGGTACTCAAATGTATTTTAAGAAGGTTGACGTTGTTGTGTTGGATGATCCTATTTACGGAGATGATGGATTTGATTTACTGCTTGCGGTTAGTGTTATTATGCTTACAATATATTTTTTTTTCATAATACGAGGTAATTAGTTAATCTTGAAGTTAACATTGTCGGTGTTTTTGAGTATTATGTTTTTGTAGTCGGAACACAAAGAGAAGGTGATTACCAATGAAAGTGATGTTGATGAAGATCTTGGTGGTGATATAGTTGGTGAATGTACCCGCCTTTCATCTTCCTTTGATGCCTATCGTTCTTATGTAAGTGTTTCACAATGTGCCTTATATATTATATAATTTTTCTAATTACTTCCTTCTATACTTATATGTTTATCATTCATTGTTATGTAGAATCACCCAAAAGGAAAGTCAAAAATTGTATTTGGTCACGACACTGTATCTCCAAAGGTTCTTTGTTATATACTAATTTAGTTTAATATTTTAATACTTATTTTCAATACATATAATAAACTTTTTATTCTATTTGGTGTATTTGTTTTCTATTATGTAATCCTTTTAATGAATAATTTTTTTAATTGTAATATGTTAAATCTTTATGGTTTTGTAGGTTCATCCTAAGGTCAAATTAAAGTTTTTTGTTGGAGATAAAGGGCTTTCGACAAAGGTTGTTTATGATTCGATACTATAGTTTGATGTTATTTTCTTAAAAAATAATTAATATTTTGAAGTTTCCTTTTTGTTAATGTGAAAACCCAGTTTGATGTTGTTTTGAATACTTTTTTATACCAAACAACACATTACATGTATAAAAACATGGTTAATTAGTATATAATTCATTTAATTATTTCATTCTATATGAATATGTTTATTTTTTAATTTTCTTTAGGTTCAACGAAAAGGAAAATCAAGTGTTTTTGTTTCTGAGCAAAATCTGTCTTCTCACGTTGTCTCTCAAGTAAGATACCCTAACCATGAATGGTTACTTTTATTATGTAAAGGACCGTGTATCTTATTGTTGAACAATTTTATGTATATGATTTTTACACTTATTGTGTCTTATTCAATTATGTAGGCTAAACCAAAGTCTAAGTCATTCAGATCCACGACATCAACCGCCCTTCAAGTTGGCCGTAAATGCTCTACATCAAAATAGTTAAAAAAAACGATGTAATTAAATTCACCAAGAAAGCCGAAAGCAGACTGGTATACTTTATAATTTTTTTCCTTCTAATACCACATAATACAAGACACATAACTTATTAATCAATAAGTTAATTAATCCTTTTATTTTTTTTCTCAGCGTTTACCGATTGATGTTTCAAGCCATCTGTGTTTTTCTCTTGACAACTTGTACCATGTTACAGTTCAGAACCAAAAATGTGAACTCCTTAAGCTGGGCACAAGAGGTGAGAAGTCTGGGAAGGGTTTCAGGTATGGTTTTAAAAAGTGGCCAGCATTCTTGAAATTGAATTACATCGACTTCGGCTCTACTCTTTTCTTTACGTACGTCAAGTCTACTCAGCGTTTGTTGTTGACCAAAGTCGTACCCAAGATCACAAAGAAAAGAGGTCGTTCGTGAATGTTGGTTATTATGTTATGTTAGAAGGTTAAGTATGAATATTAAATGTGGTTTTATGGTTGGTTTGTTTTGATACTTTGGGATAGTAATTATGGTTTGTTAGACAAGTCTTTTGGTAATATGTATATGTTGTTAATATGCTTATGATGTGGTCATGTGAAATTCAGGTTATGTTACCATATAACCTAAATAATAAAAAATTAATAAATTAAACCAAAATATATTGATGCTTATGAAGAAATCTGTTTTTTAGAAATCAATAACATTTGGCTTTTATCATGGTTCTTCAAGAATGTTTTTATTTTCGTAATTATATTTTATTTTTAGAAAGTTCCATCTAATTGAAACAAATTATAACGTAATAATTTCAATTGATTTCTATCAATACATATTTGGAAATATGTATCTTCATTTGTTATGTAAAATTTCAAAAGATTTGTAATAACATTGAATTTTTATATCTTACTATATGTCTCCTATATATATATATATATATATATTCTTGAATTCGGTTTTGTGTATAATAACAAAAGAGTTTGTTTATATATCTAAGTTGTCCCAATCAAATTTCAAAAGATTTGTAATAACACTTACTTTGTTATGGTTAATAGTTTTAAAATGTTTATTCATTCACCTTATTCATCATAGAATTTTTCGTTTATAAATATATATGTATGTATTTATTTGGTTAGAAATATAGATTGACAACCCGTGAGTATTCACGGGTTATAACCTAGTATAGTATAGATTATAATAGGTCAAGATCCTTTATATTACACCGTTGACTTAATGTAATCTTATATGTTTAGAATTGTAAAAGTTATTTTTGAAAAGTTGTGTATTGTACCATCGGAATAAAATATATTGTAATCTCTTAATACCTACAACCGTTAAGATTTGTTTTGAAAAAATGAACTTTGATGCGACAATTATATATTCTGTTAAGTTAATTTTTAACAAACATATTTTTGAATGAGACTTAAAAAAAGCTTTTAAGTAGAAAAAAGTAAGTTTATATAAAAGTTCATAATTAATTTATATAATTACTAGGTTAGAACTCCGTGTATTACACGGGTTGTATAAATGTAATTTTATATAATAAAAAATTCAAAATATATATTTTAAAAAAATTCATATATTGCACGCTTTGAATAAAATATGATGTCATATGTTAACAAAAATAGTCATCAAGATTCATCATTTAAAAATGAATATTGATGTGTTATTTACTTATTATAATATTTTACTTTGTTTTTTTTATCTTGCATATATGCAATTTTATATAATAAATAATAAAAAAGATATATCCTTAAAAAAACTCGTATATTACACGTGTTGAATAAAATATAATGTCGTATGTTAACACATACAATCCTCTAGATTTATCTTTTAAAAATGAACTTTGATGTAATATTAACTTATTAAAACATTTTGCTTTGTTTTTTTATTTATTATTAGGTTAAAAACACATGTATTACATGGGGTTGAATCCCGTTTTTATAATACATTCGAATTATGAGATACAATTATTGTAGTTAGTTTTATACACCTTCATGCTTATTTGTTTATTTAATTCATAAAACATTCGTCTTAAATTTGTATTCAAGAGAGTTTATGGTACAAAAAGTGGAGATCGATCCCCATGTTTTATATATTTCATCATTTTTATGAATTGTACCGTAAAATCAAGAATTAAATTCTCTTTGAATGAAGTATAGAATTGTTATATTTAAAAATGGTGTTCTTTTACATGTTGATGTAATGTGCGATAAATGATTGGTTTAAACTAATTATAACAGTACGCTTATCATTATTGCGATACGTCTAAAAACACTTGCAATTTGAATGAAGCATATGACCGACTTAGAATAATTATTTGATTCTAGTGCAAAAAAAAAAAACAATACAATTATTAAGTGTATATTAAACGGGAACTTTTGATTCCTAATTTACCAAATTTTTGTTTAAAATTATTTATAAAAAAATATTTAATCTTATCTAATTTTTTTGTTTAAAGTTATTATTATTATTTAATATGATCATAATAAAAAAACGTTTATCCTTATCTAAATATTTATTCTTATCTAATATTTGTTAAAATTTATTATTATTATTTAAAGTGGGAGATAAATAGGAAAATAAGGTGAGAAAGCACCAGAAAGTGACACGTGTCCAAAAAAAGATTTTTATTTATTAGTGTGGGAAGATTAAAAAAGTCGTATCTTTAAAAAACTCATGTATAGTCGGGTTGAAAAATCTACCAAACAATAAAAAAAAAAATATCCTTAAAACCCCATGTATTACACATGTTGAATAAATCGAATTTTACATAGCAAATGATAAAAAGTTATATCTTTAAAAACTTCATGTATTACATGGGTTATATAAATGTAATTTTTACATAGTAAATAATAAAAAAAATATTTTAATAACCACGCATTTTACACGAGTTTAATAAATATAAATTTGATATATTAAATTAACAATTTAGATTTGAGGATAACATTTTATTAAAGTATGATAAGATTTAATATTAATTTATTACTTATTTAATTAATATAAAATAAGTATAGATTTGAGGATACCTTTAATGAATGACACGTGTTCAAAAGTTGGTTTCTTTTATTATAATAAATAGATTTGGTTATTAATATGATAACTATTAATAACTGAAAATTAAGCATCTAGAATTAAAATATGAGAGAGAGAGGTAGACAAACAAAAAATAGGAAGACCTTGTGTGTTGATATGTGTCCCTCATAGTTTTCTTTTATTATGTAACACTAGGTTAGAATCACATATATTACACGGATTGAATAAATATTTATAATATATACTAAATTATAAAACAATAAATCTTTAAAACTCTTTTACTACACGGGTTGAATATATATAATTTTATATATTAAATAATAAAAAAAAGTATATAATTAAGAACCCAATCTATTGTACGGGTTGAATTAATGTAATTTTATACCAAATACTAAAAAAATATATATCGTTAAAAAATCTCGTGTATTACACGAGTTGGATAAATCTAATTTTATATAACAAATAATAAAAAAATTATATTTTCTTTTATTATATAGTATATAGATATAGATATAAAACTAGATATAGATTCATAAATCCATGTACCTTAAAAATAAAATTATTAGCTATTTAATTTCTTTATTGTTATAACGTAAGTTTATATTAGTACATGAACTATGGATTGAATTTCTGTCAAATATGAATTTCTTTATAGGTTATTTCATTTTTTTTTAGTTTATAGGTTATTTCATTTTTTTCAGTTTGGAAGTAAATCAATTTTATAGAAAACTTTCAGCTTTAATCGATAACCATAAACTGTTGTTTTTTTTTTTTTTGATATTTTATATTATTTGCATAATTCAATATTAATAATAACATGAATTACATTTTTTTTCCTTTTTTTGGTTAAAAGCATTTGTGTAACAAACGTGATAATAACTTAATAGACAAATAAATAGGTAATTGCCATATAAATATTTATACATCATAATTTAAAATACAACAATTTATAATTAAATTATGAATACCTCGAGAACAAATATTCAAATTTTACTATGAGCAATAGGATAAAATAAAAATAAAAAACATTCTAATTTTTCAAATCCTCCGAATTTTATGTAGAGATGGATGTAAACTTAGATGTTTTTACTTTTAAAACACTTATACAAAAAGTATAATGAAATTTACATACCAACGATTTACAACAGATTAATGATTATAACGTATATAAAATTAGCATTTAATTATAAATATATCTAACAGATATTGATAAAAAAAATTTGAATATTTAATTTAATTTATATCTATACTGTTATAAATAAATATTATTATGGTTATCAACTCCATATATAGATGTATCTTGTTTACCAAGTTTCACTCTCCTATATATATTCATTGTATTTTATTGTAAACACACACCATGAATAATATAAAGATCTTTCTCCCTACATCTCTTTCTCATATTGTTTAACTATTAGGTTTGTTGTTTTACAACACGTTATCAGCACGAGTTCGTTTGTTACTCTCTTTTTTGTTTCACGTTGAATCCATCATCTTGAATCTATCATTTAACGTCGCCCGATGCCGCTACATTTACTAAATAACTACAGTCCGAAATCTGGATGAGAGGCGGAGGATGTGTCATGTTTTCCATGGGTTTTAGAGTCTTGGGAAGCTGCCTCCATGGCAACCTTAAAAGTTAAATAAGGTAACAAATGAGATTTTACCAGGTAATTCCGAAAATCCTTTTAATATTTTTAGTATATCTTTTAAAGTTCTGATTTGCATGATGATTGAATTTATGTGTTTGTTTTTGTGGTCGATTGGATTGTCATCCTATGCTACTAATTTATTTTGTTGATTAGTATTAAAAATAATAATATAATAATTATATCAGCCCCTATAGTTTTAATCGAAGGAAGTTGATTTCATTGTTATAATATTAGGTTTAAAAGCTGAAATAGATTCCATAGTGATACTAGTCGTAGGCAAATTGATTTATTCGTATGCTGTTTTTTTTTATTTCGTTTAATGGATCGGTGCTACTTCAGTCCATTACGAAGCTTGACCACAAAGAATGTTAACCACCGACTTGATTTACCTATGAGATGATTTTTAAAATATCTTTATAAATTATAAATTAAACTAGTGTATGCTTTATTAAGATATTTATCATTTAGATTAGATTAGATGAAAAAGATTTGGGTCATGATTTTTAAATAAGGGGTTATGACTGTTTCGAAATATGGTTAATTAAACTTTTAGCCTCTTAGGTACATGAAGCAAAACCTATTATAATTATATTGGAAGAAAGTAGGAGTTTTTTTTTCCTACGTTGACTAAAGTCTCCCTTAGATATTATGAATATGATTAACCATAGCTTTTACAATAAATGAGTTTAAGTATTATATATGGTATTTGGTATTCGGTATTATCTCTTTTAGTTGTTTAGACCATAGTTGCCTATGAAGTTAAAATTTTCGAAAATATTGGTTTTAGGTGTTTGGGATTCCGATGTTTCTGCCGTAAATGAGGGAAAAAAAACACATGTTGCATGTATGTATTTAGCTATATATTTTGCACATAATGAAATTAGATATAAGTTAAGCAATAATATTTTGTTAATATACATTATTTAATATTTCATTATTATTACTCTTTTAATTTTAATACGTTAATATTATAAAATTGATATAACGATTATTTCACTATGATCTTAATAGCGTATTATCTATGAAAATTAGAACATTTACATTTATAATATTGGTAATTGAAAAGGTAGGAAGTTAATACATTTTATTGTTTTTTTAACAAAATCTCAAATCAATTTGATTTTTGAATCATGATAGTGATTAAAGAAAAAGTAAGTTACAACATTTTAAACCTAGTAGATTATGGTTTGTTGTTGATGTGTTTTTACTCTTGGATCTATGGGTTCAATTTTCCTATCACTGTATAACACTTCACAATGAAATAATATTTTTTTGTTTACTTAAAATGTTTATTATTGTGTTAAGACTTCGCCCTGGAGACTTTAATATAAATTTTGGGCTCTTTAAATCATCATTCATATAAATTTTTTTTACTTATCTGATGATATGTTATTAAAGCATCATGAGGACTTGATGGTAATATGTATTTGTGTTTTAAATTAGACTGATAAGTATTTGTATATTAGATATACTTATGATTACTTATATCAATTTATGTTAATACAAATTATATACGTATTTGTTTGTAATTGATGAGAATTTTAATTTGTATAGTTATGTTATAACTTGACATGTTATAATACTTTACGTATAACTTGTATGCTATTATTTATTTAAATAGATACAACTGAATATAAAAATTGAATCAAAGTTGTGATTTGTTATCATTTTCATGAAACAATATTAAAATGTTTAGATCTGACACCCGAAGTGTCATACTCCTTGAATCACATTAACATGTTATAAAAGGTCATAAGATGTTAGCAACTAAAGTTACATGTCTATGACATTTAATTAATTTTCAATTAGTGTTATGCTAAGAGAAGTTTGTTTACAAGGAAAAGGAAAAATCGGATAAAAAACACATCAAATATGCTACTGAAGTAGTAATATCATTAAAATGGTATGAAAGGTTTGAAGTAACTTTATATCCGTATGTTCGAGAAAATAATGAAAAACCATGAAACTTGTTTGGTTTTACTTTGATCCATGAAGTGAATATATAATGATCGTTGTGATCATGGACATCATTGAGAAATTGTAATGATGGTCATATTAATAATGAGATCGACCATCTAAAATGCAACGATGATCATGTCAATAACGAGGTAGACCCTTAAAGTGTCATAACATGATTGTTGAACTTTGAAGTTATAATACATTTGTTGTATCTTATATTTTGTATTACATATATGCAAGTAATACATATACGATCATAAACCAGAAGTTTATGGATCATGATTATTTACTTTATTGGCATGACCGGTTAGACCACACCGAGTCAATGATGATGTGAAACATAATGAAGAACTTGAAGATTCTTCTGGCTGATAGCATGTATTGTTTGCTCTGAGGGGAAATTATGTATTTGTCAATTAAGGGTGTGTAACCCTAAATATTCTAGAAGTGATTAAGGGATATGCATATCCCAACATGATACCATTTAGTGTTTTAAATCGATGCATCGTCTAAATGGTTATCAAATTCACAACTTGATGTTTGTGTAATTTATGGCTTAGCTAATAAGATAGCAAGCACAATAATCCAGATTGCATGTATTTATTAGTAGTGATAAGTTTATTTCCCTATCTATTAATGATCGGCATAATAAGTGTTGAACTTCCTGTAGATTATGTTCATACACAAATTGCTTTTGTTAAAACGATCATTGAACGTCCATGATTAATAGCAAAGCCACTAATCATGTGAGCAAGTTCATGTTTATATATGCGTACATGTAATTTTACATGCAATAACATTAATACACATCAACCCAACATGTTGTAATAGTTTCTCCCCATTATAGTTGGTTTTTGGTCAGAAACCAAAGATATCCCTTCTAAGATTTTGGTTGTGTAGTATATATTGAAATTGTTCCACCACTACGCACAAAGATGGGACCTTAAAAGGTGGTTGGGAATATATGATAAATTAATTGATATTCATCTCAATGGATTAACATTCCCAACATCAGGGGGGGATAAAAAACAGTTGGAAAATAAATGAGTTGGTATGAATTATCATTGATTCTCAAAAACTAAAAGTGTGAACCAGAAGTTCAAAGAATAACTCATACACAAAGATTAGCGAATCTATTACCAGACGCATTCACTAAGGTGATTATGTCACATATACCAACTGCTAATGCTCCAATTAAGATAAGTCTCCTAGAAGGAGAACCACATGTTTGTAATGAGTCTATTGCACGTCTAAAGCGTGGTAGTCTAGTCGATTCCAATAATAAAATTCCTCGAAATTGGAGCAACTAACTAAGATGGTCAAGTCGGGGTTATATTAAAAAGGTCTCCTGAAGAGACGGTAGACATGATGGTTCAAGAAGAACCTCAGGTACCTGAAACTAAAGAGATCTCGATAAGTTGTATCATGTCTAAGATATGTATGGAATCGAAATAAAATCGACGTCGTTATACTTTTGTATATAATATAGCGCTTGCAATGATGAAATGATGAGGATCAAGATTTAAAATCTACCTATGAACGAATACAAAGAAATAATTGGCCAAAACGAAAAGACGCAAATGAGGCAGAGTTGAATTCTCTATTGAAATGGAAAGTTTTTGGACCAGTAGTCCATACAACAAATGTTGTAAAACATATTAGAAACAAACAGGTCTTTTATGCGAATCAATAAATGAAAAGTAAATGGTATAAGACAAAATTGGTGGCATAAGGATTTCGCAAAGACCTAATATTGATTATGAGGAATCGTATTCTCCAATGGTGGATACAGTAGCTTTCCAATATTTAATTAGTTTGGTAATAATATTAAAGAGAGAATTTGTCACACCCCGACCACGTAGAACATACCAAACGTGGAGGAAACATCGGGGAGTGTTGTAACAGAATTAATGTTTCAAATCCATGGCAATTGAAGTTTCGTTTTATTGATTAAAAGTGTTACAATATCTTAATAAACAAATAAATAAAACATAATTAACTAGTCTTGCATCTTTTATCGTTACTAAAGCCCAAGTCTGTCTATGTGTGTCTTGACCATCTTATGCAACAGTTCCTGAAAAACACATGTGAAAATAGGTACGTCAGCATAAAAATGCCTGTGAGATACATAGGTTTTGTGAAAATAAGATTCATGACTATGTTTGAGAAAATGTTTAGTCATGAACCTTGTTATTTGCTTTGTCTTTTAAATCATTTGAAAAACGATAAGATCAGATGATAAGTATAAATAAATGTAAGGTTAAATGAATAACCAAGAAAAATGTGTTTGTATAAGATAAGTTGTTTATAAATCAATGTCTTATGAAAAGTATGTTATTTGTATGAAATGTTCTATGTCTCAAACTGAAATGATTCAAATAACGTTACGACATGTAATACCATACAAACACTTATATATAGGAAGTACCAGCGGCGTATCCACCATGCTTGTATCATATTACACACGCATCGTTACTTAATCACTTAATCAAACCAAACCAAACAATGTAAAATGTTCATGTCAAGATGTAAATCATGTAAAAATGTCTATGTCAAATATCCAAGTCAAATGTCTATAGTCCAAAAGTAGTCAAGTAATGTATAACCAAAATGATATGTATGGTAAGTAAAATTTAGACTACTTAAACCATAAGTAAAAATGTACAAAACAAAGTATTGAAGTAAAACTTGGTTTAAATCAAAGTTATGTTTTGTAAGATATATGCATGCTATACTGAATATGAACATTTATGCGGTATTGTGAAAATTCATACATCCAAGCCTTGAGACAGACGGATAACTATGTAAAAGTGAGTTATCAAGAGAATATGTATTCGGATTCGGTCATTCCTTTCATCCCCTTTCCCTGGGATGTCCGGAACGGGATTTGTCAAGTCCTATGGTACCACTACCTACTACCGAGCGGCATGATCGGTGTTAATGAATGTATAGTATAGTTTAAACAAACCAAATGTCATACCAAAATGTAAGCATGTTTTATGAAGATAATGTACCTAGTATGCTAGAGTAAACATACAGGGTAGAGCTATAAAACAATGTGTCCATATGTTACTGGAACATATGCAACAGAGATGCAGTATAAAACAATGTACTAAGTATGCAAAGTCATTATACAAAGTAGAAAAGTCATGTAAAACAATGTACTAAGCATGTTATCAGTCAACATACATAGCAGAAAAGTCATGTAAATCAATGTGCTTAGCATGTTATCAGTCAACATACATAGCAGAAAAGTAATGAAATCATGTACTATAATGTACTAACAAACATAGTCGGTATATGATGTGAAAACAGGAAAGCATGAAAGTAACAAGTAGGCACATGTGTTTCACCCCAAAACAGTTTGGAAAACAGTAAAAGAGGGGTCTATGTACTCACCTGAGATTGCTCAGTAGTCCTTGAGTAACAACTAAACAATGCTAGAGATCGCGGATATCAAACGGCACCTAATATAGGTAACTATGTTAATTAACCGGACCTAGATCGGAAGATTGGGTAGCATTAGGGTTTGTAAACCAAACGAGTGTAGAGACTCGTGTCATTTGGTTTAACAAAGCCCACATACTAAATGAAACCTAACATAATTGTTTACGACCCATTACGACCCGTTTAGGAAGCTTATGCTACTTTAACGCGTCGTGCGCGTGAAACGCGTTCGGACCGCCTAACTAGCCCTATGACAAGTGTTATATGCCTAAACATATTACATAATCAGTTATGTGACAAAGGTTTAGGTTACATATGCTTAATTACCAATTATACATGAAAAGGGTATTCTGGTAATTTACCTAAGGCATATAAACTACCTATCATACAACTACTTAAACGATGTGACCATAGGGTATAACCTCGGGAGGTTATTCCCTACCTACTATGGTCACCTACTGTGTTTGGTCGGATCCTAATGATCGACCAAACTGGGTCGGGTTCGAGGTATAAGCGATTTATCAGATCGCTTACCCTACGACCCTAGACAACGTGGTAATCAGTAGGCATAGTCCCAAGGGACTATGACCATCGTGATTACAATCACGTTGCGAAGTTCTAACGAACTTCGCATTGACCATTACTGGTCAACGCTGAAAGTCAAACAAAGTTTGACTTTCTGACTCGAAAAGCAGTAAAATAAGGAAAAGAACGAAAGAATACTTACGAAGGGTCCCCGAATGCTAACCAAGATCAAAATAGCTCAGGTATGAAACGAAGGTTCCAACTTAGAGCCCAAATGATCAGATTTGTGGGTTTTTAAGCCAAAGGGGGGTGGGTATTTATAGGAATACCCGAACCGTTAGGATCGTTTGTCGAAAATCGTGCCTTGATCTCACCCGTACAAGTGTCGGAAGCTTATGGTGGCTCATTTGCCACTCACCATAAGAAATCAACACTTGGCATAGGATTAGGGAGTGGATTGCAGCTGTTAACAGCTGTAGATACGTCGAATCTGGTCCCGAAAATGCGAAAAATGAGTTTCTGCATGTTTCTGCCCCAGACTAGGCAGTCGCGTAGCGCGACGGTGAAGGCCTAGGCAGTCGCGCTACGCCACTGACCCCCCAGTTTCAGAAAAGTTTCAAAAGTGGCAGGAATGGTCCCTGCACGTGTTTAAGGCCTTTTTCGATGCGTTTGAACCCTGTTAACCTCATTTCAAGGCTCTAAAATGAATTTAAAGTATAGGGAACTCAAAACATACTCAAAAATATGCCGGATGATGGTTCGTTTGGTCGTACGAACGCGATGTTCGCTTAATTACGACGGAATGCGCATAAGCGCGAAAAACGAACCAAATGACGCGACGAATGGATTTTTCTTATGGCGAACACTAAAATATAATGTAGTCATGCTCACATAAATTTTTGGATGTCCAGATGTATTCAGAACGTAAGTTATGCGCGAAAATGCAAACTTGTGCACTTTTTGACACTTTTAGTCCCTGAATGACACAAAAGTTTATTTTAGCACACCGAACCCCTCAAAGCCTATTTCTAAGCTATGTAAAGGATTTTTAAGGTATGTTTAACTTATGGTCATGTTCCGGAATGTCTGTTACAGTTCAAATTGGCATACTTTCGCAGTTTGTCAAGTTTAGTCCCTGTAAGCGATTTAACTTTGATTTCACCACACCAAACCTTCCAAAACTTATATCTAAGTTATGTAAAGGTTATTTAAGGTATGTTAAACCTATTTCACTATTCCAGAGTGTTTGTTGCATTAAACTGGTTATATTTACGCATTAGTGCGCGTATAACCTTCCAGAAAGCGATTTAGGGTTTGAAATTGAACAAGAGTTGATATGTGTAAACGATACACATATTTTTACAAATCCCAAGTATGAAATATAATATTTCATTGGTTTGGTATTTGTTTGATGGCCGTGAAGGCACAGGTGTTACAGTCTCCCCTACTTTAGGAAATTTCGTCCCGAAATTTATTTAGAGGAAACTTGTGAGAGTCTAAAACATGAAGTTGAAAAGATCAAACAACATTGGTTAGGGTTCTTGAACTCCTAGTAACCTTAATAACATTATGTTTGCAATGTAAGAGGGACACTTATATACAAGTATATGAAGCGTCATTGGTGCGTCCACCGTACCTCCATTACATCGTTATCATTTTGTTATTGTTGTCGCTATCGGTTCTTACACATAATAAATCTTACTGGGTTTCTGTGCATTGAATTCCATAATTATGTAGGCCTCCATAATTACGTAGTTCCTTGTACAGTCCGCACAGTCTATTTTATAATGTGTAGTGTAAAACCAAATGAATAATCCTGTGATGAGTGTAACTAGACTGCCATAGAGTCCTTTAGACTAAATCAATAAATGATTTAAATAGACTATCAAGGAGTCTGTTCAGTTACATTGCTAGATGTCATTCTTTAACCAAATTGTGAATCAATCTTTTTGATTAGACCACTAAAGGGTCTCTAATGGATCATGGAGCAGTACTATATAATCCAAGGGTCTTAACTATTACATAGAAGCCCATTAAGGATTTAAGGTAGTACCTTTTGAATATCCTGCTACGAATCTCTCATATGAAGATATGAAAGATCCTGCGAGGATTTGGATAAAGAATATCCAGAGTAGTAAAAACACCAAAAATGCATAAAAGAAAACATAAGATGAGTAAACACATAGTCACATAACCACAAAATTGTTTGTTAATTTGTCTTGTAAATTGCGTATATGCATTTAAAGCACACTAGGAATCCATTCCGTGGATTTCATTTGGTACTTTAAACGTTATCAAGAATCCAACTATAAAGATAGAAAGATTCAAAAAGAAAATTCGATTTCGATTATTAGGAACCGAAGTGTTCGAATTAAGGTACATAAGGAATCCAATTAAGGACTCTGATTTGAATGATGATTATCCACAAGGATCTAAATGTTAAGATAAAAAGATCCCATATGGATTTTAGAAGTTGAAGATGTTTTGAAATCTTGCACTGGACGTGCTTATGTCAAAACATGATGTAAAATGCTTATGAAGTTGAGATGCTAGATATGTCAAGGCGACATATGAAGCAGAATTTTGAAGGTTAAGTCAATGTATAAGGAAAATATTTTTGGAAACCGTGCATGGGGTTATTTTAAGAAAAAATGTGTTTAACGTTTTTGAAACCTTATATATAATACTTTTTGAAATCATAAAGTAGGTGTATTAGGTAGATATATTTACTAAAATGTTTTTAAAATCATGCGAGATGAATTTTGAAATTATGTATAAGGTTTTTGAAAGACATGAATGATGCTTTTCGAAATCATGCACTTGATCAGAAAATGTATTGTGTTAATATTGTCTTCAGACTATATGAAATATTTTGAAATTAGAAAGGTTGGTTTTGATAACATGGCCAATGTTTTTGAAATAACATAGACAATGCATCTAGAAAAATTGTTTTCAAACTATATGAAATGTTTTGAGATTATGAAGATTGTTTTGAAATACTGGTACTGGGTATGTTGAAAAATCAAAACGTAATGGGTATGAGATTTTGAAAATACCCTTAGTTATCTAACCAAGGATTTGAAGGTACAGATGTGCGAAAAGCACGATTACTCATAATGTCACTTAATTTTCTGTACTTTATTTCTTAGAGTGAAACGAGTACTTAAAATTTTCGAGGGAATCATGAGCAGTCATTTGAGAGAGAGAAATCACAAGAGTAGGTTGTAAGGTACATAGTTCCTTGATGTAGGTATCATAGGAAAAGTCATACATACATGTAATCATACTTGTATATCAGAATTGTGAACAACAACTTTTATTTATGAACAAGACATATTGTTTCACAATACACGAAAACAAAAGAAACAAAGGCATAAGACAGCAACATCCTTTGTTCAACCGAATGCTCATCCAAGGGTTGGATTTGCACTGGCAATCTTCGGGCAGTTGTTCCTGAAATGGCTCGTATCGCCACAGTTGTAGCAAGTACCACGCGGAAAACGAGCTTGAGTTGGGTTGACTTGGGGTTGATTTGGACCACTTTGGTTTGGGGTAAATCGACAAACATTTGCCCGGTGACCGAGTCGCCCACATGATGCACACAAACGACACTGTAGGTGAGCTAAGTGGTGTGCATTACATTTGTCGCATATTGGGGCTGTTCCCTTGTATTGCTTCCTAACAGGTTGTGTTGTCACCCGGATGGGTCCTGCTTGATTTGGTGCTGCTGCTACGCAAACCTTTGCCGTATGACCTTTAAGTCCACAAATTTGGCATTTACGGCACTTCACATTAGGGTGATGATGAAGGGTACATTGGTTGCACAAAGGTTCAAATCCGTTGTATGGCTTCCTAGCTGGTGGCCTTGCCACATGGCTAGGTCCCGCTTGATTAGGTGTAACCGTTGCGGGTTTCCTTGAAGCCTTACGCTTCCTTGATTTTGGTGCTGGCTTAACTTCTGCTTCCTTCAGTGGCTCTTGGGTGGCTTCATTGTCAAGACGAGAGACTTCATTGTTGAGACGAGCCATGGCAATGCCTAGATCCACAGTCCTCTGAATCACTTCGCCAATTTGCTGGACAAATTTGGCTGTTCGCTCGGACGTTTGACCAGTGCTGAGAGGAATAGACATTCTAGAAGAAAATGAAAGACATAGGAAGAAGCAAGTGAAAAGTTATTGGATAATCAATACAGAATGGTAACGAATGAAAATTGTGATCATTTGTTTGTTACCTAAGGCAAACAAATGAGATGGTGACAATTCAAAGTAAATGGGTCAAAAATAATGTATCGCGAAGACATGCTCGCCTATAAGTGAACACTCATCCCAAGAATTCCCAGGTAAGCACAACTGGTCTCGCGTCTGATGAGATGTATACGAAGTGCTTGCCTAGCCAGAAAACCCAGAATACAGGCATTCACCCTTCCAGTTTGCACGTGTTCACATTATTAAAAACCCAAAACCTTGACGAGAGTTTTGAAAACTCAAAGGGGTTCAAAACCATAAAACAGAGAGTTCAAAACCTTATAATAGAGGGTTCAAAACCTAGTAATCAATCATCCTAGAACAGATGATTAGTTTTCAAAGCGGTTTTGAAATTCATGTTCTTGTTGTGATCGTCGCCTAAGGATAGGTGACGGTATTGTTTTATGACTAAACGCAAGTAAACTCGCGTTAGGGTCCTAGAAAGGTTATAGACTAGGTCAAAGCATTACTAATAACCTAATTCCCTATAACCATTGGCTCTGATACCATCTTTTCTGTCACACCCCGACCACGTAGAACATACCAAACGTGGCGGAAACATCGGGGAGTGTTGTAACAGATTTAATGTTTCAAATCCATGGCAATTGAAGTTTCGTTTTATTGATTAAAAGTGTTACAATATCTTAATAAACAAATAAATACAACATAATTAACTAGTCTTGCATCTTTTATCGTTACTAAAGCCCAAGTCTGTCTATGTGTGTCTTGACCATCTTATGCAACAGTTCCTGAAAAACACATGTGAAAATAGGTACGTCAGCATAAAAATGCCTGTGAGATACATAGGTTTTGTGAAAATAAGATTCATGACTATGTTTGAGAAAATGTTTAGTCATGAACCTTGTTATTTGCTTTGTCTTTTAAATCATTTGAAAAACGATAAGATCAGATGATAAGTATAAATAAATGTAAGGTTAAATGAATAACCAAGAAAAATGTGTTTGTATAAGATAAGTTGTTTATAAATCAATGTCTTATGAAAAGTATGTTATTTGTATGAAATGTTCTATGTCTCAAACTGAAATGATTCAAATAACGTTACGACATGTAATACCATACAAACACTTATATATAGGAAGTACCAGCGGCGTATCCACCATGCTTGTATCATATTACACACGCATCGTTACTTAATCACTTAATCAAACCAAACCAAACAATGTAAAATGTTCATGTCAAGATGTAAATCATGTAAAAATGTCTATGTCAAATATCCAAGTCAAATGTCTATAGTCCAAAAGTAGTCAAGTAATGTATAACCAAAATGATATGTATGGTAAGTAAAATTTAGACTACTTAAACCATAAGTAAAAATGTACAAAACAAAGTATTGAAGTAAAACTTGGTTTAAATCAAAGTTATGTTTTGTAAGATATATGCATGCTATACTGAATATGAACATTTATGCGGTATTGTGAAAATTCATACATCCAAGCCTTGAGACAGACGGATAACTATGTAAAAGTGAGTTATCAAGAGAATATGTATTCGGATTCGGTCATTCCTTTCATCCCCTTTCCCTGGGATGTCCGGAACGGGATTTGTCAAGTCCTATGGTACCACTACCTACTACCGAGCGGCATGATCGGTGTTAATGAATGTATAGTATAGTTTAAACAAACCAAATGTCATACCAAAATGTAAGCATGTTTTATGAAGATAATGTACCTAGTATGCTAGAGTAAACATACAGGGTAGAGCTATAAAACAATGTGTCCATATGTTACTGGAACATATGCAACAGAGATGCAGTATAAAACAATGTACTAAGTATGCAAAGTCATTATACAAAGTAGAAAAGTCATGTAAAACAATGTACTAAGCATGTTATCAGTCAACATACATAGCAGAAAAGTCATGTAAATCAATGTGCTTAGCATGTTATCAGTCAACATACATAGCAGAAAAGTAATGAAAT
Organism: Helianthus tuberosus; assembly: GCA_030545235.1. NCBI lineage: Eukaryota > Viridiplantae > Streptophyta > Magnoliopsida > Asterales > Asteraceae > Helianthus > Helianthus tuberosus. The sequence goes on along the minus strand of JARYGA010036772.1, from coordinate 1,738,647 downwards.
CATGTACTATAATGTACTAACAAACATAGTCGGTATATGATGTGAAAACAGGAAAGCATGAAAGTAACAAGTAGGCACATGTGTTTCACCCCAAAACAGTTTGGAAAACAGTAAAAGAGGGGTCTATGTACTCACCTGAGATTGCTCAGTAGTCCTTGAGTAACAACTAAACAATGCTAGAGATCGCGGATATCAAACGGCACCTAATATAGGTAACTATGTTAATTAACCGGACCTAGATCGGAAGATTGGGTAGCATTAGGGTTTGTAAACCAAACGAGTGTAGAGACTCGTGTCATTTGGTTTAACAAAGCCCACATACTAAATGAAACCTAACATAATTGTTTACGACCCATTACGACCCGTTTAGGAAGCTTATGCTACTTTAACGCGTCGTGCGCGTGAAACGCGTTCGGACCGCCTAACTAGCCCTATGACAAGTGTTATATGCCTAAACATATTACATAATCAGTTATGTGACAAAGGTTTAGGTTACATATGCTTAATTACCAATTATACATGAAAAGGGTATTCTGGTAATTTACCTAAGGCATATAAACTACCTATCATACAACTACTTAAACGATGTGACCATAGGGTATAACCTCGGGAGGTTATTCCCTACCTACTATGGTCACCTACTGTGTTTGGTCGGATCCTAATGATCGACCAAACTGGGTCGGGTTCGAGGTATAAGCGATTTATCAGATCGCTTACCCTACGACCCTAGACAACGTGGTAATCAGTAGGCATAGTCCCAAGGGACTATGACCATCGTGATTACAATCACGTTGCGAAGTTCTAACGAACTTCGCATTGACCATTACTGGTCAACGCTGAAAGTCAAACAAAGTTTGACTTTCTGACTCGAAAAGCAGTAAAATAAGGAAAAGAACGAAAGAATACTTACGAAGGGTCCCCGAATGCTAACCAAGATCAAAATAGCTCAGGTATGAAACGAAGGTTCCAACTTAGAGCCCAAATGATCAGATTTGTGGGTTTTTAAGCCAAAGGGGGGTGGGTATTTATAGGAATACCCGAACCGTTAGGATCGTTTGTCGAAAATCGTGCCTTGATCTCACCCGTACAAGTGTCGGAAGCTTATGGTGGCTCATTTGCCACTCACCATAAGAAATCAACACTTGGCATAGGATTAGGGAGTGGATTGCAGCTGTTAACAGCTGTAGATACGTCGAATCTGGTCCCGAAAATGCGAAAAATGAGTTTCTGCATGTTTCTGCCCCAGACTAGGCAGTCGCGTAGCGCGACGGTGAAGGCCTAGGCAGTCGCGCTACGCCACTGACCCCCCAGTTTCAGAAAAGTTTCAAAAGTGGCAGGAATGGTCCCTGCACGTGTTTAAGGCCTTTTTCGATGCGTTTGAACCCTGTTAACCTCATTTCAAGGCTCTAAAATGAAGTTAAAGTATAGGGAACTCAAAACATACTCAAAAATATGCCGGATGATGGTTCGTTTGGTCGTACGAACGCGATGTTCGCTTAATTACGACGGAATGCGCATAAGCGCGAAAAACGAACCAAATGACGCGACGAATGGATTTTTCTTATGGAGAACACTAAAATATAATGTAGTCATGCTCACATAAATTTTTGGATGTCCAGATGTATTCAGAACGTAAGTTATGCGCGAAAATGCAAACTTGTGCACTTTTTGACACTTTTAGTCCCTGAATGACACAAAAGTTTATTTTAGCACACCGAACCCCTCAAAGCCTATTTCTAAGCTATGTAAAGGATTTTTAAGGTATGTTTAACTTATGGTCATGTTCCGGAATGTCTGTTACAGTTCAAATTGGCATACTTTCGCAGTTTGTCAAGTTTAGTCCCTGTAAGCGATTTAACTTTGATTTCACCACACCAAACCTTCCAAAACTTATATCTAAGTTATGTAAAGGTTATTTAAGGTATGTTAAACCTATTTCACTATTCCAGAGTGTTTGTTGCATTAAACTGGTTATATTTACGCATTAGTGCGCGTATAACCTTCCAGAAAGCGATTTAGGGTTTGAAATTGAACAAGAGTTGATATGTGTAAACGATACACATATTTTTACAAATCCCAAGTATGAAATATAATATTTCATTGGTTTGGTATTTGTTTGATGGCCGTGAAGGCACAGGTGTTACAGAATTGACATGTGTCTTATGAATAATATTTATTACTTGATACTGAAAGTTTACATGAAAGTCTCTGGAGGATTTAAATTATCAAAATCATGTAAATAAAGTTCTCGAGAACAATATAATCGTTGTGTACATATTCATATTTGAATACGATTGAACTCCTGATAAGTTACCTAAAGGTGAATTGAAACATCTTAACGATGTAATTCTTGTGCACCAATAATGATACATAGAAAACTTGTACATGATGATTATGATATCTCAATAAATAGTGTACACGCATTGTACATTATGGATTTTGGAGATAAAAGCAACTAAGCAAGTGTTCATGACATTTTTGCATATAATATAGATATCTATGTGTTAAATGGGCAAATTTATGTAGCAAAACTTCCGAAGAGTAAAAGCACATGCATATTTGGATAAGATGGAATGAATTCCCTGATGGATTGATAATGCCAGAAGCATTGATGTCAAAACCTCAAGAACATACTAGATGAAGTTGACAAAATATGTATCGACTAAAATAGTCAGGTCGAGTGTTGTACAACTCGAGATATTCGCCTAAAGAGGGATATAAGTTTGATTAAATTAGCCATGTTTTATCAACATTCTACTTTTAAAGGTTCACTGTAATCGCATTTTACAGTGATGACGTCTAGGCATCATCGAGAGAAACTGTCGAGCTTTTAGAGGGAGAATTTTTGAAAGACATTGGCACGGTCTAATTATTACTCGAAGTGCAGTTCGAGTATATATGTAATTATATTTTATCAATCCCTTAAGTACATCTAGAAGATGTTGTTGGGATATTTTAGTATGGACATAGTTGCACCTTAAAGTATATTAAAGGTTCTTAAGTCACTTGTTATAAGAAAATGTCTATTATCATCTCCTACCAAAGTAGAGATTCTCATTCTAGAAGTACCATCGTTAAATGCATAAGTGCATTAATATGTTTTTGCTAGTGATGTATGGTTATAGTATCTTTCACTTGAGCTTATTGTCATGATAGAACCTTTGTCAAGCGAAGAGGCATTGGAATGAGTTCAAAGAAATATTTCAGGTATGAATGATATTATTATATTTTACTAACCTATGAAAACAAGTTTGGTTAGTCTTGTAGATTTGAGAATGTAACATAACACAGTCGTGGATCATATGATATTTGTTTTCGAGAGGAAGCACCAAGAATCTCATACTGCTCAACATAAGGGATTGTACTTCAATGGATCAAGCAACATTCAACTGGATACAAAAGCTTTGAGCAACTTTCAGGGAAGATCAACACAGGTTACTTAAAGGCTACTTATTCAAATGAGGGAGGAGTATCATACAAGTTGCATTTTTCCCTTCACTAACTAAGTTTATTCCATTTGGAGTAAGGTTTTTAATATGACAACATTATCAGGGGGAGACAATACGCGCTGCACTCTTTTTCCCTTAGCTATGGTTTTGTCCCATTGGGTTTTTCCTGGCAAGGTTTTTAACGAGGCAACATCTCCACGCGTATTTGGTTGATAACCAAGGGGGAATGTTATAAATAAATATTATTATGGTTATCAACTCCATATATAGATGTATCTTGTTTACCAAGTTTCCCTCTCCTATATATATTCCTTGTATTTTATTGTAAACACACACCATGAATAATATAAAGATCTTTCTCCCTACATCTCTTTCTCATATTGTTTAACTATTAGGCTTGTTGTTTTACAACATATACTATATTATAAAAGATAAGTATAAAAGTAAATGCTACATTATTATATATTATAGAGAGATATAGATATGGATATAGATAAATTATGGTTCCAAAAGTCGCTATTAGTTTCCTAGTCGATAGACCAGGGAGTTGGAGAGTGTTTGGGGAGTACTCAGACATGTTAAGTTATAAAGAACGGGGAGTACTCAGACATGTTAAGTTATACAGAAGTTAGTTTTCGGAAAATAATATATATGTCAAATATCAAAAGTTTACTAATATTTATAACAAAGTACGTGAATATCAATACACATAAAATTAATAATGATAATAATAGTTACATTAATAGTCATAATAATTAATAATAACAAAGTGAAATAAATAAATGCTTGATTGGAATTTGATTTTACATATCTTAGAGTAACTAGTTTTATACATAGCGCCGCGTTGCGGCACGCTCAACCAAATCATTCTTGGTGTGTTACCATGTACGTTTTACATTACAACTCATAACGCAATCATGCTAAACCGAATCATCGTTGGTGTAATAACATGATATGCCAAATGCATTTTTAACAAAACAAACAACTCATATTATATTGTATCAAACACAAAAAAAAATGTATCTATCAATATCAATATATGAAAACGTCATTCCAGAAAAGAGACCTCTGATGCAATCCAATCATCATCAAGATTAATGAATAAAAATCAGATATTCATCATATCACATGCATAAGGTATGTTTACCTTGGAAAATGATGACAATGAAAAAAAGAACGTGATGGCTATAGCAAAGATGCTAATATTCGATGATGTTGGTGGTGGTGAAGCTTTAAAACTCTTCTTTTTCTTCAAAGACTCGAACCTTTCAACTTTGGCTCTCTTTTTCATGGTCTGTTCAGCAATCTTCTTAACCAACTGAAAATATCCAAATTGTTAGCAGTATATAATATGATGAGTTCTTGGATCGAATTTGACTGAAATACTAATTGGAATATATACGTTTAAAACATAAATTTGTATTTCAATAATGGATATTAAAAATTGAATAACGGGTCAAAATGGGTTCGGGTCAGAGTAGGCTAATTTAAAACCGGTTCAATTTGGTTTGGGTTCGGGTCAGAATAGGCTAATTAAAAACCGGTTCAATTTGGTTTAGGTTAAACTGTGTTTTGGACAAAACTGGTTCAAGTCGATGCAAAACGGGTGGGTTAAAAAAACACAAACGACCATAAACCATCTAGCCAACTGTTAATCCGCCAAGTCCAATTCTGAATTTTTTTTCTAGAGATTTGTAAGCATTTTTCTTAACTATTCGACCAAGGATTCGATATTACAATGTACCAAAATATCATTCTTAAACCAAATAGTGAAGAAAATTGACATAAAACCCACATATTTGCAGCAAAATCTACCTTTTCCCACTCTCCTACATGTCATCACCAACATGAAAGTTTGTACCTAGCAACGAAGTTTGATGACAACATGACCCTAAATGATTAGAAGAACATTATCATAGGTGGCAATCAACTCAATTTCAAGCAAAATTGAAAGTGTATTTCTAACGTCAACCAAATTTAAAGCAGAATTGAAGCAAACTAACTGAAACACAACAAACAACTTGTAACCTCAATCGGCAAACGTAGTGACGTTTGATCTAAGCTTAACCAGACTAATACTTCCTACACCATAGATCCATAAATGGAAAGCAATTTCAAGCATAGAACTGAATTACCTTGAAACCGTCGACCGAACCCTAGATCGCCGAAATCATCTTGTATGCACCTTCAACACTAAGTCGGGTGATCCAAGTACAAACTGAAAGTAAAATCAACCGATTGTGAGTGATTCCTGATAAGTGAATCTGAATAACATCGAGATAAAATTTGAATAGACTTGCTAGTGCCTATCTTAGGTTCCTTCTGAGACTAAAAAGACAACGGGTTTGAAATTAGAATTTGGTATTTCTATTAAAGTTCATTAGCATTGGTTTCCAAAAACAATAGAGTATCAATCAAGTAATAATCAAGGTTTACATTATTATCTAAAACTGATAGCAAATTAGTCATATTATAAATGGTAAAAACTTATAAGTTTCTTGCGTAGCCCATTTCATACCAAGAAGTTAATTGAAAGTCTATCCACCAGCAGCTAGCACCTTCTCTGGCACCTTCAGTTAGATGGCACATTGGCACCTTCGATTAAACCGCTAAATAATCAATATTCATTCAAACCTAAAACATGAATATAAAAGTAAAATTAACCTAAAAAATAAGACAATAGACACTTCATTCAGTTCATTCAAGCTCAACTTACACGTTGAATTTCTGCGTCAATCCAATTTTGAATACATTCGTAACTAATTAGATTCATACAAAAATACATAAATTAAAGTCTCAACTAACCTTCATTTGCATCCCCACCACCTTTGGTAGTTTCATATTGTATCTCATTGTATAATTAGTAGTTGTGGAGATATATTTTTTTTTCTAAAATTATACAGAAGATTACATGCTGAATACTAATTTTGAATACTATTCCTTTATGGCCTTGGGCAATTTCATCTTTTTAACAAAAGGATTATAGGTGTGTTTGGATAAGTATTTAAGTATGGGCTATATTTAAAAAGCGCTGCAAATAGGTGTGTTTGGATAAGTATTTAAGGATTATAGGTGTGTTTGGATAAGTATTTAGGGTTTTTTTCGGGCCAAAATGTGATTTCTGTAAGATGCTATCGGTTGGTAGATATAACGTTTAGCGAAGCCATAACTCATAAAGAGTTCAATTATGTAGTCTATTTACCTTTCGTCTTGTTATTGTTTCCACAAAGCCGCTATAATATGTGGATATTTGGATAAACTGTTGGCGTTTACACTAAAAGTTACTATGCATAAAGGTAATGTGTTTGGTCTCAAAGTAATATAAAGATAATCCAGATAAAACCCTTGGGTACGAATAGTCTGTCAAGTTAAGATTTTGATCAAATATTATGTTAATCTTGAAGCTTTGCTTAACTATTTCCATATGTAATGCATCGACCAATTTAAAGAAAACTGAGCTATCAAACCCCAAAATTCACTACAATTGATGCTCTGATACCAGGTCTGTCTGTAACACCATGTAAAAACGTGTCCAATTATGTGAAGACACATGTCCTAAACCCTAATCATGTGAAAGATTGGGTTTGAAGGACTAAAGTTGACAAACGATGAAATTATGAAACCAAAGGGTTTAAATGTGTCATCATGCCAAACTTATGCCTCTGAATGACCATACCCAAAGAATATATTCTTAAACGAGTAATAATTCGAATATAAGAAGCCGTTTGTGAAAATAATCAAAAAATTATAAACTACAAGGGTTAAACGTGTCAACATGTTAATTCTTACCTCTGAGTGACCTTTTAACAAACCCGAGGCATCGTAATATTCAAATATACTCTCAAGAATAAGTGATATAAATTTCACGAGGTTTCGAGATCGTTAAGTGTTGTTTACGCGAATTCCCAAGAATTTGGGTTTAAAGCGTCAACGAGGCGAAACTTATGTTTTCGGAGATCGTTTAACGAAACTGGGCCTAACAGTGTTTGGTTATAATCCTTATATCATCCTCAAACTAACTACAAGGGCCAGGTGTGCCTAAAATGAAAGTTGTAGAAGTTATATAGGTGCAGGGACCAATTGTGACAACTTCTGAAACTTGTTTTGAGGGCTAGCGTCGTGCGACCACACACCGTGATCACCGTGGCTCGACGCGACGGGTCCAAAATGATAGAATATGATGGACAGATGCAGGTTTCTTCCATTCCTTGGGCTTCAAACAAGTTAATTCGAAAACAATGGTTGTTTGCTGGTTTTAAAAACCACCATGGACACCTGGAGACATCAGATAACTCCCCTAAACACCTGTGATGATCTTGGAGGGTCTCCATTAACTATAAATAGGGCCTTTAGTTCAAGCTTTTCAGTTGCACATTCAAATCTTTCACTCTTCTCTCTAAGTTCAAGTGTTCTTGAACATTTCTGGAGGTTCCTAAATTAAAGGGAAGCTTATTCTTGTAGAAAAGATAGCTAGGACCCTTTGTAAGTGTCTTAGCCCCCTTCCTTAGTTCAGTTTTTAGTTTAAAAACTGAAAAGTCAAAGTTATCATAATCTGACTTTGACTTTCGGTTTAAACTCAAATGGTCCAGCCACTGTCTGAATTGAAGGTGGTTATGTGACCAAAATTAGGTAGGTGATTAACCCTTAAAAGGACACCTCCTAATTATTTCGTTTGCCTAGTCAATTGTCGGGTCAAACTTTTAAGTTAAAAAGTCAAACTGATCAGAATTTGGAATAATAATCATAACTAACAATGCAGAGGTTATAAATTATATTTTATCACTCTAATAACTTAGTAATTATTATTAGAACATGTTTAAGCATGTTCAACCCGACAATTATGAGTTTAGGATCGGTTCGCAACCGAAAGTCGCAAAAGCTTGACTTTTGCTTTGACTTTCAGTTCTGACCCGATTAAGCTTAGATCCTTTATGTTTTAAGCTCCCATTAGGACCATATTATGTTGTAGTATAACCCTCTGAGGTTATATTGCCTGGTCATTAATATTCTGAATTATATACTAGTTTCCGTTATTATGCTTATAAATGCCCATTTTGCCCTTTTGATCTAAAAATGAGGTTTTTGCATATATGAGCATACTAATAGGTTAAGTACTTATATATAAGCATGTCTAAATTAAATTGACACGATTCTATGGTCTCAAAACAATGTTATGCATGATATCGTAAATTAGAACTTTTTATTTATTAAATTACGCTATTATGCATAATACATGTTTAAACATGGATTTTGACCCAAAACTCATTAATTACTGTTATGATATCAATTTTAGGAATTTTTGGAGTGTTGGGTCAGAATTGATACTGACCATAACATAGAGTTCTTGTGTAAATTCCTTAATTGACGATAATACCCTTTTGACTAATAAAATGTGATTTACATGTGATTAGCATGCCAAGCCTTTTCCTACTGATTTGTTATGAAAAATAAAATATTTTAAACTTACAAGGCTATTCAAAATCTCAGAATCACATAAACATCTTAAATATCGTCAATTAACGCCTTTTACGCTAATTAGGTGCTTAGTATGATTTAAAACCATAATTAACACCTAAGACTTGTTACCAACTGAATTTATCAATAAACTTTAATATTTTTACAGTAAGTATAAGTCATAAACTCAGACTTCCAAATATGTCCTTAAAATCAGATGTGAAATGACCAAAATACCCTTTCGGGGCAAAGTTTGGCCATAAATGGTAAACCACACATATGAATGATATCCTACTGTTTTAACATTATAAAATAAATGTTTTTATTGAATATTTTAGACCAGAATATCAGTTTACTATAAAACCTCTTTTATAAATATTAAAATGACCAAAATGCCCCCACGGGACTTAATTTGGTTTTAATTACTTTCTGGGCATAGATGTTAACATCCCACTGATGTATTAACGTATTTTAAGCATAATAACATAAGGGACTTGTATATGGTTCATTTGGTTACCCGTTATGCATTTACGCATTCGGATCGGTTTATGTAACTAGTTTACGTAAGTTTTCCGAAACGGGTTTAACCTTATCGTTTTTATCTCAAAATCCAGAATGTGTTTAGCTTACACATATTATACAAGTATCCAAACTTGTCGGGTCTAAATCACATTCTATTCCGGTCATCGCTTAATCTAGCGTATCGTACCATTTTAGATACTTTAAGCTAGCCGGTCTAAGTCTACGACTTAAATAAGACCGTTAGCATTCTGAATTTGCTTATATATTACCATCACTCCAGACTAGAGCCACCCGGTAAAAGCTACCTGCATTTAGATAGATTGGATACGACTGAGTTATTTTGCGGTGAATCAAGTATTAGCTCAGGTAAATACTTTTAACTTATTTTCCCTTATACGGGCTTGGGATACGGTATTATAATAATGCCGCTTGGTCGGGTATGAAATCAATTAATCGGATTGTGATTAATAAATTGCATAACCCGTTTTAATCTGTTTTGTTTGATAACATAAACATTGGGGGTTAACACGACCGTGTCCTGGATATCCTCGGCTCATTTCATTTAAAAATGGCCACGACCTAAGCACGGGGTGTAGGCATACACATGACAGATGCTAATATGCAAATTACACACAAGTTGGGGATAACTCCTCTGTGGGTTCTATAAGTGGTGTGTCGATTAATCATGTTTCGGCTTCTACACCGAGCCCATATGTATGACAAACATGTAAAACTGTATACAAGATTTTATGTAAAAAATTTCCCAAGTTATAAACTCTTTTCAAAAGAGTCAGTTAATTGTATTTACTAGTGAAAACTGACGTATTTTTCAAAGACTAAGTGGCAGGTACTACTCGTAATAGGCTGGGGGATTGCTCGGTGTTGAAATAGAGTATCTTGCAAATCCTTAAAGATGCCTTAAAGTCTGCTAAACTTCATTTTATACATTCTATTAAGATCAACCTGTGGATTTGATATTACAGGCTCGTCTATAATCAATACTTTGATATTTTCAGACATTTGAGTTTGTAATATTATTTTTATATTCCAAGACTTCCGCTGTGCTAGTCTGTGTATGTTTGACCACAACGATATCAATCTTACGTCACGATACTCGCCACCAGGCACACCGGTAATATGTGAAAATATCGAGGTGTGACAGGTTGGTATCAGAGCCAACATTGAGGGAATTAAACACTAACCTTTTGTGTTTAATCTCAATGACACAATAAGCACATTCCTTAGACCTCCTGAGTCTAGACTTAACATAGGAATGCTCTCATCCCTATTAAGTAAACATTGTTTTCGATTTTTTGTATTTTGAATAAGTCGCCAAGCAAGGAATCCGTTGATGGAGATTCTCCTCATCCGAAGCCAAGGAATGTCAAGCTTCGTAATACGGCTAGAATAAGCGTGTGACCGGTTTGGAGGAAAGACCTTCATGGACTAATTCCTAGAACCAAATCTATTGAATTGTATTCAGACTTCGAAGTCCATACCAGAGGTCCCTGAGGCTCAAAGTTTTGATGTCTGTATCAGTGGAGTCCATACCAGGTGGTCTCTGAGGCTCCCGTATTGAAAATAATATCAGTGGATCCTAATGATCCTTATTTCTTACCTTCAAATTTTGAAATCCCAGACATGGATTATATCAGTCAAAGCCCAATTCGTGATCCATATCATTCTTTAAACTTAGAATTCTTGAATTCTACTTCTATAACGGATCCTGATTGGAATACTTACTTTATTCACTGAGGTCTTCAGTGTCTCTACCGAATATGGTAAACAAAGAAGAGAAACAATCAAAATGAAGCAAGGAAGGCATTAGAGAATCCTTCTTTCATAATATCCATTATCCTTTAAGTCCCTATAAGGACCTATCTCTTCTATATAGTCCCTGTGTGGACATACCTTTCGACTTAAGACCCTGTATGGGCAATTGCTATTTAGTTCCTTCGTGGACATTACATTTCAATAAAGTCCCTCAGTGAGGCATGTTATATCGATATAGTCCTTTCATGGACGTATCATTTTATTAAAAATCCCTTTTGTGGATATGCTATTTCAAAATAGTTCCTTTGTGGACATGTTATTTCATTTTAAGTCCCGCTGTGGACATGATATTTCTTGATAACCCCTTCGAGGACATATTCTATAGTTCCTATACGGACTTATATTTTCCTTTTAGTCCCTGCGTGGACTAAAATTGCTTTAAAGTCCCTTGGTGGACAAATGAATTATTAAAGTACTGATTGAGGCACTATTGTAAATTCCTGATGATTTATGGAAAGTTCTTCTTGTATAGGTATTCATATCGTCCTTTATCAAACAATCGTTCCGATTTTACTCGAACTTTATCGATCAGCTAAAAATTTTTAAAAGATCCTCTTAATGATATAACCTAGCCTATATGTCTATGAACATGGCTGTGATGGTAAAACCCTCTTAAGACAATTAATCCCTGTTAGCATCTAAAAACATGTTAACATTCCTGGCTGTGTGACTTAAGAGACTACATTAGCTTCCAAAAGTACTTGGATCTTTTCAAGCCACCTTCATGGCCTAAATGATCAATATGAATCATGGCTAATAACGTCGAACATGAAGTATACATCCAAACATCCATTTGAGATGTATGCCTACGGGCAAAGATGTATTCATGACAAAGATAGTTTTATTTCATAACTTCTTGTCAAAAGGCAATGAACTATGAAATTTTTCCGATCCACAGGATCATTGATTATGTTTTAATTGTCCTTGTGACAAGGCCTTTTTGTGCCATCCAAAAGTCCTTTGACACAAGCCTTTGCGCTATATAAAATGTCTGTACGACATTGACAGTTGTGACTTATGTCCCCTGTCTAATAAATATGAAGGATTAGATTCCGTTTAAACGCCAAAAATGGTTCATTTAAAACCTAGGCAAAACATAATCAAATCAATTACATACAATCTTACTGGCCTATATGGTTTATTTACACCATGGCTATTTAATCATCAAATTCGATGATTCGCTATGTAACTAAATAAATTATTATTACTCGGTTATAGCCTTCAAAGCTTCACCATGGCTGACTCATATGAAGCTCATAATCATCCAGTTGATCAGAATAATAACGGAAGACTGAACTTAACGGGCACCGAGTTACAAGCTATGTTAGATATAGCCGTAAAAAAAGTTGTGGACTGAGTATTAAAGGATCATAAGTGAAAGTGCGATAATACCCCAAATAAGTGTTACAAAAAGGGTAAGACCGATTCGAACTATAACCAGTCCAAGCCGAATGAGGCGAGACCCAAATGTAAAACCTGTGGTAAACAGCACTTCGGAAAATGTTTCCGTAAGCTGACCAGGGGATGTGGCATCTGCAAGGAGATGTATCACAAGACTCATGAGTGCAAGGACTTGATAAACGCCACATGTTTTGGTAGTGGTGAGAAAGGGCATATAAAGACTCGCTGCCCAAAGAGGGCGACTAAAGGGAAATGCACTTTAGATTCACAAGCCAAGCCTTGTGGAATCTGTAATAAAGAAGGGCACAAAACTTTGGAGTGCCAAAACATAAAGGACGTAACCTGCTATGGTTGCAATGAAATAGGGCACATTAAAACTAATTGCCCAAATAAAACCAAGAAGCCTGATGTGACAACTGGCACAAAACCGGTAATTTCTGTACAATTTAATTAAGACTTAATGACTGCAATTATGTGCTTAAATGTCAATATTATCTAATTATATGCTATACATGTGAATTCATGCACGTTTTATACTACAAATATTGCTTTATGCATTAATGATAGCGTTGCGTTAGAAATACTAGTAAACTCACCGGTAAGACACATTGTGTTAACAATTCTGCAGAAAGCAGTCAGACAATAGAATTGGGGCCTAGGTGTAGGTCCAACGTCAAGAATACATTAAAACCCAAATATGTATACAAGGGTTAACATATAGACGTTCCGGAAGCTAGAATATGCACTAAAAAGCACCCGAAACGCACTTTAAATGCATAATTATGCACAAATCAGCTATAATCAGCTTTTTAACACATATATATCATGCAGAATTCATGTTTTATTATCCAGAATACCCTCCTAAGTGTTGGGAATTAAAAGGGTCACAAAAGGGTACATAAAGGACACTAAACGGTTCAATTTAGCACTTTAACGAACCGGTATCTAACCGAACAACCAGACATTACCCGAAACATCAAAATATTACTAGAAGCATTGTTTTAATATTTTGGAGCTTGTTATGGAGCCCGAACACCATAACACCTCTTATAACATAATAACACAACAAGTCCCTAATCAAGACACTTGAAAACTAACTTATTTATGTAACTAAGGATTGAAATTTACACATTACCCCCCCCCCCCGCCATATTGTTCCCGGTCACCTTAGTGGCCCCACGCTTGATTTTGTGAAATCTTGCTAAATCCTCTAAAATCTTGCCAAGATATTCACATGATCTTTCTTGGATTCTTTATGATATGGAAGATCTTGCAAGCATTATAAGTATCACCATTTCCATTCACCATTCACACACCACACTCTCCTCCCTTGTACCCCCCCCCCCCTCACGGCCGAGACCCACCCCCACAACCACCAACATCATTCAATTCCATTAATCCATTTCAACCTTATTTCAAGGTGCAAGGAGGTGGTTAAGGAAGCTTGGTGCTTGTAGAACTTGAAGGACCTCCATCAATAGCTTTTATCCACTCCATTTTCATCTTGTGTTCTTCCCTAGCCTTTGAGCTAGTGGTAAGCTCCTTGTAACTTGTTACTTCATATTTTGATGGTTAAAAGATGATGAATATTGTTAATCACAAGAACACAAAAGAACATGATTATGATACTTTAACATAAGCTTAAATACATAAGAATACATGTAAATGATGATGATTTGTGTTAGTGATGTTAGACGTCATAAGAAACCTACTAGATTGTGGTTAAACACATGATCTAGTAAGTTAAAGTGGTGATCTTGTGAAAGACCAAGATCTTCATGCTTTATGTCTTCATGAACTTGAATGATGAAATTGATTTTCATATGTAAAAATGATTTAAACAAAATACAAATCTTGTAAATGGATGATTACAAAAACAAATTTCTCAAGAAACCAAGTTTATTTACAAGATTTACAAAGTCATGATTTCTAAGTAAACTAATCATATTTTTAGTGTTTAAACAAGACTTGAAACATGTGTGTAACAAGAAAAATACAAAAGAAATATTTTTAGAAAAATCATATTACAAGTTGTAAATGACCAAATCCTTTGATAAAGTGATTTACAAACAAATAACCATGTTTTTAAGGGTAACTAAACCTACTAAATAATATGGTAAGTTACTACAAGTTTTTACAAAAACTTCAAGTTCATGATATAGTGTAATTTACTTGATTTGGACACTCGGTAAGTGTTGAATGAGTTGATGATTATTTGTGATGATTTTTAAAGAAAATAAACACATGTTATGAAAACATGGGAAACCTCCATTTTTAGGGGAAACTATGTCAAAATTTCTATAGAATTTCGACACTTAGAAAAATATAAGTTTTGGTGAAACTTATTCCCTAAAAATTTACCTACAAAGATTTACCAAGGTTTCCCTAATTTTTTTTTTATGTAAACTTCAAGTTAAGAAATGATGATTTCTTCAAGATAAAAATTGATATTAAGTATGTATGTTTTCTAGGAATATATATATATATATATATATATATATATATATATATATATATATATATATATATATATATATATATATATATATATATTGACCACCAAATTTTGTGCTAAGTGTATGTAGTATATATTATATGTAATAGTGTGTTAAGACATGAAAATACACTAAATACTCCTAAGGAGTAAAAATACAAGATACACATACAACATGCTTAGACAAATACAAGAGAATATATTTATGAAAATATATTTCTTAATAGATTAAATAACTTGGACAAGTTATGAACATGAAATGAAGTTTTGGACAAAATACATAACTCGGGTGAAAAAATACAAGATACTTATATTTATTTTTGAGAAAATAATATAAGTAAGATACATAGTTAAAAATATAAATTATTTTTAACACACAAAGAATACATACATAAAAGATGGTGACTTGTACTTGTGCGATACAAGTCTAGTGACTAACGTTAATAAAATACGTATAGGTCACGCCGCTATATAAACAAACCAGGTGAAGTTTACGGCGCAAGAAACGCAAAGTTGTAAGTTCATGCTCCCCCTTTTCTTTTAACTGTTTTCAGTTTTATAACTTCGGGGGTGAAGTGCATGTTACTAAATGTTTACAGAAAAGTGAGTTCATGTCCCCACTTTTAAACTTTTACATACTTTTTAAACTTGGGGAAAATTACATGTGTTATGGTATGATAGATACAAAGACTAAGGAATGATACTTGGTATCGTGTCACGAATAGGGTACTAAAAGCAACATTAATCAACAATATACCTAGACTGCAGAACAAAAGGTTAGATCTAATGGGTTTTTGGGCAGCCATACTCTTGGTGATAACTAGTACCAAGTAGTGCTTTTGTGTCTCAGTCATGAATCGACAACTAGAAAAATGCCTATGGTTTGGATGCTTCCTATGTCGTGTCACATGTTAATGGCCTTGCAACCCATTAACAATCTCGATACTTACAGAAATACTTGATTTATACAAATTACATACCATGTTTTCATACAAAGTATACAAACGTTCAATACAAAAACTGCATGAATTCACACCAACATTATGTTGACGTTTTTCCAAAAATTCACATGTATTTCAGGTAACTAAAGTGGATGTGCGCGCGGTCATACTCTTGCTCTGGATGTTGTTTATGCTTATCTTTGAATAATGTTGTAAACTTTTCAGACAATGTCTTATGTTGTCTTGTGATGTAAACACTCAACCTATGTTTTCAGTTACGTAATGTTATTGGTTTTTGAAGTTATTTTTACGAGCATGTAGTATGTTTACCATTCGAATGCAATGAGAATCTTTCATGATCACACCTCGTGCTTCCGCCTAAGAAAGGGGTGTGACACTGAAGAGGCTAAGAAGGGAAATGCATGAATTACCTGATGAATGTCAGAGGCAGTACATATTAATAATATCATCAGGTACATTCCTTATCAATTGTCAATGATAATTTCTGCTAAGTGTCCTGTTTTTAATACATGCAATAATAAGTCTTTCATAGACCATAAGCTTAGCAAACTTTTGATGATACTCAAGAACTCCAGACATTAAGTATAAGGTAGAACCTACCAATAAAACCATAGAGACCGTCTCTTCTATTCTCGAAGATGATCCTTCTGAAAAATCTAAGAGTACTCTTTCTCCGAATAGAGTACGACAATATATGTTATTTTAACTATCTTCTCATTGATTTTTATCAACTGCGAGTGCCAACTACGATTGATAAAGGCGCCATATGAAGATTGGCGTATCCTGGTGTGTCCCATAGATTGCTTCCATGCCTGATCAGTATGGAGGTTTAATGCATGGAACCACTAAGATATTCCAATGGTCATATAGTACTAAAGTCAGCTAGTGGTATTCAAAGAAGATATCCATAATAGAAATGCCTAAGTAGGCGTCTCTACTTAAGGCATCCATGCACTCATAAAGCAAATGTGTCCTTTATATGGCATAAGTGACGAACAGCCCTGTTTACCTCCTGAGAGGAAAAGTGGAGTTAGGATTAACATCCTATTAGGAGCTGTATCTATTACAGAAGCTCTATATCGATTAGCGCCTACAGAAATGAAAGAGCTCAGGACTCAATTGGATGACTTACTGGAAAAAGGGTTTCATACAACCCATCTCTTCATCTTGGGAGCTCCTATACTGTTAGTGAAGAAGAAGGATGGATCAATGCGTCTATGCAATAATTATTGAGAGCTAAATAAAGTAATGATCAAGAATCGTTATCCTTTGCCCAGAATCGACGAATTATTCGACCAACTCCAAGGGGCAAGCTTCTTCTCGAAGATCGATTTAAGATCTGGGTATCATCAACTCAAGGTTAGAACTGAAGATGTACCTAAGACAGCGTTCAGAACAAGATATGGCCACTACGAGTTTTTAGTGATGCCTTTTGGGCTCACTAATGCACCTGCAACATTTATGGATCTCATGAATCGAGTCTGCAAGCCATACTTAGACAAGTTTGTTATTGTCTTTATAGAAGACATACCTATCTATTCTCGTAGTCAGGTTGATCATGAGAAACATCTTCGATGTATCTTAGGGTTGCTTCGGCAGGAGAAGCTATATGCTAAATTCTCCAAGTGTGAGTTCTGGTTTCGCGAAGTCCAATTCCTTGGACATGTTGTGAGCGAGCGTGGTATCTAAGTAAATCCCGCTAAAATAGAAGCCATCATAAACTGGGAGGCACCAAAGGCACCAACGGAAAATCGCAGCTTTCTGGGATTAGCCGGTTATTATAGGAGATTCATTGAGGACTTCTCGAGGATAGCTACTCCATTGACTTCTCTGACCCGCAAGAATGTAAAGTTTGATTGGGGTTCAAAACAACAAGAGTCTTTTGAGATTCTTAAACAGAAATTGAGCAATGCTCCGGTGTTGACATTGCCCGAAGGAATTGAAGAGTTTGTCGTGTACTGTGATGCTTCACACACCGGTATGGGTTGTGTACTTATGCAAAGAGGCAAGGTGATTGCCTATGCATCACGACAACTAAAGGTGCACGAAAAGAATTACACCACCCACGATTTAGAGTTGGGTGCCGTTGTCTTTGCACTTAAGTTATGGAGACACTATTTATATGGAACTAAATGTATGATCTATTCGGATCACAAAAGTCTCCAACACTTATTCAATTAAAAGGATCTCAATATATGACAGTGCCGTGGAATGGAGACTCTAAATGACTATGATTTGCGAAATTCGCTACCATCCTGGTAAAGAGAATGTAGTCGCTGATGCTCTAAGCCGAAAGGAAAGAGTCAAACCTATAAGGAATAATGCCAAAAGCATCGAACTTCAAAACAGCCTGAATAAAAGGCTGTTAACTTCTCAGAAGGAAGCTGTTTTGGAAACTAACCTTCCAAGTGAAAAGTTAGGTGTAACAGCTGAATAGTGAGCACTTGGCAAGGATGAAATCCTTAGAATGAATGGAAGAATCTGGGTTCCTATCCATGGAGGACTTACAGATATAATCCTCTAGGAAGCTCACAATTCCAAATACTCAGTTCACCTTGGAGGTGACAAAATGTATTATGATTTGAAAGCTAATTATTGGTGGATAGGTTTGAAGAAATATATAGCCACACATGTAGCAAAATGTTTGACTTGTGCTTACCTTAAAGCTGAACATCAGAAGCCATCAGGTTTGCTACAACAACCTGAACTTTCCACATGGAAGTGGGAGATGGTTACAATGGATTTTATAACCAAGTTACCTAAAACAAGGCATGGAAATGATACTATATGAGTCATAGTTGACAGACTGACTAAGTCAACACATTTTTTTTACCCATCAAGGAGACTTATAGCTCCAACAAGTTAGCTCAGTTGTACGTGGATAAGATTGTATCTCTCCACGGAGTGCCAGTATCTATTATATCCGATAGAGATACTAGATACACCTCTCATTTTTGGAAAAGCTTCCAACAATCATTAGGCACTCGTTTGAATTTTAGTATTGCTTACCATCCCCAAACAGATGGAGAAAGTGAGCGTACAATTCAAACCCTGGAAGACATGCTTCGTGCATGTGTTTTGATTTGGGTGGTAGCTGGGATGACCACCTACCATTGATCGAGTTCTCCTATAATAATAGCTACCATACTAGCATTCAGGCTGCGCCTTTTGAGGCATTGTATGGAAGGAAATGCAGAACGCCTGTTTGTTGGGCAGAAGTAGGAGAAGCTCAGTTATCAGGACCTGATATAGTCCTTGAAACGACGGACAAGATTGTCCAAATTCATGATCGCCTAAAAGCTGCCAGGGATAGGCAGAAAAGTTATGCTAATAAGAGGCGAAAACCTTTAAAGTTTGAAGTAGGCGATAAAGTTTTACTAAAAGTTCACCCTGGAAAGGAGTGATGCATTTTGGTAAGAAGGGCAAGCTAAGCCCAAGGTATATTGGACCATACGAGATCATCGAATGTGTCGGCAGTGTAGCTTATAAGCTAAACTTACCTGAGGAGCTTAGTGGAATTCACAATGTGTTCCATATCCGTAATTTAAAGAAATGTCTAGCTGATGAATCGCTAGCAATGTCTCATAAAGACGTACAGATTGATGAAAGCCTGAGGTTTGTTGAAAGACCTATATCGATCAAGGATCGGCAGGTTAAAAAGCTCCGAAAGAAGCACGTGCCTATAATTAAAGTTAAATGGGATACTCATAGAGGCCCTGAATATACGTGGGAAGTTGAGTCCACTATGCGACAGAAGTACCCTCACTTGTTCCAGTAAATCTCGGGGTCGAGATTTCTTTTAAGGGGGTGAGGATGTAACACCACGTAAAAACGTGTCCAATTATGTGAAGACACGTGTCCTAAACCCTAATCATGTGAAAGATTGGGTTTGAAGGACTAAAGTTGACAAACGATGAAAATATGAAACCAAAGGGATTAAATGTGTCATCATGCCAAACTTGTGCCTCTGAATGACCATACCCGAAGAATATATTCTTAAATGAGTAATAATTCGAATATAAGAAGCCGTTTGTGAAAATGATCGAAAGATTATAAACTACAGGGGTTAAACGTGTCAACATGTTAATTCTTACCTCTGAGTGACCTTTTAACAAACTCGAGGCTTCGTAATATTCAAATATACTCTCAAGAATAAGTGATATAAATTTCACGTGGTTTCGAGATCGTTATGTGTTGTTTACGCGAATTCCCAAGAATTAGGGTTTAAAGCGTCAACGAGGCGAAATTTATGTTTTCGGAGATCGTTTAATGAAACCGGGCCTAACGATGTTTGGTTATAATCCTTAGATCATCCTCAAACTAACTACAAGGGCCAGGTATGCCTAAAATGAAAGTTAAAGAAGTTATATAGGGGCAGGGACCAATTGTGACAACTTCTAAAACTTGTTTTGAGGGCTAGCTTCGCGCGACCACACACCCTGATCACCGTGGCGCGACGCGACGGGTCCAAAATGACAGAATATGATGGACAGATGCAGGTTTCTTCCTTTCCTTGGGCTCCAAACAAGTTAATTCGAAAACAATGGTTGTTTGCTGGTTTTAAAAACCACCATGGACACCTGGAGACATCAAATAACTCCCCTAAACACCTGTGATGATCTTGGAGGGTCTCGATTCAATATAAATAGGGCCTTTAGTTCAATCTTTTCAGTTGCACATTCAAATCTTTTACTCTTCTCTCTAGGTTCAAGTGTTCTTGAACATTTCTGGAGGTTCCTAAATCAAAGGGAAGCTTATTCTTGTAGAAAAGATAGCTAGGACCCTTTGTAAGTGTCTTAGCCCCCTTCCTTGGTTCAGTTTTTAGTTTAAAAACCGAAAAGTCAAAGTTATCGTAATCTGACTTTGACTTTCGGTTTAAACTCAAATGGTCCAGCCACTGTCCGAATTGAAGGTGGTTATGTGACCAAAATTAGGTAGGTGATTAACCCTTAAAAGGGCACCTCCTCATTATTTCGTTTGCCTAGTCAATTGTCGGGTCAAACTATTAAGTTAAAAAGTCAAACTAATCAGAATTTGGAATAATAATCATAACTAACAATGCAGAGGTTATAAATTATATTTTATCACTCTAATAACTTAGTAATTATTATTAGAACATGTTTAAGCATGTTCAACCCGAAAATTCTGAGTTTAGGATCGGTTCGCAACAGAAAGTCGCAAAACCTTGACTTTTGCTTTGACTTTCAGTTCTGACCCGATTAAGCTTAGATCCTTTATGTTTTAAGCTCCCATTAGGACTATATTATGTTGTTGTATAACCCTCTGAGGTTATGACGTGCTGTCGTAGGTACACGCAAATTTAATCCAAATAACAACTACTAGATAGTGGTAAATGGGTATCGAACTCAGGGAGTATGTGGAAAATGTGTTGATTCTATAGCTTTGCACTTTAACTAAAATTAAACTACAATTGCAGAAATTAAAATTCAAGAGTTGATTGTTTTGGTTTTAAGACTAAGATTGCTAATTAAATTGCAAATTGAGAATTGGTTTTGTAAAAAAATTAGAGACCAATGACCATCCTAAGTTTCCGGTTTGCTTTGACATTCATGCTAATATTCAACTAGAAAGAACCATATAGACATAGTTCATCTGTTATTACTTGTCGTGATGAAAGGGAACTAAGTACTCGGATTCCAAGAACGCGAGGTTGTTACCCGATGACCAATTAATCAATACCCAATCCTAATCCTGCCCATGATATCTCGATTGCCAACGGCACCAAGAACGTATGGTTTAGAATAAGATTAACATACAAATTAACAATTTACGAACAAGCAAACAACACACCATAATAAACAAACCATCATAGCAAGTCTATTATTCTAGTAATAAGAATCAAAACACAAATGTCTTAGATAAACCTTCAATCTAGGATGATCACCATAAGTTTAGCCACTCATGACTTGGACAATCATCATCACATACATATCAATGTTCATAGGAATTAAAAACACTAACAAGATGTTTAGCAATTGTTTCCAAGCACCAAGAACACCCAAAATTCGTCTCCAAAGTGTATGTAACCGACTAGGACTGATTGGATTTAAAAAGACACAATAAAACATCATAAAATAGGGCAGTTACACATTTCTCGCTGGCCTCCACCGTAATCTACGGTGGCCACCGTAGCTTACGGTGGCTTGGAATGGCTTACGGTGGGTCTCTACTGCCTTACGGTGGAAGAAAAATGTTGGGGGCTACCGTAATTTACGGTAGCTACCGTAAATTACGGTAGGCTTCAGCATGCAATTTTGTTTTCAGCATAACTTTTTCGTTTCAACTCTGTTTTCTTCACCGTTTTCGCCTACGTTCTCGTAATTTCGTCCTCTATAATGCTATCCTCTTAATTATTCCATACCAATAAATAATTTTTTTCATTTATTCTCCGTCTTTCAATCTCCAATCCAGTCGCGCCTATTCGAAGCTTCATTTCCACACTTTTAAGCTCCAAATGTACCTGATACACAAGCAACTGTAGTTATCTAATTCAAGACAATTACATGATTAAATGAGGGATTAACTCTTCTTTTAACATCATTAAGGGTTGTCCTATGGACCACCCGTCACATCCCCACACTTAACCATTGCTTGTCCCAAGCAACTCATCAAACCATTTTCAAAACAAGCGATCAACATAAACCAAGCATAAACATGTAGTCCTTTTACCAACCCCTTCTTAACACCCAAAATAACGCACCCCTCGCTATGTCTCTCCTCTCGGCAACAAGTAAGCACTAGCAACTATGAGCTAGACACACAAAAGGCAAACAGGTGGTTCACAACTATAGGCTTGTACCTAAATCGGTCCTTCTCCTAACAAGTGCCAAACTTGAATGCAAATCAAAGGGCTTTAAGGTTGTAACGTGGATAGCTGTACGAGTAGGAAATGGAATATATATGTAGTAGCGAAGGACTTAACCCGGTCTTTTATTACACAATGAAACAAACAATAAACATGACATAACTTCTATATACAAAACAACTCAACATCACTTTTTTTTTCTTTTTCATTGCTTTTTCACTTTTTTTTCTTTTTTTTTTCATTGCTTTTTTTCTCTTTTTTCTTCATTTTTGTTTTCTTTTTTCTCTTTTTTTTTCAATCAAATATTCAACATAACACTATAACATATCTAAACACTACTAAAACAACTACTAACACTATAAGACCGGGTTAAGTTGGGTAAATTTTTTAGGTAACTAGCTAAGGGGTAACAAACGATAGGCTTTTAGGCACAAAATGGGCAACTAAATGTCCAAACCCCCGCCCCTCTCGCAACCATGCTCATACATATAATTAATGAGGTCCAACCCCCAAATCCCACACTCACACACGCTAAGGACGAGGCTACCTAAGTGCCCTTATCCTTTTCGCATTCATATCCAACTAAGGAATCAAACCGTATCAAGGCACAAGTTCTAATGCACCCCCACCCGTTGCCACTCTCATCAAAGATAAGTATTATTTATTCAAATGTGTGGCTTCAACTCTCACCAAGAATAAAAGGTATTAAGGGTTGCCGGTGCATTATTTGGGGTTAATCCAAAGTGTTCAAATTCTCACATTGTTTCGCTTGATTTAAATTTTTTTCAAAAACTTCAAAATTTCCCCCCATCCCCACACTTGGGATACATTGACCCCAACGTATGGTTTTGGGAAGAGTTGATCGCTAAAACCCTTCAACATCAACAAAAGCTTTAAATCTCAAACCCCAAATTTCTTTTTTTTTTATCATAAAGCAAACGAACTAACTACCAATATTTCAAAGCTAAAGAACATAACAAGACTAAGGAAAGAGTACATTGACCCGGTGAAGTTTGCCACAACAGATGTTGTAGATAATCCGACTTCCTATCACCACCTTCACCCAAATATCCTCACATCTTCCCCACACTTCAATGTCGCCATGGCCCTGAAACATAGAAAGATACAAACAACAAGATCAATATAAAACCCCGGGTTGCCTCCCGAGCAGCGCTAAGTTTCGAGTCTTCAGCCAAACTGTGCCACCACCATTTATGGTGGTTCAAAGAATCGGTTCCTATCACCTCCCCCACTGTAGCTTGTCATTGGGCAAAATGCATCCGTCTCATTTTGACTCGATGGGTAATCAAATACACTCCTGCTTGAACCCATATGTGTTTCTTCACGGTCCGGTGGGTGCTTTTTTCTCATTCTTTGAAACACATTTTTCATACAGTCACTAGACTCACCACCCTTCCTCTCAATGGACTCATAACTAATCCCTCTAGTTTGAACATCAAAGTACAACCTACGGTTCTTTTCGGTCATGGTAATAATCTCGTCTCTACAATTAATTTGAGCATTTGCTGTGTATAGAAACGGTCGACCTAAGATTACCCTCTGTTGTGCTACCATTTTGGTAGAAGCATAGTCTAGAACTAGAAAATCCACCGGGTATTCGAATTCTCCCAACCGAATCATAACATTCTTAACTATTCCCCATGGACGCCTCCAACTTTCATCCGCCAAACTCACCATGGTGTCTGCATCTTGAAGCGGACCAAAATCATACATATCATATAAGTCACCTGGTAGCACACTCATACTTGCCCCATAATCCAATAATGCATGGGGAATTTTTAATTTTCCCACTCGGATCGGCACAAGTGGTGCTCCATACTCCTTGTCTGTTTCAACCTCGGCATCCCTTCCTATACCTGCACTCACTTGACAAGAAGAAGTAAGAAATGTTTCATTATTAGGAATGGTGCTTACCACATTGATATTAACGCTTTTTATGTTCTTGGGATTTGACACCGTGTCACTTTGTAGTTGGCCTTTTGCTTTCTTCAATATCACCACATCACTCGCAAGTTGACTCATTTGAATAGTCAACGACTGAATTGCTTTATCACGGATTTCGTCTTTTTGAATGCGAGCATCATCAAGCTGATTCCTTCGTTGCATCTCAATTTGCATCACTTTCAACATCTCCATGACCTCATTTCCACCCGAAGAGCCTTGACCCAAAAACCCACCATGCACTTGACCCGTTTGATATTGCCTTTGAAATCCTTGGTTTCCTTGGAAGTTCGGGTTGACTTGATTTGACGGATTCCCGTATCTAAAGTTCGGGTGATTTCGTAAACCGGGGTGGTAAGTATTGGAATTCATGTTGTAATTTCTACCACCCCCTCCTTGCCCTTGCAAAGCATTCACCTCCTCATATTGCCCTTCCACTCCTTGGCAATTTTCAGCCGCATGCCATATCTCATTACAAATTGCACAAACATCATAAATTTGATTAGAAGTTTGAACATTACCATCGTCTACCGCGTGCACTTGAGTTCGGATAATGGTCGGTCGTGCTCTCCTTGATGCTTGAGCTTTTCTTTTTGATGTGATTGCCATTTGCTCCAAAAACTCCCAATCGTCATGCTCGTAGTTTGTACCAAAAGTGCCATTGGTAATAGACATTAAATCATGAGCATCTTCGGCACTTAACCCCTCATGGAAAGCATTCATCAATTCCCAAAGCTCTATCCCATGATGAGGACAATTCTTTATCATCATATTAAAACGTTCAAAGGCCTCATGGAACATTTCACCTTGTTGTTGTTGAAAACTTCTTAACCCTTTCCTAGCATCATTTGTCTTTTGAGCGGTGTAAAATTCATCTAAGAAAATTTGTTGCATCTCCGCCCATGTATAGATAGATGCCGAAGGTAATGTGTAGAACCACTTTTTCGCCTTGTCTTCCAAAGAGAATTGGAATAGTACCAATTTGACATCATCGGCCAAAAATCCTTGACTCCCAAGAGTGTTGCAAATCGAATCATAAGCCTCTAAATGAAAATAAGGCTCCTCCGTTGCTAGACCCTTATACTTTGGAAAACTTTGTAATGAATTGGTTCGCACATCAAACGTCCTCCCTTGGTCATTATGAGGGATAACTACCGGTGAAGGATTATGAGTAATCACCGGTCTAAAATGTGCTTCTATACCTCTTGCATGTTCTCGAAGATGTCTTCTTGGTACACCCACCCGAACTCTTAGGCGTATGGGACCCATTGGTCTTTGAGCTTGTGGTCGTGGAGGCCCAAATTGTTGTGGAGGTGGTTGAAACCTTGGCCCTACATGAGGTTGTTGAACACGTCTTTGCACTGGTGGACCTTGTGGTGGCAATTGTTGAGGTATAATTTGTTGTTGAGGAATCCTACCAACACTTGACATTCTTTGAGTTTGCCCTTGAACATACGTAAGTTCTCCTTGTTCCCCATCACCCACATAAGCATATCCTTCTTCCTCATATCCCTCAAAATCTTCATATCCTTCTTCATATCCATCTCCTACTATGCCCGATGATTGCCCAAATGGAAGAGTCGTGTATTGAAAACCCGACTGATTCGATGGTCTAAATACAGAATGTCACACCCCGACCGCGTAAAACAACAAATCGCGGCGGAAACATCGGGGCGTGTTGCAACAGAATTAATGTTCTATAACCATGGATATCAAAAGTGTTTCGTTTTATTAAACATTGAATAATTATATCGTCTGGAAATCTAAATACACAATTTAAACATAATCTATCATTGTTATTGAGTCACTAAGGCCTTGTCCAGTCCTATGTGAGCATGCATCTTATCAATCGATATCATTCAACAATTACCTGAAACATATGTGAAAACGAGGTCAGCAAAGAAATGCTGGCGAGTACATAGGTTTTGTGAAAATAAGATTCATGACTTCTGTTTAAGAAAATGTTTAGTCATGAACCTTGTAATTTGCTTTGTCTTTGTAAATCATTTGAAAAATAATAAGTTCGGATGATAAGTATAAATAAGAGAATAATGCATGATTAAATGAATAACCATGTAAAATGAGTTTGTATAAGATAAGTTGTTTGTAAATAAATGTCTTGTGAAAAGTATGTTACTTGTATAAAATGTTCTATGTCTCAAACTGAAATGATTCAAATAACGCTACCATATGTAATACCATACAAACACTTATATATAGGAAGTACCAGCGGCGTATCCACCATGCTTGTATCATATTACACACGCACCGTTACTCAAATCACTTACCCAAACCAAACCACCAAAGTAATGTTCATGCCCAATGTAAATCATGTAATATGTATAACCAAAATGATATGTATGGCTAGTGAAATGCATCAACTAAACCATAGGTGAAACGCACAAAACAAAGTATTGAAGTAAAACTTGGTTTAAACCAATACTATGTTTCGTGTAAATGCATGATCAAATGTAAATCATGTCAAAATGTTTACCCAATCGTTAACCCATCTTGTTTTAATCGTTCTTGTTTTAATTGTTCAAATTGTTCTTGTTTTAATTGTGAAACTACTTTATGGTCGATTCTCTAATAACATTCAAACCTTCTTGACGCGTTCCTCGCTCCATCTCGCTCTCGCTCTCGTTCTTAACAAACCCTTACCAAAGGATAAGTTAATAATTACAGATTCAGTCGCTACCCACAACCCCCACACATAACAATGGGTGCAGTAAATAACGGGATTTGTCAGATCCTATGGTACCATAACCTAATACTGGTCGGCTTGATCATTGCTAATGAATGTCATCGGTTATGTAAACTACAACCAACAAGTTTGTTCACTTTTTGAAATTGTTATTAGTTTTTGAAATCATTGTATTCGTTCTTGAAATCATTGTTAGCGTTCTTGAAATAATTGTTATTGTTCTTGAAACCACATTGTAATTGTTCTTGAAATCATTTATAAAGCATTTAGCACATATGATTCACCCCAAAACAATTGAAAGCAGTAAAATAGGGGAATAATGTACTCGCCTGAGAATGCTTGGAGGTCTTGAACAACAACCAAACAAAGCTTGAGGGAGCACGGAATCAGTCGGCAAATCTAAACTATATAAATAAACCGGACTTAAATCGGGAGATCGGATAGGATGAGGCTTGGTAAACCAAATGAGTGTTGGAACTCATATGATATGGTTTAACAAGGCCTACATACTACAATGAAACCAAACCTAAGTGCTTTCGACCCATCGCGACCCATTAAGGTAACATATGCTACTTTAACGCGTCGTGCGCGTGAAACGCGTTCGGGACGTCTAACTAGTCCTATGACAAGTATTTATATGCCTAAACGTGTTTAATTATGTTGTATAATCAGTTATGTACAAAAGTTTAGGTTACATAAGCTTAATTACCAATTATACATGAAAAGGGTATTCTGGTAATTTACCTAAGGCATATAAACTACCTATCACACAACTACTTAAACGAAGCGACCATAGGGTATAACCTCGGAAGGTTATTCCCTACCTACTATGGTCACCTAATGTATTTGGTCGGATCCTAATGATCGACCAAATAGGTCGGGTTAGAGGTATAAGCGATTTATCAGATCGCTTACCCTACGACCCTAGACAACGTGGTAATCAGTAGGCATAGTCCCAAGGGACTATAACCAACGTGATTATACTCACGTTGCGAAGTTCAAACGAACTTCGCATTGACCATTACTGGTCAACGCTGAAAGTCAAACAAAGTTTGACTTTCTGACTCGAAAAGCAATAAAATAAGGAAAAGAATGAAAGAATACTTACGAAGGGTCCCCGAATGCTAATCCCGATCCAAGAACTCAGGTATGAAACAATGGTTTCAACTTAGAGCTCTCAAATCAGAATTCTTGTAAGAAATGAGGTTGGGGTGATGGGGTATTTATAGTTTTCGGGTAACCGTTAGGATCGTTTCATGGAAAACGTGCCATGATCCAACCCGTACACTTGTCGGAAACTCATGGTAGCTAAAAAATGGTTCTTATCTAGTGACTAAGCAACTTAGAACATGTGGTGGAGGATCAAACAGCTGCAAACTGATGTTTAAAACATTGAATCTGGTCAGATCATGCACTCGCGTAGCACGACGGGTAGGCCCTTAGGGCTCGCGCTACGCTACTGCCTCCCAGTTCCAGAATTGTTTCAAAAGTGACAGGTTTAGTCCCTGCAGCCCGTTTAAGCGATTTTCGATGCGTTTGAACCCCGTTAACCTCATTTCAAGGCTCTAAAATGAAGTTAAAGTATAGGTAACTCAAAACATGCTCAAAAATATCTCAGATGTCGGTTCGTTTGGCCGTACGATCGCGATGTTCGCTTAATTACGACGGAATGCGCATAAGCGTGAAAAACGATCCAAATGACGCGACGAATGGATTTTTCTTATGGCGAACACTAAAATATAATATAGTCATGCTCACATAAATTTTTGGATGTCCGGATGTATTCAGAACGTAAGTTATGCGCGAAAATGCAAACTTGTGCACTTTTTGACACTTTTAGTCCCTGAATGACCCAAAAGTTTATTTTAGCACACCGAACCCCTCAAAGCCTATTTCTAAGCTATGTAAAGGATATTTAAGGTGTGTTTAACTTATGGTTATGTTCCGGAATGTTCGTTACAGTTCAAATTGACATACTTTCACAGTTTGTCATATTTAGTCCCTGTAAGCGAATTAACTTGTTTTTTTGCCATACCAAAGCCTTCAAAACTTATTTCTAAGTTATGTAAAGGTTATTTAAGGTATGTTGAGTATATGTCACTATTCCGGAGTGTTTGTTGCATTAAACTGGTTATATTTACGCATCGGTGCGCGTATAACCTTCCAGAAAGCGATTTAGAGTTTGGATTTGAACAACAATTGATATGTGCAAATGATACACATATTTTTACAAATCCCAAGTATGAAATATAATATTTCATTGGTTTGGTATCTGTTTGATGGTCGTGGAGGCACAGGTGTTACAGTCTCCCCTACTTTAGGAAATTTCGTCCCGAAATTTATTTAGAGGAAACTTGTGAGAGCTTGAAAACATGAGGTTGAAAAGATCAAACAACATTGGTTAGGGTTCTGAACTTCTCGTAACCTTTAATAACATCATGATTGCAATGTAAGAGGGGTACTTATATACAAGTATATGAAGCGTCATTGGTGCGTCCACCGTACCTCTATTACATCGTTCTCATTTCGTTATTGTTGTCACTATCGGCTCTTACACATAATAAATCTTACTGGGTTTATGTGCACTAAATTTCATAAATATGTACGCGTCCATAATCAGACAATTCCTTGCACAGTTCACACAGTCTATTTTATAGTGTGTAGGGGAAAACCAAATGAACAAACCGGTGATGAGCGTGACTAGACCACCATAGAGTCCTTTAAATTAAATCAATAAATGATCTAAATAGACTATCAAGGAGTCTGTTCAGCTACATCACTAGATGTCGTTCTTTAACCAAATTGTGAATCAATCTTTTTGACTAGACTACTAAAAGGTCTCTTATGAATCACGGAGTGGTACTATATAACCCAAGGGTCTTAACTACCAGGTAGAAGCCCATAAGGATTTAAGGTAGTACCTTTTTGAAAGATTCTATGAGGATTTGAAAATCGGATCACATAAAATCATAGAGGAGAACACATAAACACATATCACATAACCACAAAATTGTTCGTTAATTTGTCTTGTAAATTGCGTACATGCATTTAAAGCACACTAGGAATCCATTCCGTGGATTTCATTTGGTACTTTAAACGTTATCAAGAATCCAACTATAAAGATAGAAAGATTCAAAAAGAAAATTCGATTTCGATTACTAGGAACCGAAGTGTTCGAATTAAGGTACATAAGGAATCCAATTAAGGACTCTGATTTGAACGATAATCATCCACAAGGATCTAATTGTAAAGATAAAAAGATCCCATATGAATTTTAGAAGTTGAAGATGTTTTGAAACCTTGCACTGGATGTGCTTAGGTCAAAACATGATGTAAAATGCTTATGAAGTTGAGATGCTTGATATGTCAAGGCGACATATGAAGCAGAATTTTGAAGGTTAAGTCAATGTATGAGGAAAATATTTTTGAAAACTATGCATGGGGTTCTTTTAAGAAAAATGTGTTTAACGTTTTTGAAACCTTATATATAATATTTTTTTTTGAAATCATAAAGTAGGTGTATTAGGTAGATATATTTACAAAAATGTTTTAAAATCATGCGAGATGAATTTTGAAATTATGTATAAGGTTTTTGAAAGACATGAATGATGCTTTTCGAAATCATGTACTTGATCAGAAAATGTATTGTGTTAATATTGTCTTCAGACTATATGAAATATTTTGAAATTAGAAAGGTTGGTTTTGATAACATGGCCAATGTTTTTGAAATAACATAGACAATGCATCTAGAAAAATTGTTTTCAAACTATATGAAATGTTTTGAGATCATGAAGATTGTTTTGAAATACTGGTACTGTGTATGTTGAAAAATCAAAACGTAATGGGTATGAGATTTGAAAATACCCTTAGTTATCTAACCAAGGATTTAAAGGCACAGATGTGCGAAAAGCACGATTACTCATAATGTCACTTAATTTTCTGTACTTTGTTTCTTAGAGTGAAACAAGTACTTAAAATTTTCTAGGGAATCATGAGCAATCATTTGAAAGAGAGAAATCACAAGAGTAGTTTGTAAGGTGCATAGTTCCTTGATGTAGGTATCATAGGAAAAGCCATACACACCTAGCAGGGGGTTGAGCTGGTTGGTTGGGGACTGCTTTACCATTGTGAGCGACCATGGCGAAGTTCTTAGAAGCCTTTCACTTCTTTGACTTCTTAGGGGATCGTTCATCCATGGTCTTTGATTCCTCGATTGGTTTCTCGGCCGGTGGTGTTGTCGCCTGACTAGGTCCTGCCTGTCTTGGTGACTCTTGAGTGGCTTCATCCTGGAGATGATACATGGCAGTAGCTAATTCAACAGTCTTCAGGACTACTTCGCCTATTCGCTGAGCGAATTTGGCTGTTCGCTCGGGCATTTGACCAGTGCTGAGAGGAATAGACATTCTAGAAGAAGATGAAAGACAGAGGAAGAAGCAAGTGAAAGGTTATTGGGTAATCAATACAGAATGGTAACGAATGAAAATTTTAACCATTTGTTTGTTACCTAAGGCAAACAAATGAGATGGTGACAAATCAAAGTAAATGGGTCAAAAATAATGTATTGCGAAGACATGCTCACCTATAAGTGAACACTCATCCCAAGAATTCCCAGGTAAGCACAACTGGTCTCGCGTCTGATGAGATGTATACGAAGTGCTTGCCTAGACAGAAAACCCAGAATACAGGCATTCACCCTTCCAGTTTGCACGTGTTCACATTATTTAAAACCCAAAACCTTGACGAGGTTTTGAAATTTCAAAGGGGTTCAAAACCTTATAACTGAGGGTTCAAAACCTAGTAATTAATCATCCTAGAACAGATGATTAGTTTTCAAAGTGGTTTTGAAATTTATGTTCTTGTTGTGGTTGTCACCTAAGGATAGGTGACGGTATTGTTTTATGACTAAACGCAAGTAAACTCGCGTTAGGGTCCTAGAAAGGTTATAGACTAGGTCAAAGCATTACTAATAACCTAATTCCCTATAACCATTGGCTCTGATACCATCTTTTCTGTCACACCCCGACCGCGTAAAACAACAAATCGCGGCGGAAACATCAGGGCGTGTTGCAACAGAATTAATGTTTCATAACCATGGATATCAAAAGTGTTTCGTTTTATTAAACACTGAATAATTATATCGTCTGGAAATCTAAATACACAATTTAAACATAATCTATCATTGTTATTGAGTCACTAAGGCCTTGTCCAGTCCTATGTGAGCATGCATCTTATCAATCGATATCATTCAACAATTACCTGAAACATATGTGAAAACGAGGTCAGCAAAGAAATGCTGGCGAGTACATAGGTTTTGTGAAAATAAGATTCATGACTTCTGTTTAAGAAAATGTTTAGTCATGAACCTTGTAATTTGCTTTGTCTTTGTAAATCATTTGAAAAATAATAAGTTCGGATGATAAGTATAAATAAGAGAATAATGCATGATTAAATGAATAACCATGTAAAATGAGTTTGTATAAGATAAGTTGTTTGTAAATAAATGTCTTGTGAAAAGTATGTTACTTGTATAAAATGTTCTATGTCTCAAACTGAAATGATTCAAATAACGCTACCATATGTAATACCATACAAACACTTATATATAGGAAGTACCAGCGGCGTATCCACCATGCTTGTATCATATTACACACGCACCGTTACTCAAATCACTTACCCAAACCAAACCACCAAAGTAATGTTCATGCCCAATGTAAATCATGTAATATGTATAACCAAAATGATATGTATGGCTAGTGAAATGCATCAACTAAACCATAGGTGAAACGCACAAAACAAAGTATTGAAGTAAAACTTGGTTTAAACCAATACTATGTTTCGTGTAAATGCATGATCAAATGTAAATCATGTCAAAATGTTTACCCAATCGTTAACCCATCTTGTTTTAATCGTTCTTGTTTTAATTGTTCAAATTGTTCTTGTTTTAATTGTGAAACTACTTTATGGTCGATTCTCTAATAACATTCAAACCTTCTTGACGCGTTCCTCGCTCCATCTCGCTCTCGCTCTCGTTCTTAACAAACCCTTACCAAAGGATAAGTTAATAATTACAGATTCAGTCGCTACCCACAACCCCCACACATAACAATAGGTGCAGTAAATAACGGGATTTGTCAGATCCTATGGTACCATAACCTAATACTGGTCGGCTTGATCATTGCTAATGAATGTCATCGGTTATGTAAACTGTCACACCCTGGCTTTGCGGAAGCGTGGTTAACTTTTGGTGTGACTTCTTAATACCATAGCTTAACCATAACAAGCTATATGAATTTAAAAACCATGCAAGTCATCCATTAAGTTTTGAAAACAACATACAGTACCATTGTTTTAACATACAACCATAACCTTGTTCAGTAGACATTACAACTTATAACATAGCATAAACGTGGTTTAAGGACTGTGTCTTGTCCAGGAAAGAGACACATCCCCTAAACCCTGATGACTTCATGACAAGTGCAGCGGAAAACGTTCCATACCGTGCCAGATCCGTTTTAATTTCCTGAAATACATGTGAGTTGAAAAATCAACAATAATGTTGAGCGAGTTCATGCGTAAGTGAGTATGTAAAACACTTGTGAGTATAAAAATAGTTGTGGTATGTAGCAGTGTAAGAGGACTTGTGATCACCAATGGTTTGCAAGGCCACTGACATATGTGAAGTGCAAATAGGGAGACTCAAACCTAGCAGATTTCGCCACGGCAAAGTATGTGGACAAAGTCACCCCACGGTCCGTTTCTAGTTTGGCCGGGGGCTGGGCTCGCTACACCCAGATAGATCTACCACTCCTGTCCCTCGGTCCCTCCATGAGGACTAATGGCCCCATGTTGTTCCTATCCACTCACATGATCGTATAACACCTCCTTACGTTAAACATACCGTTGTAAAGTACTCGTAAATCATAGTAACATGTATTTCACCCCCGCAGTTAAGTAAACTGAAAACAGTTAGAGAAAAGGGGGACATGAACTCACAGTGAATGCGCGTCTCTACCGAGTGTCTCCGAATCGTAAAGCTGTGCGACGACCTACAAGTGCTAATTCTATTAGACGGACGGCCGTGCCTTAGCTTCATGGTTTATGTTTTTGGGGAAATAGTTAGACAACTATTTCGTGTTTACATTTTGTAAATACTCGGTAGTTAATCTCCTTCCCAAGGATGGGGGATTCAATACATGTGCTTACAAATTTCATCATTAAGTCTCACTTAATCTTTATATATTTCCAACTCCAAAGTATAAGTATTTATCCAAAATACGTTGTTAAAGTACGCGTTCATAAATATTTCCGTAATTGTGTAAGTTACGTTTTAACATACGAGTGGTAATAAAATTACCGGTGTAACTTAGATATTTATGGTGAAAGCGTTTGTATGATTTTTGGAGTCGTTAACGCTTGTAAATATTATTTTTACTCTAAATAATATTTATGTACTTCACAAAATAATCATAAACAGTGTGTGAAAATATATATTTATCACGTTAATATTTTGTGAAAATCCCACCTCCGAATATTTAGTAAATAAAGTCATGGCGAAATTTATGTTTCGAAAGCGTGACGAAAAATGATTCTAACACTTGTAATGTAAATAAGTTTAAGTGTTAGGTTTTTAAGAAAATTTCGCCAGAGTTTCCTCTGTAACTGGAGGTGGCCACGCTTGTAAGCGTATCATTTTCTTTTAATAATCAAATCAACAATTGTTCCCAACAATTTCCAATAACCTTTCAACATTTTAACTAGTCAAATATGGACATAATTGTAAAAATACACAAACTTGTGATTTGTCTAAAACAAGTAGTAAATCTCTTTACTTTTAGTGAATCTTGTGTGTAGATAATCCGATTTGGTGAAAACCCCGTTTCTAGAGAAAACTTATCTTAACAACTTCTAGTCACAAATGCCAAAACTAGTTTCTTGTCGGATCTTTTCATTTCACAAGTGTTTACACACTTGTGGTTTGTAAAATCATGTTTATTAGCACAAGATCTATTCTTTAGAAAACACGATTCTTTTAAAGTGTGGTCCTTCAAAAATACCACTTGCAGATACGTAGATCCGCTAGTTTTAAACACCTTTGTACATGTCAAATCACTTTTACATAAGTAAAATATTTTTACACAAGTTTATGCTTTAAGTGTGGTAGAGTTTCACCTTTAACCCTTGTATTTAGTCAAAAACGAGCTTATGTGAAGATCCATGATCTTACAAAGTCGGGTTAAACGATGTTCCGAGCTACCACATCATAGATCGGGTCTCAAATATAACAATTTTCAAGTCCTACAACTTTTACACAAGTTATATGTTATTAACCTCCATTTTAGCATTTTTACTAGACTTTAATGCATCAAAACATAAGTTAACGATATTTAACCGACAAAAATCTTTTTAATCACTTTAGATACGTTCAAGAACAAGTTTTAAACAATATACCTCTAGCTCGGGGCTAGGGAAGAATCTTGGCGAAAAGTGGGTGGATAAAAGCTAACGGTAGAGGTCCTTCGTGTTCCGCTTGCTCCGGGGCTCCTAATACGTGATCCTTTACGCGTGTATGATCTTGGAATGGAGAGATCAAGAGCCGAAAGTGGGAGTGTGAATGAGGGGTATTCGGCCGAGAGTATAGGGAGCAAGAGGGAGAGTGAGTTTGTTGTGAATTGTGATGGTGATTATGTTAAGTAAACCTTAGAACTTATAGGCAAACCTTAGGGTTAATATCCATAGGAAATTATGCTATTTAGATATTGGACATACAAGATTAAAATATTAGGCAAGGTACAAGTGTTGTCTCCTTATAATTAGGCCGATTGGAAGGGGGGGGGGGTCCCTTGTTCGATTTTAACTAGCTTAGTTGGGGTGGAGTTTAGGTTAATTAGGTTAGTTTAGTATTAAACTCCGTTAGTTATGTACGGCGTGTTATGGCGGGTGTTAGGGTAAACAGGGACCCTAACTGGCTCAGAAAAATATAATTAGTGAAAAGTAATAATATTTTCATGTTCCGGGTAAAGTCCGGTTGTTCGGTTGGATAGTAATCCGTTAAAGCGTTACAAAGCTTTAAAAGTGTCGTTATTGTACTT
Source organism: Helianthus tuberosus (assembly GCA_030545235.1). Lineage (NCBI taxonomy): Eukaryota > Viridiplantae > Streptophyta > Magnoliopsida > Asterales > Asteraceae > Helianthus > Helianthus tuberosus. The sequence continues at coordinate 1,701,951 of JARYGA010036772.1, read as the reverse complement.
TTAGTGACACAATTTGTTTTCCCGACACTTTAGAAAGTGTCTAGTGTTGTTTTTCCCATGTTCTGGCACTTTACTAGTCAGCTAGAAGCTGGATTAATTATTAAAGTGCTGTGTTTGGTACTTAAAGTACGTTTTTGGCACATCCGAATCAGTGTATCTTATTCCTAGAGACGCAGTACCACAACCCTTATATCCCTACACTCACTACCAGTGTAGCCAAAATATTTGAGGCTCTTAACAGGCCTTAGAGGCAGTGTTTGCCTGATGCTGGCTTTATCAGCATGTTCGCCGTGTATCCGTTTATTGTGCTACTGTGCGTTTAGTGCATCAAGTTTGTCACGAAGGTGCTAATAGCAGAATATAGTGTGACGGCAAGTAAAGTATGATGCAAGTAAGTGCATGTATCAGTATGCAGGTAGCAGTTTATCAGCTAGTTCAAACAAGCACAGTAATCAAGTAGTAATTAATCATTAATTAAGTTGTACGGATACCTGGTTTAGTGCGGGTTGTCACATTCTCCCCCCGTTAAATAAATTTCGTCCCGAAATTTAAGTTCTGCTTGTAGATGCAGAGTTCTTAGGAAATAAGTGGGGGTATTTCTCTTTCATCCGGTCCTCACGTTCCCAGGTGTATTCAGGACCATGTCTGGCATTCCAACGAACCTTGACGAGCTTGACACTGCTCCGGCGGGTCTTGTTAACTTTCCAATCTGTGACCTCGACAGGTTCTTCAACGAAGTGGAGCGTGTCGTCAATATGAATCTCGTCGATGGGAATGGCAACGTCAACTTGAGTTGGACTTTTCTTTAGATTGGATACATGAAATGTATCGTGAACGCCATTTAGTTCAGCGGGTAGGTCCAACTTGTATGCTACCGTCCCAATTCTTTCTAGAATTCTAAAGGGACCAATGTAGCGTGGATTTAACTTCCCACGCTTTCCAAAGCGTGCCACCCCTTTCCAGGGTGATACCTTCAGTAAAACCATTTCTCCAACTTGAAAATCCACATGTTTTCGGTTTGGATCCGCATAGGCCTTTTGTCTGTGGCGAGCTGCTTCGATGCGTTTAAGAATTTGCGCGATCTTGTCTGTCGTCTCTTGGACGATTTCGGGACCAGCAAGCTGCCTATCACCTGCGTCAGCCCAACATAAGGGTGATCGGCACTTGCGTCCGTAAAGGGCTTCGAATGGCTCGACACCAATACTGGTGTGGTAGCTGTTGTTGTATGAAAATTCGACCATAGGTAAATGTTTATCCCAGCTACCGCCCAAATCCATAGCACATGCTCTCAGCATGTCTTCCAAAGTCTGTATCGTTCGCTCGCTCTGGCCCTCAGTTTGCGGATGGAACGCAGTGCTCAGATTTAACTGTGAGCCAAAGGCTTCTTGGAAGGATTGCCATATCCTTGACACAAACCTTCCGTCTCTATCAGAGATGATCGAGAGAGGCACTCCGTGACGTGCGACGATCTCTCTCATGTAAATTTCCGCAAGTTTGCTCGTGCTATCTTTCTCTTTGATTGGCAGAAAGTGTGCGGATTTTGTTAGGCGGTCAACTATCACCCAAATCATATCATGGCCTCTTGGCGTTCTTGGCAATTTCGTAACAAAATCCATTGAGATTTGTTCCCATTTCCACTTGGGAATCTCAGGTTGTTGCAGCAGCCCCGAGGGCTTCTGGTATTCCGCCTTAACCTTCGCGCAAGTTAAACATTTGCTCACGTAGACAGCAACGTCGCCTTTCATCCTAGGCCACCAATAGTAATCCTTGAGATCTTGATACATCTTATCCGATCCAGGGTGGATAGAGTACCGTGACTTGTGCGCTTCGTCGAAAATAACTTCCCTTAATCCACCAAACAGAGGAACCCAAATCCTTTTCTCAAAACATAACGTTCCTTCCTCGTTTGGTACCAAAAGCTTCTCCATTCCACGGAGATATTCTTCCTCAAGGTTTCCCTCCTTGAGAGCTTCCTTTTGTGCAGCACGAATGCGCAAGGAAAGATCGGTTCGTATAATCATTTCCAAAGCTCTAACCCTTATGGGCTTGATCCTTTCCTTACGACTTAGGGCATCGGCGACTACATTCGCCTTCCCTGGGTGATATTTTATCTCGCAGTCGTAATCGTTCAATAATTCAACCCATCGTCTTTGCCTCATATTCAACTCCTTCTGGTTGAATATGTGCTGTAGGCTTTTGTGATCCGTGAAGATTGTGCACTTCGTACCATACAGGTAGTGTCTCCAGATCTTTAAAGCGAAAACCACTGCGCCAAGCTCTAAATCGTGTGTGGTATAATTCTTTTCGTGCACTTTCAGTTGGCGTGATGTGTAAGCAATGACCTTTTGGCGTTGCATCAACACACAACCCAATCCTTGACGCGATGCGTCGCAGTATACCACAAAGTCATCAGTACCTTCTGGTAGAGCTAAGATAGGCGCATTGCAAAGCTTATCCTTCAGTACCTGAAATGCTTCGTCCTGTTTGATTCCCCAATCAAACGTCTTATCTTTCTGCGTGAGTAGCGTCAATGGTTGAGCGATCTTTGAAAAATCCTCGATGAACCTTCGATAGTAGCCAGCCAAACCCAAGAATTGCCGAATCTCGGTTGGCGTCTTTGGCGTTTCCCAATCCTTGATCGCCTCGATCTTGGTGGGATCCACGTGGATTCCATCTCCATTTACCACGTGTCCGAGAAACTGGACTTCGCGTAGCCAAAACTCGCACTTGGAGAATTTGGCGTACAGCTGTTCCTTCTTTAGCAGCTCCAGTATGGTTCTAAGATGCTGCTCGTGTTCAGCCTTCGTCTTTGAGTAAATCAAGATGTCGTCGATGAATACAATCACGAACTTGTCCAGGTATGGCTTGCAAACCCTATTCATTAGATCCATGAATACCGCAGGCGCGTTTGTCAAACCAAATGGCATAACGAGGAACTCGTAGTGTCCATAGCGAGTTCGAAAGGCTGTTTTCGGGATACTTTCCTCCTGTATCCTTAATTGATGGTATCCAGATCGAAGATCGATCTTAGAGTAACAGCTTGAACCTTGAAGTTGATCGAACAGATCGTCGATTCTTGGCAGAGGATACCTGTTCTTGATCGTCAGCTTGTTCAATTCTCTGTAGTCAATACACATGCGGAAACTTCCGTCCTTCTTCTTGACAAACAAGACCGGAGCTCCCCAAGGCGAGAAGCTTGGTCGGATAAAACCCTTGTCTAACAACTCTTGAAGTTGCGTCGACAATTCCTGCATCTCAGACGGAGCAAGTCTGTACGGTGCCTTAGCCACAGGCGCGGCGCCTGGAACTAAGTCAATGTGAAACTCCACTTGCCTCTGAGGTGGCAGACCAGGTAAGTCTTCTGGGAAGACTTCGGGATACTCCCTTACGACAGGGATGTCTTCGATCCTTGGCTCGGCAGCCTTCTTGTCCGCGATGTGCGCCAGAAAAGCAACACATCCCTTCTGCAAACACTTCCTTGCTTTCAAACAGCTGATAATCCACAACGGCGTCTCACGCTTCTCTCCATGAACAACAATGGTCTCACCATCCTCGGTTGGAATACGAACAACCTTTTCGTGGCAAACTATCTCAGCTTTATTGCCCGATAACCAATCCATTCCTACTACCACGTCGAAACTGCCCAATTGGACTGGTAGCAGATCCAAAGCAAACTCACGTTCTCCTAATTCAATCACACAGCCTCTGATAACATCATTGGCTTCTACTAATTTTCCATTAGCCAATTCGATTGCGTACGGGATATCTAACTTATTAGCGGCTAACCCAAGTATATTCTTAAATTCTAGTGATACAAAGCTATAGTCGGCACCAGTATCAAACAGAACAGATGCATAGCATTGATTTACAGGGAACGTACCAGTGACAACGTTGGGATCCTGGCGTGCTTCCCGTGCACCGATCTGGAACACCCTTCCACGGGCTTGGTTCAATCCCGGGCAATCCTTCTTGAAGTGCCCAACGTCACCGCAATGAAAACATCCTAATCTTTTTCCACTTCCCACACCATCCCCAACTGGCGGGTTGTTTTGATTGGCAGTTCCGGCTTGATTTGCATTGTAGCCTCGATTATTCCCTTGTGGGCGATTTCCCAAACCACCACGATTATCGTTTCTATTCATATATCCTCCCTGGCCTCCCCGGCCCGCACTAGCCCAACATGATTCCTTTGAGTGGCCCGGTTTTCCACAAGATTCACAAACTCTCACGTTACAATGGCCAGTATGGTGGCGTTGGCAGTTGTTGCATTTGGGCTGGGTGCCCTGGTACCCTTTTCCTTTCTTGGTACTGCCAGCTGATTTTCCTTTCTTTACTGCCATACTGACGCCTTGCTTGAAGTTTGAAAACTTCCTTTTGTTATCTCCTGAGGACTCAACGTGAGTCTCTGTCTTCTTCGCCTTGACTTCATCAAACTTGTTTAAACGAATTGCCTCCTCGGTGAGAGCCACGCTCAAATCAATGGCTTCCGTGATAGTTGCTGGTTTGGAGGAGGTTACCATGCTAATGATTTGCGGAGCTAATCCCCAAATGAAGCGCTCAATTCGCTTGTATTCAGGCGTGACCATATAAGGAACCACTTGAGATAGGTCATGAAACCTCTGAACGTACTCTGCTACCTTCGGACCGTCCATTTTTAGGTGCCAGAACTCAGTCTCCAATCGCTGAATTTCTGCGCGGGAACAGTACTTCTTGCGCATAAGCTCTTTCAGCTCTGCCCAGGTCAGCGCGTAGGCGGCAGCTTCGCCTAACGTCTGGACTTGTAAGTTCCACCAAGATAGGGCTCCGTCTAGAAACAGCCCTGAGATGTAAGTGACCTGCTGGTCGAGCGCACATTTGCTCATGCGGATGGTGGAATCAGTCTTCTCGGCCCAACGAGTAAAAGCGATAGCGCCTCCGGTGCCATCGAAGTTGGTGGGCTTGCAGTCTAAGAACTGCTTGTATGTGCACCCTGCACATTCATTGCAACATGTGATAGATATTAGCTTTCTTGCTAAGGAAATCCGTTTAGGTCATGGTATGTCTTAATGACTTAAATATTACCATGTGGTGGATTATTGTTGCCCTGGTTAATACTTCCGCTCGTTCCGGGCTGAGATGCTGCATACTGTGCTATGGCAGCGGCAATGATTTGTTGTAGTTCTGCCTCGTTAGTGGGCATGCGCGTCTCGCGTCTGGGCGGCATCTTCTAAAAGATGGTTTAAGTTGGTTAGGCCATAGTAAGGCTTCGTTGTAAATCAGTTCGTAATATAGTGTACGTATATAACGGTAGTAATAGTATAATCACATAACATCTCATGTTATCACACATCACAACTATCAATCACACAACATCTCATGTTATAGGACATAAACAATAGATTGAATCATCACAAGTGATGAGAATACTGCGATTGTATTGCCACAATTTCGAGATCACAATGTAAAGATTACAAGTACACCACTATATCATGCGACATCAATGACTTAGTAGGGGACGACCCTAAACAAGTCGTGCGATCACTGGACATGTTCAGGAGTCTCTGGTTCATCCATTCTCAAATTCCAGGACTCCACGTCAAGTTTCTGAGTTTCAGTCCTAAAACAACATTTCTTCTCAATCGTTTCCTTGAGCTCGTCCCAGCTCAGTGCATAAGCAGCGTCTGTGCCAAGGGTCTGAACCTGGAGGTTCCATTAAGAGAGTGTGCCATCTAGAAATATCCCCGAGATGTAGGTAACACTCTCCCTTAGAATGGAGTCGGTCTTTTCGGACCAACGAACAAATGCAACGGTGCCTCCTGTTTTATCAAGGTTCAAAGGCTTGCAGTTCAGGAACTGTTTATCGGTGCAGCCAGTTGGATGGTTATTCCCAGTAATGCCATCGTTGTACTTAGAGCGGAGGGCTTCATGTCGTGCATTTATTGGTGAGATGCGTTCTTGCAGCTCGGCTTCTGTCCTTGGCAACGTACTGGTGTTTGTGTCACGTCTGGGTGACATTCCCTTTTGTCGAAGTGGTGTGAAGCGGGTTAGACACCGTTCCAATTGTCTATGAGGTATATAGCAACATAAGCCATCATGTAATCACCCAATTTCATACGCAAATATACTCAATGTGTGAGTGGGGAAATAAATTTATGAGCCTCCACATAGGCTTGTCAATTTGGCTTGTTGCTTGTAATAGAATGAACTCGAGGCTACATCGCCTCGGTCATTCGTGCTTAAGTTATTTCCTGCTGCATTGGCTATCATTAGCTTGACCCGCAGAGTCCACCAGGATTCCTGCGCACTACAAATTGTTATTACGTGGGCCCCCGTAATAATAAATTGTCTTGCACAGTTACCCCAAATTTTCTCTCGTCCAAGCAGATGATCAATCAAGGAGCAACAGTAGGTGCATTGGCAGGAACAGGGTCATGCTCCAATGCGGGGTCAGGAGCAACGCCTGGCTCGGGGCCACGGCTAGCTCCGAATCAAAAACTCCATCACAAAATCAGCTGGATCAGCAAACACAGGGGTCGACAGGGCTGCAGGATCCCCCAAGGGCCGGTCTAAGTGCATGAACTTAATGTCATGGTCTGGATCAACACCAGGCGGAAAAACGGAATTGTCCTCATTATCGCGATCAAACTCAAATCTGTGTGCGGGATCCGGTGCAGCTGATGACGCCATATCAGGGTCGGCGTCGTGTAAGTGGTGTTGCATTCCCTGTATGTGCGAAGATGTGGATGTCAGAGACTCAAATGAGTCTGGGATAGGGGAATGGACATGAGTTTCCCCTACAGGAGCGTCTGCATGCAGTAGTCTAATGTCAGCGGCAATAGGGCCTTGCCCTCAAGTGGGTCCTCCTCTTAATAGTTCGACATCGTCTTCAGAGACAATGTCGGGGGCCTATCAACAACGAGATAAGCGGCAAGGGGCACAGGAGTAGGGATCACCGCGAGTGGCAAGTTCCCAACAAGATGGCCATCAGTAGGCTCTGCTACGACTCCAGGCAGCGCAAATGGGCTGAAAGTCGTCATTGTCTGTGCCGGTAGTATCGGAAATGTACACCTCGTGCTTTGATGAAACTATGTCGTCTGATATTATGGCCATGGGATTCGTAGTGTCCATCTTTCTAGTACTTGACGAGAGCATGACGTTTGTAATGCAAACACATATACGTATAATAATCAGTCATATAGTCAATTAATCACATAGTCACCAAGTAAGCATTCAAATCATTCTACTAGTCCCACTAGCCAACACTCCTAGTCCCACTAGTCAACACTCCTAGTCCCACTAGCCAACATTCCTAGTCCCACTAGCCAACACTTCTAGTCCCACTAGCCAACACTCCTAGTCCCACTAGCCAACACTCCTAGTCCCACTAGCCAACACTCCTAGTCCCACTAGCCAACACTCCTAGTCCCACTAGCCAACACTTCTAGTCCCACTAGCCAACACTCCTAGTCCCACTAGCCTCCTACCTCGACCTCTCAGACCAAGCCTCAGCCTCCCAGACTGAGCCTAGAATAATGGATAAAATGTGCTCAACATTTGTTTGTAAAAAGTTGTGGATCTGGACTTAAGTGGTATGTAGTAAAAATGTTTTCGTGAGAGCCCTAGTGATCATAGTCTAGACTCAAGAAAGAATCCTAGTTCGCTATGATCAGAGCTCTAATACCAAGCTGTCACACCCTGGCTTTGCGGAAGCGTGGTTAACTTTTGGTGTGACTTCTTAATACCATAGCTTAACCATAACAAGCTATATGAATTTAAAAACCATGCAAGTCATCCATTAAGTTTTGAAAACAACATACAGTACCATTGTTTTAACATACAACCATAACCTTGTTCAGTAGACATTACAACTTATAACATAGCATAAACGTGGTTTAAGGACTGTGTCTTGTCCAGGAAAGAGACACATCCCCTAAACCCTGATGACTTCATGACAAGTGCAGCGGAAAACGTTCCATACCGTGCCAGATCCGTTTTAATTTCCTGAAATACATGTGAGTTGAAAAATCAACAATAATGTTGAGCGAGTTCATGCGTAAGTGAGTATGTAAAACACTTGTGAGTATAAAAATAGTTGTGGTATGTAGCAGTGTAAGAGGACTTGTGATCACCAATGGTTTGCAAGGCCACTGACATATGTGAAGTGCAAATAGGGAGACTCAAACCTAGCAGATTTCGCCACGGCAAAGTATGTGGACAAAGTCACCCCACGGTCCGTTTCTAGTTTGGCCGGGGGCTGGGCTCGCTACACCCAGATAGATCTACCGCTCCTGTCCCTCGGTCCCTCCATGAGGACTAATGGCCCCATGTTGTTCCTATCCACTCACATGATCGTATAACACCTCCTTACGTTAAACATACCGTTGTAAAGTACTCGTAAATCATAGTAACATGTATTTCACCCCCGCAGTTAAGTAAACTGAAAACAGTTAGAGAAAAGGGGGACATGAACTCACAGTGAATGCGCGTCTCTACCGAGTGTCTCCGAATCGTAAAGCTGTGCGACGACCTACAAGTGCTAATTCTATTAGACGGACGTCCGTGCCTTAGCTTCATGGTTTATGTTTTTGGGGAAATAGTTAGACAACTATTTCGTGTTTACATTTTGTAAATACTCGGTAGTTAATCTCCTTCCCAAGGATGGGGGATTCAATACATGTGCTTACAAATTTCATCATTAAGTCTCACTTAATCTTTATATATTTCCAACTCCAAAGTATAAGTATTTATCCAAAATACGTTGTTAAAGTACGCGTTCATAAATATTTCCGTAATTGTGTAAGTTACGTTTTAACATACGAGTGGTAATAAAATTACCGGTGTAACTTAGATATTTATGGTGAAAGCGTTTGTATGATTTTTGGAGTCGTTAACGCTTGTAAATATTATTTTTACTCTAAATAATATTTATGTACTTCACAAAATAATCATAAACAGTGTGTGAAAATATATATTTATCACGTTAATATTTTGTGAAAATCCCACCTCCGAATATTTAGTAAATAAAGTCATGGCGAAATTTATGTTTCGAAAGCGTGACGAAAAATGATTCTAACACTTGTAATGTAAATAAGTTTAAGTGTTAGGTTTTTAAGAAAATTTCGCCAGAGTTTCCTCTGTAACTGGAGGTGGCCACGCTTGTAAGCGTATCATTTTCTTTTAATAATCAAATCAACAATTGTTCTCAACAATTTCCAATAACCTTTCAACATTTTAACTAGTCAAATATGGACATAATTGTAAAAATACACAAACTTGTGATTTGTCTAAAACAAGTAGTAAATCTCTTTACTTTTAGTGAATCTTGTGTGTAGATAATCCGATTTGGTGAAAACCCCGTTTCTAGAGAAAACTTATCTTAACAACTTCAAGTCACAAATGCCAAAACTAGTTTCTTGTCGGATCTTTTCATTTCACAAGTGTTTACACACTTGTGGTTTGTAAAATCATGTTTATTAGCACAAGATCTATTCTTTAGAAAACACGATTCTTTTAAAGTGTGGTCCTTCAAAAATACCACTTGCAGATACGTAGATCCGCTAGTTTTAAACACCTTTGTACATGTCAAATCACTTTTACATAAGTAAAATATTTTTACACAAGTTTATGCTTTAAGTGTGGTAGAGTTTCACCTTTAACCCTTGTATTTAGTCAAAAACGAGCTTATGTGAAGATCCATGATCTTACAAAGTCGGGTTAAACGATGTTCCGAGCTACCACATCATAGATCGGGTCTCAAATATAACAATTTTCAAGTCCTACAACTTTTACACAAGTTATATGTTATTAACCTCCATTTTAGCATTTTTACTAGACTTTAATGCATCAAAACATAAGTTAACGATATTTAACCGACAAAAATCTTTTTAACCACTTTAGATACGTTCAAGAACAAGTTTTAAACAATATACCTCTAGCTCGGGGCTAGGGAAGAATCTTGGCGAAAAGTGGGTGGATAAAAGCTAACGGTAGAGGTCCTTCGTGTTCCGCTTGCTCCGGGGCTCCTAATACGTGATCCTTAACGCGTGTATGATCTTGGAATGGAGAGATCAAGAGCCGAAAGTGGGAGTGTGAATGAGGGGTGTTCGGCCGAGAGTATAGGGAGCAAGAGGGAGAGTGAGTTTGTTGTGAATTGTGATGGTGATTATGTTAAGTAAACCTTAGAACTTATAGGCAAACCTTAGGGTTAATATCCATAGGAAATTATGCTATTTAGATATTGGACATACAAGATTAAAATATTAGGCAAGGTACAAGTGTTGTCTCCTTATAATTAGGCCGATTGGAAGGGGGGGGGTCCCTTGTTCGATTTTAACTAGCTTAGTTGGGGTGGAGTTTAGGTTAATTAGGTTAGTTTAGTATTAAACTCCGTTAGTTATGTACGGCGTGTTATGGCGGGTGTTAGGGTAAACAGGGACCCTAACTGGCTCAGAAAAATATAATTAGTGAAAAGTAATAATATTTTCATGTTCCGGGTAAAGTCCGGTTGTTCGGTTGGATAGTAATCCGTTAAAGCGTTACAAAGCTTTAAAAGTGTCGTTATTGTACTTTTAGTGACACAATTTGTTTTCCCGACACTTTAGAAAGTGTCTAGTGTTGTTTTTCCCATGTTCTGGCACTTTACTAGTCAGCTAGAAGCTGGATTAATTATTAAAGTGCTGTGTTTGGTACTTAAAGTACGTTTTTGGTACATCCGAATCAGTGTATCTTATTCCTAGAGACGCAGTACCACAACCCTTATATCCCTACACTCACTACCAGTGTAGCCAAAATATTTGAGGCTCTTAACAGGCCTTAGAGGCAGTGTTTGCCTTATGCTGGCTTTATCAGCATGTTCGCCGTGTATCCGTTTATTGTGCTACTGTGCGTTTAGTGCATCAAGTTTGTCACGAAGGTGCTAATAGCAGAATATAGTGTGACGGCAAGTAAAGTATGATACAAGTAAGTGCATGTATCAGTATGCAGGTAGCAGTTTATCAGCTAGTTCAAACAAGCACAGTAATCAAGTAGTAATTAATCATTAATTAAGTTGTACGGATACCTGGTTTAGTGCGGGTTGTCACATAAACTACAACCAACAAGTTTGTTCACTTTTTGAAATTGTTATTAGTTTTTGAAATCATTGTATTCGTTCTTGAAATCATTGTTAGCGTTCTTGAAATAATTGTTATTGTTCTTGAAACCACATTGTAATTGTTCTTGAAATCATTTATAAAGCGTTTAGCACATATGAGTCACCCCAAAAAAATTGAAAGCAGTAAAATAGGGGAATAATGTACTCGCCTGAGAATGCTTGGAGGTCTTTAACAACAACCAAACAAAGCTTGAGGGAGCACGGAATCAGTCGGCAAATCTAAACTATATAAATAAACCGGACTTAAATCGGGAGATCGGATAGGATGAGGCTTGGTAAACCAAATGAGTGTTGGAACTCATATGATATGGTTTAACAAGGCCTACATACTACAATGAAACCAAACCTAAGTGCTTTCGACCCATCGCGACCCATTAAGGTAACATATGCTACTTTAACGCGTCGTGCGCGTGAAACGCGTTCGGGACGTCTAACTAGTCCTATGACAAGTATTTATATGCCTAAACGTGTTTAATTATGTTGTATAATCAGTTATGTACAAAAGTTTAGGTTACATAAGCTTAATTACCAATTATACATGAAAAGGGTATTCTGGTAATTTACCTAAGGCATATAAACTACCTATCACACAACTACTTAAACGAAGCGACCATAGGGTATAACCTCGGAAGGTTATTCCCTACCTACTATGGTCACCTAATGTATTTGGTCGGATCCTAATGATCGACCAAATAGGTCGGGTTAGAGGTATAAGCGATTTATCAGATCGCTTACCCTACGACCCTAGACAACGTGGTAATCAGTAGGCATAGTCCCAAGGGACTATAACCAACGTGATTATACTCACGTTGCGAAGTTCAAACGAACTTCGCATTGACCATTACTGGTCAACGCTGAAAGTCAAACAAAGTTTGACTTTCTGACTCGAAAAGCAATAAAATAAGGAAAAGAATGAAAGAATACTTACGAAGGGTCCCCGAATGCTAATCCCGATCCAAGAACTCAGGTATGAAACAATGGTTTCAACTTAGAGCTCTCAAATCAGAATTCTTGTAAGAAATGAGGTTGGGGTGATGGGGTATTTATAGTTTTCGGGTAACCGTTAGGATCGTTTCATGGAAAACGTGCCATGATCCAACCCGTACACTTGTCGGAAACTCATGGTAGCTAAAAAATGGTTCTTATCTAGTGACTAAGCAACTTAGAACATGTGGTGGAGGATCAAACAGCTGCAAACTGATGTTTAAAACATTGAATCTGGTCAGATCATGCACTCGCGTAGCGCGACGGGTAGGCCCTTAGGGCTCGCGCTACGCTACTGCCTCCCAGTTCCAGAATTGTTTCAAAAGTGACAGGTTTAGTCCCTGCAGCCCGTTTAAGCGATTTTCGATGCGTTTGAACCCCGTTAACCTCATTTCAAGGCTCTAAAATGAAGTTAAAGTATAGGGAACTCAAAAAATGCTCAAAAATATCTCAGATGTCGGTTCGTTTGGCCGTACGATCGCGATGTTCGCTTAATTACGACGGAATGCGCATAAGCGCGAAAAACGATCCAAATGACGCGACGAATGGATTTTTCTTATGGCGAACACTAAAATATAATATAGTCATGCTCACATAAATTTTTGGATGTCCGGATGTATTCAGAACGTAAGTTATGCGCGAAAATGCAAACTTGTGCACTTTTTGACACTTTTAGTCCCTGAATGACCCAAAAGTTTATTTTAGCACACCGAACCCCTCAAAGCCTATTTCTAAGCTATGTAAAGGATATTTAAGGTGTGTTTAACTTATGGTTATGTTCCGGAATGTTCGTTACAGTTCAAATTGACATACTTTCGCAGTTTGTCATATTTAGTCCCTGTAAGCAAATTAACTTGTTTTTTTGCCATACCAAAGCCTTCAAAACTTATTTCTAAGTTATGTAAAGGTTATTTAAGGTATGTTGAGTATATGTCACTATTCCGGAGTGTTTGTTGCATTAAACTGGTTATATTTACGCATCGGTGCGCGTATAACCTTCCAGAAAGCGATTTAGAGTTTGGATTTGAACCACAATTGATATGTGCAAATGATACACATATTTTTACAAATCCCAAGTATGAAATATAATATTTCATTGGTTTGGTATCTGTTTGATGGTCGTGGAGGCACAGGTGTTACACAGAAGTAGCATGAACGACAGTTGAACCTTGTGGTAATGTATAGGTTGAGGATGATTGACCTGAAACTAGGAAGAAATGAGTGAATGGTGGAATTGTAGTAGAAGGATTAAAAGTAAGTGTAGGTTCTTCTTGAGTGGTAATGGGTTGGGTGGTGTTAGTTGGTGTTACATCATGGGGTTGAATAGGATCGGTAGTGGTGTTTGGCATGGTAGTGTTTGATGAAGGTTGAGTGGATGATGGTTTAAACGGTGGTATAAGTTCACCCGTAGTGGGTGGTGGATCCATGTATCTAAGTGGTGTGCTTGGTGTAGTTGGTGTTGTTGGTGAACTACTGATTCTGTTTTCCCTTAACAAAATTTTGTTTCTTCTCAAAGTTCGTTCAATTTCCAGATCAAATGCCAATGGTGAAAGCTTGTGAGAGCTCCAAGTACGCATGCACCTGTCAATACCTGCACACTAGCTTACCCAGCGTAAACCAGAAAAATAACAAATTTAAAATAACACACGTTGCGCACTACTCCCTGGCAATGGCGCCAAAATTTGACAGGGAGTGGTAAATGGGTATCGAACTCAGGGAGTATGTGGAAAATGTGTTGATTCTATAGCTTTGCACTTTAACTAAAATTAAACTACAATTGCAGAAATTAAAATTCAAGAGTTGATTGTTTTGGTTTTAAGACTAAGATTGCTAATTAAATTGCAAATTGAGAATTGGTTTTGTAAACAATTTAGAGACCAATGACCATCCTAAGTTTCCGGTTTGCTTTGACATTCATGCTAATATTCAACTAGAAATAACCACATAGACATAGTTCATCTGTTATTACTTGTCGTGATGAAAGGGAACTAAGTACTCGGATTCCTAGAACGCGAGGTTGTTACCCGATGACCAATTAATCAATGCCCAATCCTAATCCCGCCCATGATATCTCGATTGCCAACGGCACCAAGAACGTATGGTTTAGACTAAGATTAACATACAAATTAACAATTTATGAACAAGCAAACAAAACACCATAATAAAAAAACCATCATAGCAAGTCTATTATTCTAGAAATAAGAATCAAAACACAAATGTCTTAGACAAACCTTCAACCTAGGATGATCAGCATAAGTTTAGCCACTCATGACTTGGACAATCATCATCACATACATATCAATGTTCATAGGAATTAAAAACACTAACAAGATGTTTAGCAATTGTTTCCAAGCACCAAGAACACCCAAAATTAGTCTCCAAAGTGTATGTAACCGACTAGGACTGATTGGATTTGAAAAGACACAATAAAACATCATAAAATAGGGCAGTTACACATTTCTCGCTGGCCTTCACCGCAATCTACGGTGGCCACCGTAGCTTACGGTGGCTTGGAATAGCTTACGGTGGGTCTCTACTGCCTTACGGTGGAAGAAAAATGCTGGGGGCTACCGTAATTTACGGTAGCTACCGTAAATTACGGTAGGCTTCAGCATGCAATTTTGTGTTCAGCATAACTTTTTCGTTTCAACTCCGTTTTCTTCACCGTTTTCGTCTACGTTCTCGTAATTTCGTCCTCTATAATGCTATCCTCTTAATTATTCCATACCAATAATTGATTTTTTTTCATTTATTCTCCGTCTTTCAATCTCCAATCCAGTCGCGCCTATTCGAAGCTTCATTTCCACACTTTTAAGCTCCAAATGTACCTGAAACACAAGCAACGTAGTTATCTAATTCAAGACAATTACATGATTAAATGAGGGATTAACTCGTCTTTTAACATCATTAAGGGTTGTCCTATGGACCACCCGTCAGGTTATATTTCCTGGTCATTAATATTTTGAATATATTAGTTTCCATTATTATGCTTATAAATGCTCATTTTGCCCTTTTGATCTAAAAATGAGGTTTTTGCATATATGAGCACACTAATAGGTTAAGTACTGATATATAAGCATGTCTAAATTAAATTGACAGGATTCTCTAGTCTCAATACAATGTTATGCATGATATCGTAAATTAGAACTTTTTATTTATTAAATTACGCTATTATGCATAATACATGTCTAAACATGGATTTTGACCAAAAACTCATTACTTACAGTTATGATATCAATTTTAGGAATATTTGGAGTGTTGGGTCAGAATTGATATTGACCATAACATAGAGTTCTTGTGTAAATTCCTTAATTGACGATAATACCCTTTTGACTAATAAAATGTGATTTACATGTGATTAGCATGCCAAGACTTTTCCTGCTGAGTTGCTATGAAAAATAAAATATTTTAAACATACAAGGCTATTCAAAATCTCAGAATCACATAAACATCTTAAATATCGTCAAATAACGACTTTTACGCTAATTAGGTGCATAGTATGGTTTAAAACCATAATTAACACCTAAGACTTGTTACCTACTGAATTTATAAATAAATTTTAATATTTTTACAGTAGGTATAAGTCATGAACTCAGACTTCCAAATATGTCCTTAAAATCATATGTGAAATGACCAAAATACCCTTTCGGGGCATATTTTGTCCATAAATGGTAAACCACACATATGAATGATATCCTACTGTTTTAACATTATAAAATAAATGTTTTTACTGAATACTCTAGACCAGAATATCAGTTTACTATAAAACCTCTTTTATAAATATTAAAATAACCAAAATGCCCCTACGGGACTTAATTTGGTTTTAAATACTTTCTGGGCATATATGTTAACATCCTACTGATGTATTAACATATTTTAAGCATAATAACATAAGGGACTTGTATATGGTTCATTTGGTTGCCGTTATGCATTTACGCATTCGGATCAGTTTATGTAACTAGTTTACGTAAGTTTCCCGAAACGGGTTTAACCAGATCGTTTTTATCTCAAAATCCAGAATGTGTTTAGCTTACCCATATTATACAAGTATCCAAACTTGTCCGTTCTAAATCACATTCTATTCCGGTCATCGCTTAATCTAGCGTATCGTACCGTTTTAGATATTTTAAGCTAGCCAGTCTAAGTCTACGACTTAAATAAGACCGTTAGCATTCTGAATTTGGTTATGTATTACCATCACTCCAGACTAGAGCCACCCGGTAAAAGCTACCTGCATTTAGATAGATTGGATACGATTGAGTTATTTTGCGGTGAATCAAATAGTAGCTCAGGTAAATACTTTTAACTTATTTTCCCTTATACGGGCTTGGGATACGGTATTATAATAATGTCGCTTGGTCGGGTATGAAATCATTTAATCGGATTGTGATTAATAAATTGCATAACCCGTTTTAATCTGTTTTGTTTGATAACATAAACATCGGGGGTTAATACGACCGTGTCCTGGATATCCTCGGCTCATTTCATTTGAAAATGGCCACGAACTAAGCACGGGGTGTGGACATACACCTGACAGATGCTAACATGCAAATTACCCACAATTTGGGGATAACTCCTCTGTGGGTTCTATAAGTGGTGGGTCGATTAATCATGTTTCGGCTTCTATACCGAGCCCATATGTATGACATACATGTAAAACTGTATACAAGATTTTATGTAAAAATTTTCCCAAGTTATAAATGGTTTTGTGCCTTGTGCGCCTAAATCAATTTTAATAAACTCTTTTCAAAAGACTCAGTTAATTGTTTTACCAGTGAAAACTGACGTATTTTCCAAAGACTAAGTGGCAGGTACTACTCGTAATAGGCTGGGTGATTGCTCGGTGTCGAAATAGAGGATCTTGCAAATCCTTAAAGATGCCTTAAAGTCTTCTAAACTTCATTTTATACATTCTGTTAAGATCCACCTGTGGATTTGATATTACAGGGTCGTCTATAATCAATACTTTGATATTTTCAGACATTTGAGTTTGTAATATTATTTTTATATTCCAAGACTTCCGTTGTGCTATTCTCTGTATGTTTGACCATGACGATATCAATCTTACGTCACGATACTCCCCACCGGGCCCACCGGTAATATGTGGAAATATCGGGGTGTGACACTATCACACCCCAATTTTCAGTTTCTGCGGAAGCGTGTCGCGAGGTGTGGCCAGAGCGGGAATCGTTACAATCAATTGAGTAAACAACATATTTAGAACATAAAAGGATGTTCATCCATACATTTGTTTAGAAACCATAATTTACAATACAAACATCTTGTTCGAAGTAAAACAACTACAATTTTAACAACATTGTTCAAAGTTTAAACAGAACTACACAACATGATAACTGAAAACAAGATGACATCTCAAAATCTTGATTTCTTGATAAAAACAAGAATATATTTTCCAAAGCCGTCCACTAATCTCCTGTAATACATGTTAATTTTGAAAACGTCAACAAAAGTTGGTAAGTTCATGCTATTTAGTTTTTGTACCAAACGAGTCTCCAAAACATTTGAAATAGTGAACTCGTTTTGTATAGTATAATGAAAATTGTGTGATCATTAGTGTTTTGCAAGGACACTAATCTGTATGCAAGAATAGGAGGCAACCAAACCTTGACAATTTATCATGTGTGTCAATGACACTAGTTTAGACACAAAAGCACTCTTAACGATCGCTGTTATCATTGTCGTTAAGAGTGGGGCTTGCCAAAACCCAAATAGATCTATTCGTTTGTTCCTCGGTACTTGTTTATTCATTAATGGTCCCTTTATTTTAAACACCTATCCGCATGTGATCAAAATTGTTTCATTGTAATCATCATACTAATTATAACATGTATACATCCCCGAAAGTTTAAAAACTATAAACATTTAAAGTAAAAGGGGAAAACATGAACTCACAGATTTGCGTTTCGTGCAAATCTCAATTCGATTCCCGGTTCATCGTTTTTTTCTCGACCTACAAGTGTTCTAATCTCGTTAGACACTTAGGTTTATGTTTGTTTTTCGTACAAGTATTTCATCTTGAATTTCGTTTTTAGTTTCTTGTAATCGTTTGCTTTCTTTGTTTATATTTTCATACATATACATATATATATATATATATATATATATATATATATATATATATATAAGGGAAGGTTCATTGGGGAACACTAAAAAAGTGAGGAACAACGGGGAACCGACTTAAACGAACTCTGATTAGACTCATTCCAGCAGCGTTGAAACCGGCTCGTCGAACCCTAACTAAGATCTCTTAACCCTAAACCCTAAATCCTAACTCCTAAACTCTAAACCATAAAGCTAAAAAATAAGGCTAAAACCCAAGCTAAACCGTAAAATCTAAACTATAAACCCTAAAACCTAAACCCTAAAGGCTAAAGCTAAAGCTAAACCCTAAACCTAAACCCTAAACCCTAAAGCCTAAAGCTAAACACTAAAGCTAAACCCTAAAGCTAGACCCTAATATATTTAGGGTTTTGGGGTTATGATTTAGGGTTTAGGGTTAAGAGATCCTAGTTAGGATTCGACGAGGCGGTTCCAACGCCGCTGAAATGAGTCCAATCGGAGTTCGTTTGAGTCGGTTCCCCACTGTTCCCCACTTTTTTAGTATTCACCAATGAATCTCACACTATATATATATATATATTGGGAGAGGATCATGAGAAAACTAGATATAAATGAGAAAACTAGAAAACTAACTAAAAACACCTAAAAAGGAGGGGAGGGGGGACTTTTAATGAAGGAGGGGGGGGGGGGGACTTTTAATGAAGGAGGGGTAAAATTGGAAAAAAAAAATATATATAACTTTTCAAACATTTCCCATTTCTCCATACGTTATCATTTTAAAACAAAAATGGCACCATAAGATCACAAATTTTTGTATCTTTCATTCAAGTATATTCGAGCATATTTTTTATGACATAAACAAATATTTATGGTGTCGTCTTGTTTTCAATACTATTATTATAGTAGTGCACATGTGCAATATAACATGTAATACAATTGCATTAGATGTTTAAAATTAGCTTTTTGAGTCTAGTTTAGCTTTTAGGGTTGGTTTTTTTTTTTTTTTTTGAGGTTTAGGATTAGGATTAGGTTTTTGGGTGTGGGGGGGAGGGGGGTTTAGGTTTTTGGGGGGTAGGGGTGGGGGGGTTTAGGTTTTTTTCGGGTTTATGTTTAGGGTTTAGTTTTAGGTTTTCGGGTGTGGGGGGGAGGGGGTGGGGGTGGGGGTGGGGGGTTTAGGTTTTTGGGGGGTGGGGGTGGGGGGGGGGGGGTTAGGTTTTTGGGGGGTGGGGGGGTTTAGGTTTTTTTCGGGTTTATGTTTAGGGTTTAGTTTTAGGTTTTCGGGAGGGTGGGGGTGGGGGGGTTTAGGTTTTTGGGGGGTGGGGGGGGTTAGGCTTTTGGTGGGAGGGTGAATTTAGGTTTTTGGGGGGGGGGGGTGGGGGTGGGGGGTTTAGGTTTTTGGGGGGTGTCGGTGGGGGGGTGGGTTAAGTGGTTTAAGCTTTATGTATCAGTGCACATGTGCAGTACAACCAAATTTTTTTTTTTTTTTTTTGAAATTTTTTTTCCATACATAAAAAGTAGCGATTTTTATATAAAAAATTGTAAAAAAAAAAAAAAATTGTTATGTTTTTAGGTTTTTTTGGTTAGTTTTTTGGTTTTCTCATTTAAACTAGTTTTCTCATGATCCATCCCCTATATATATATATTCTATTTAGTTTATGTTTGAAAGGGCTTAATTCATGTGTTAGGTTTTAAGTCCAATTTGTATATTTAGTGTATATGGGCCTAGACCAAAATGACTTTGTTTAAAGTGGGTTAAGCCCAAATTGATTTGTAAAAGTGGGCCTAGCCCAAAATAGTTTTTTAAAAGTAGGTCTAGCTAAAATAGGTTATGTAAGAATGGGCCTAGTCCAAACTATTTTCTAAAAGTGGATCTAGTCCATATTAGTTTATAACAAGTTGGTTTTAGCCCAAGTATTCTTTGTAAAAGTGGGCTTTAGCCCAATTTAACTAAAAATAGATTTTAGTCCAAATATTTTGTAAAAGTGGGCCTAGCCCAATTTTATTTTTGAAAAATGGACTTTAGCCCAAATTTAATTTTTGGACTCTTTTTAGTCTAAAAGATTTGGGCTTGGTCATAAATAATAATACTTGTATTTTTATAAAAGTCTAGTTTTTATAAAAATTATTACTTGTGTCACATATGAAACCTTTTTAGTGCATAAGCCCTTTTTAGAGTGAGTGTGACGGCTCGTATTTTATTATGACTATTTACAACGTGTCAGCTTGGTTTATTCGTGTCGTTAGTCCCGTTCGTCTCGTCCGTCTCGTTTATGTCATTTGTTTCGTTTCGTTTCGTTTGTGTCATATATTTTATTTTGTCCAAATTGGTCAAAGTGTACATATTCTCCAAAGTGTCCGAATTGTCCGTTTGTTTGTTTATGTCCAATGATGGACATTCCATTTTTATAGTTTCGTTTTCCAAGTGTTAATATATATATTTTGTAATTTTGATGAAAGTGTATAATTTTGTATTTATTCCTACATGAATTAAATACATAATATACATACAAAAATATATATATTTATGATACTTGATGAATTTTGAAAGTATGTAACACCCCGAAAACGGGTTTGGTAATCAAACCACGTTAATACTAAAAGACGGGTAAAGTACCGTTAGTGGTAAAATTTACCCAGTTAATATTAGGATTTTAAATAAATAAACCTAATATTGAATGAAAGTTAAATGAAAGCTTTTGAAGAAATAAAGTTTATAAAAGGTCCGATTTAACGGGACTTAAAATAAACTTAGTTATGAGTTCCCCGAACCCACTAATTTAACTAGGAATGTTTAACCTAGTTCATGAGTGGAAATATTGTTAGAAATAAGTAGGTTGTGCCCTACTTAATAACTAACCAAACAAGAGGGGCCAAATTCTGATAAATGGAAAGTTAAGTTATAAAAAGAAAAACTTAAAAAATAAAACATACATTGAGAGTGTGTTCTGTTCGAACCCAGAAGCTCCCCAGGAGCTCTAAACCCTAATCTTAATAAAATCATCAAATTGAAGGTCCAACGAATTCTAAATTTACAATTGAACTGAATTAACGATCACCAAAGCTAGGGGATCATAAGGTATGTCAAATTTTGATGATTTATGAAGTTGTGAAATTTGAATAATCATCATAATCATGAATTATGAATGAATTATTGAAGCTATGACTGAATTAGTGATGTATACTTGCTTAGGAACAAAACCCTAAGTGAATATTATGCATATGGTGCTATGAATTGAATAATTATATGATTTACCACATTAGGATAAGTGGGTTTTAATCATAAGATGAATTTGATGATATAACTGTGTTTAAAATCATCATATATAATAGTAATGAGGAAATACTTGAACAAATTGAGTGTTTGAGTATATAATCATACTTACTATGAAATGAATTTAGTATGATATGATAAAAATTGATGATAGGTTCATATTAAATGATGTTTAATATCATCAAGTATTAATTCGGTAACTTATGGTTACAAGACCTCGGTAAATAAGTGATTAAAACGGTAACATGAGAATGATGCTTACCGGATAATTGGCCAAGTAATTAAACGAGTAGTTGAGCTACCTCGTGTAATTATTTATGTCAATAGGCAGTTGACTTTAAAAAGTCAAACTGACCAATGATAGGATCGAATGATAAATTCGACATAAAAATCGTAGGATGGAATAGTCGTAAATGATTATGACTAATCTATCCATCTTACAAATTACAATGATAGTTTGACGCTTGACGAGCTAGGTGAAAGCTCGGGAAGGAAGCGGCTCAAACAAATCAAGTATGAAGAAAAGCATAATCTGGATGCAAGGTAAGTATAGCTTACATTATTCTTAAAATTTAGAATATTATCTTATCAGACACCTGAATTATGATGTTCCGACGTGTAGTGGTACGGAACAAGATAAGCAAAAGGTGATAAGAGACCATAACAATGGTTAAAAAGGAGTAAATTGAGTATTCGGTCATATTATGAGGAATAAACTAAGAACTTTCAATGGCTACCTTAAATGGTAAGCTAAAATAAATAATAAGGGCAAAATGGTAAATTGGTCACACGTTGACAATAACCGGTAGTTTTAAAAATACTTTATGGCGTAAACCATAATGGGTCAAAAGTATTAAGAAATAGTTTATAAGTGAAATGACCGTACGGTGTAAACCGGAGCGAGTCATGTAGACGAGATGATAAATACCATCTCGCAAAGATACACGGTCATTTAGACCAGACGGGTCAAAAGGTGAAAATATCACCCTTTGACGATATCGACTAATGACTTTGTCGAGTGTATGATTAGAGGAATAAATATCGAATGGATATTTGCATCGCTGTTACTTAGCGGTTATTAAGCAAAGCATTAAAATGGGTCAATATACTGATCCGAGCCAGGTATTTGTAATAGGTTAACTACTCACTTAGAACGTAAGGTTCAATTAGAGTTAATTGAAGTCGAAAATAGACATTTGGTTACTTTAATAGGTAAACCAAAGGATTTAAATGATGGTCATTGTGTTTTGAAAACATAATGACTTTTCAAACCAAATCATAGTTAAAAAGAGGGATTTTGGGTCAAACATGCTTTTAAAAGTCCTTCATTTTAAATAAAAGGCTAAAATGGACCAAAACGCCCTTGTAAGCTAAATCGAGCAAACGACCCTTAAAGGTGGTTTGGAAACGAGTTTTATGATCAAATAAATACTTAGAATAAGTATAAAAAGCGAAAGATGTGAATCTTTGGGTCAAATGACCTTATATGAGTCTTGGCCATAAAATGCATATCCGAGGGGTAAAACTCGGAATATATAGATCTTCACATTAAATCCACCACATATATAGTTGTGGTGGAAGATTAATTGATAAATAATGTGGAAATAAGATACTAGAAGTAAATGAGCATGAATTATACGGAAAAATGCTTAAATACCCTTAACGGGTCAAAATAAGCATTTAAGTAAAAACATGTATAAGAATGTATATAAACCCGGGATTTGAATCTAGTATGATTGACAACATTAAATTTATAAGGTTCATGAGAAATTGAGATAAAACAAACATGTTTGTTTGATAAAAACATGAACGGGTCAAAACTTAGTAAATATATACTAAGCCGAAGGCTTAAAAGTCTCAAATAACGAATGAGTTATGTTCGTTTTTGTATAAATTGGATCAATAACGAATGAGTTATGTTCGTTTTACGATCACGTAGGAAGAAACGTGACTTAAATCGGATCAATAACGAATGAATTATGTTCGTTTTTGTAAAAATTGGTTTGGCTGGAAAATGCAGCATCAGATACAAAACATTCTGTCGAAAAAGGGCCCTCGCGTCACGCGACGGAGGAACCCCCTTGCTCTCGCGACACGTGACAGGTTTATTGACTTCTGTCGCGGCACACAACAGATCCCCTGGTCTGCAATTTGTTGCTGTTGATTAGTTTGAAACCAGGAACTTGTATAAACAAGTTTTAGACTCTCATAACTAATAAATTTTGAGGGTTTGGACTCACGAACTTATTCGAACATGTTTTAATATCGAACAACTAACTCATTTCTTGTTTTGATGAAATGTAGGTTACTATACGGTGCCGGATGACGATCAAGCTCGATAAAGAACCGAACACGATCAAGATTCAAGCTTCCGCGTTACATTTTGTCTTCACTTTTAAACGACGAATTTATGCATGTTATATTGAAATGTTTTATCTTTTAAAATGTTTTAACAAACTCGTATTTTAAGTGTATGGTTAACCATAAATACGCTATTATAGTCGAGATTTGTATGATAATCGTATAAATGGACTAAGGGTTTTACATTTTATCTAAAATATATACTTTGTCACTTTTCGTTTAGAAATCTTCACAAAACATAAGTTTATAACTTTTGTCCAAAAATTCGTTTAATCATGTTTAAAGACTTCAAGTAGTTTTCTAGTTACAAATTTCTTTGTTTAACAACTTTTGATCATAACAAAATTTATACAAATTTTGCCATAGTTTCTTTTGAAATATGGACTTTTCTCAAGTTTATACAAAACTTGTGTTTCAAATCATTTCAATCTCAAATGTCATCAAGTATCAATAATCATCATATTTTGTCAACAAAAATGCTATGAACATGATATAGTCTCTAACTTTCCCAAAAAGGAAACTTTATTCTTGTATTTTGTCAAAAATTTGTAGAACAAAATTTTATTTAAAACTTCATGTTCTAGGTGACTCATATTTAAAACTTCATGTTCTAGGTGACTCATATAGTCATTTAAAGTACAATATGTATTTAAATCTCTTTCTACTAACATATTTCATGTTCTTGATTCTTTCTAGAAATGGAAACTTTATTCAAGTAATTTATCAAAAATTTAGTTTCTTGGATTTAAATAATTTCCCATGTTTTTCTAGCATGCATATTAACTATTTAAATTATAAAAACCCATGTTCATCACTTTTGTTGATGAATCTTGGTAGATCTAACATGCATGTGTTTAGATCATGTTTATATACAAAAATAACCAAGATTCATAGTAACTAATATAAACTTCTTCAAGTTCATCCAAAATCATAGAAAAGTCATAAGATCAAAATAGTGGTTTTGGTTTTTCTTAATGTTTTTCATGTGGGTTTTGTTTTTGGTATTGATTCAAGATGAACGTCAAAATAAAGTATAAACTAGTGAAGAATTCTTACAATTTTGCTAGTAAAATAAAGATGAAGATGTGAAATTGCTGATGATCTAAGAGCTTCTAGTGTCACCAAAGTGCTTCAAATTGCTCTCTTAGTCTCACAAGTCTCTTGATTAATCCATGAGCCCCCATTTTTGCAAGATTTTCTAGTGTTTGAATTTTGAAAAGATGAAGATGGTGGTATGTTTGGCTTTGCCGATTACAAGAGAGAGAGAGAGAGAGAGAGAAAAGGAGATGTATGGTTTTTGTTGGAAAATGAGTATGAGTGAATTGTTAGAATCAAATTAGGATCTTGGACATCACACTAATCATTCTATTAAGCTTCCAACACACTACAACTTGGATGAGTGGGCTTATGGGGGACCCACCAAAACCTTGTGCAAGAGAGGGGGGGGGGGTGTTTGTTTGTTTCTTTTTATAAAATCTTGTTTAATATATAAACTTTATGAACTTTGATAATTTAAATAAAAATATCTGCAATGTTTCAAGCTCTCATATTTTAAATTAGTATGACACTAGGTAAAACTAATCCACCAAAATTATTAGTTTGTTGATCGGGTGAAAAATTTGGTTCGGGTCCTGTACCGAGTTAAATATTGACACTGTGTTTTATTTATATAAATGCATGACAAAATTGTTTTTGTACATGTTTTATCATTCAAATTATTAATCCAACTTTTCGGACTAAAAATTTTATTATTTCTGACAAAGTTCCGGTACCGGCTTTGCTGTCAGGCAATTTACTGAACTAGCCGTACAACTTAACACAATAAGATTCAATTGCGGATTTTGTGGCGTTTTTAATACCCATTATATTATTTATGTCAAATAATATTTATTTTTTGGTTTTTGGACAGTTACTGTTTCGTTCCTACGGAATGTTGTACACTTCCACATGATTACTGTACTTTTCTGCGGACTTGGACAACTTGGTTTTTAATTGGAATTTCCTAAAGAATAAAGGCACGTGTTATTTTAGACAAAGCTTTTATGGAGTATTTGTGCAGACATATATGTATGTCTTTTTTTTTCTATCGTGTCAGACTGTACCGCGACTAGTACTGACAAGTATTGATTGTTCGCGTTCCTACCGTCAGTCTAGGATATAGTTTCTAATCGTAATGGATTTGTTATCATACTTAGCTATGATTTTTATAATTACTAGACTTTTAAGACTTAATTAAATAAAATCAAGTCAAACACGCGAAAATAATTAATGTAATTGTTGTTCGGGTTGTACGCAATTACCGAAATTTTGCCGATTGTCACAGGTTGAAGATGAGGTGTATGTCAAACAACCTCCGGGTTTTAAAGATCCTCTTCATCCAGACCGGGTTTGGTTAGTTAACAAAGCTCTCTACGTGTTACATCAAGCACCAAGGTCATGGTATGCAACGTTATCCAACTACCTACTAGAGAATGGTTTTCGCCGAGGTTTGATCGACTTCACTATTTTCATCAAAGAAAAGGATGGAGATCTTCTGTTGGTATAGGTATACGTAGATGATATTATTGTTGGTTCAACTAACGATGTTTTGTGTAGGGACTATGAGCGTGTTATGTAGGAGAAATTCGAGATGAGCGTGATGGGGGAAATGAACTTCTTTTTGGGCCTACAAGTTCAACAAACGGAGTCTCGGATATTCATACATCAAACAAAAAATGTCGGTGACATCTTGAGCCAATTACAGATGTCCGAAGTGACGCCCATTGGTACCCAACTTCTGTAGAATCACGGGATTACTCCGGACCTGAAGGGTGAAAGCGTTAAATCTTCACTTTACCGCGCAATGATCGGATCTCTTATGTATCTCACAGCCTCGAGGCTTGACATAATGTATCCTACGTGCCTGCTTGCCCGATATCAAATGACCCAATTGCCTCACATCTGGCGGCTGTAAAGAGGATTTTTCGCTATTTGAAGGGTTACCTGGACACCGGTCTTTGGAACCCTATGGGTGATAGTTTTGACTTGATCGCGTTAAGTGATTCTGATTTTGGCGGCTGCAAAAATGACGGCAAATCCACAATGGCTGGATGTCAGTTTTTAGGAAATCGTCTGGTCACATGGTAGTGCAAGAAGCAGACTTGTGCAGCTACATCAACTTGTGAAGCCGAGTACCTTGCAGCCTCAAGTTGTTGCTCCCAAGTTCTGTGGATCCAACAACATATGCGCGAATACGGTTTTCAATTCCTATCTACTCCTATTTTCGTTGATAATTCTGCGGCCTTACAGATCACTAGAAATCCTGTACAACATTCAAAGACCAAACATATCGATATCAAATATCACTTCATACATGATTGTTTTGATAAAAGACTTATCGATGTTGTTAAGGTCCACACCGATGACCAACGTGCCGAACTTTTTACCAAAGCATTTGACAAATCACGTTTTTACTTTTTACTTCTAGTAAACAACGTTAAGCTTAAGCAAGAGTAAACTGACATCGGAAAATCAATTTTGTAAACATCTATTTTTGTTTTTAATTTATGTTACTTTTTTCATTTTAAGGGGAGTAATTTCCAATAAAAATACAAAAACAATGAAAAATTTCAAAAACACAAAAATATCAAAAAATTACAAAAACACAAAAACAATAGAAAAACAAAAATGAGTTTTCTGGCAAGAAAAAGAGGAAATGATAGTAAATCAGTGGTCTGTTGAAACATCTTTGAACTTAAAATGAAAAACGATAAGTAGCTCTATATAAGGTGTATCGGTAGGCTCACAGTCATTTTAAAGTGTGTAGGGTGATATAAACATAATCGACTGAAGACCGTGTGGGAACCGCTCAATGGTCTTGGTACCGAAATTTCGTTTCATAGATTGCCGAGGTTCTGAGATACGTGGTCTTTATGCTGTTTATCATCTAGGTATCATGGTTGTTTCTTTTACCGAAAACAACAGGGATGCAAGTCTAGAACTTCCATGATACCATACATACGTGTACATACTATACATACATGTATATAATACATGCTGCATACGACCATCAATAAGTGATAAAAATATCACAGTCACCTCCGAATAAGTGATTCTAAATCACATCTATCATCCGAGAGTCAAGTTCTTCTCTTTCTCGGTACGATGGTACTAACCTGTTTACGAACTTGCTCTCGTGCCCTACTTGCATCCGAATATCAAGTTCCTCATAAATAAGTGATTTTATAAAATAGGCTTGTATTCATCCTCAAATAAGTGAGTATCTCACATCTTATACATTAAAACAGATGATAAATGGTATACTTACCAGTAAGATGAACTCTCGTGCATAGCTTAATACGGGAATATGTCATGAGTGGATGAACACAGATCGGTAAGTATAAATCATACCTTAACGTATCCCCAAGTCATATGATTACATCTGAGTGTTGAGTTTAAGTGGACAAAAAAATCAATAATCGTTATAGGATGCTTATCTAAATGTTAACTAATTGGACAACAAGTGTGTTTTGACATGACCGTACACTGATATGATTTTCTTACCCTCGAAACTCACAAAAATCATGTCTGTAAATATTTATTTACCGCTTTCCGTTTTTACATTTGGAAAATTCAAAAAAAAAAAAAAAAACCAAAAAGATTTTTGGTATGTTTTAATATGAACTTTATAAAAAGCTAAAAAGATTTTATTTCTATTTGATTTTTGATTAGCCGATGTTGGAAGATGGAACAACAGAGCTTTAATCTTTCATCAGTCTTTTACTTGATCAGCAGTTTGTAGGTCAGCAGTTTGTACGATCAGAAGATAGGAGGTTAGAAGATGTTGAAACCACTTTCAAGGGGAGAGACTTGTATACATAACATCTACTTATTCTGGATCCACTGCTCTGATCCAATTTTGGCTTTAATTATCTTTGCCTTTGGTAGGGTTCAATTCCAACAATCTCCCCCTGGAACAGATAATGCCAAAACTCATCATTATTTGTAGATCTTTATTGCCTCATCAGCAGTTCCCTTATTTGCCCTTTGAGTTGTAACTCAAAGGCTAAGGCATCTGTGTCATCATCATCCCTGCTAAGTGGAAGATCAAGGAGATCCTGCAAATCTTCAAGACTTAGGCCAAGTGCTTGTTCCCTTGTTATTTTCTTCACTTCTCCACTAGACTTGAACACTGTCAGTACATGGGTCTGTTTTTCAGTTTCCCAATTTAGTACCTTTGAGTCTAGTGGGTTTCTTGGGAGATTTTTATTTGAAGAGGTGTTTGGAGATGCTGGCCTATTGATGACTGTCTGAGCAGTACTTGCAGGTTGATCTAAACCAAGAGTCTCTACAATCATTTTCTTTATGCCTTCTTTTACAAGTTCATCACCTTCTATTAGCTCTTGGATTGTTTCAGCACCCAACTGTTTTTGTGGCCTTCTTTTAAAGATGGCTGCACCAGCTGGAGCAGTGGATCTCCTGATTTGCAGCTTTGATGGTCTTTTTGAAACCTCTGCTTCAGGGTAGTCAGGCTTTTGTGGAGTAGTAGGATCTGTCTTTCTTAATTTCTCCAAACTTTTGTAGGTAGCCCTGACTTTATCTTCTTTCCATCTCAACACTTGATTCAAAGACCCATAATCAGCAGCAGCTAATAACTCTTTCATTTTCCTCAGCTCTACCTTTTTATCAGGTACATTCTTTTTGAACTTTACCCAATCTGGAGGAGTGTGCTTGACCTTATTCTTGATCATTTCTTGAATCCTGGCTGCTTCACTTTCAAGCTCAGGGATGGTCCACTCTTTGTACATGTGTTTTTCTCCTTTGTACTTCTTGGTTGCCATGATGCTTTCAATGTAGTCTTTTCTTAGAGTTTCATCTGCTCTCTCTGAGATTTCTTAACAAACATTTTTTGCAAATTGCTCTAAGGATCTGACTTGTGTGAGCAAGAATTGGTAATTCTGCTGAATTTCTCTATCAGATTTTCCTTGTGCATTTCTTTTTGAGATATCCTCTGCTTGTTTAGCTTTGACTTTCAAATATTCTTCAATATTGTTTGGCTTTGGATATCCTTCAACTAATGGCAAACTCCTTTTAGCAGGGTCATCCTCATAATAAAAAGACTTGATTTCTTCTCTGACTGCTATAAGTTCAAGAGGGAATTGAATACCTGCATGAGGTAAGGGCTTTTGAATTTGAGCTGATGAGAGAGGAACAAGTTTGGGTATTGTAACAAGTGATAGAGATTTTGAAGATGTTGGTGGTGGTGATGGAGAATCATCA
Source organism: Helianthus tuberosus (assembly GCA_030545235.1). Classification (NCBI taxonomy): domain Eukaryota; kingdom Viridiplantae; phylum Streptophyta; class Magnoliopsida; order Asterales; family Asteraceae; genus Helianthus; species Helianthus tuberosus. The sequence goes on along the minus strand of JARYGA010036772.1, from coordinate 1,671,865 downwards.
TCTGGTATGAAAATCCTTTTCCTTTTTGTTGTAGGAGAGGCAGATGATGTTTTGGGTAGATCAGTGGGGGTGGTTTGAGTGGCAATGATTTGTGATTGACTAACATCTGTTGAAACAACTGGTGTTTCAACCACTCTTGTCATTACAACAGATGTTGTGACATCTGATATCTTCTGCTTTTTGGCAGGAGGCGATGGTGGTGATGTTGTTTTTGGTGGTGATGGTGGTGGTGATAAGGCAGTGGTTGTGGTGTATGTTAACGTGGTGTGTGTTGAAGTGATAGCAGATGTTGAAACAACTGGAGTACCAGTAGATGTTGATACAACAGGAGTTACAACAAATGTTTAGGTGGAGGTTTGATGTTGGGGGCTTTTGGACGGTGGTTTTGGAGTATGCTTTGTGAGTCTGGATGGTGTGGACTTGGGTTCCCTCACTTTTCTAGTGGGATTTCTTTTTGGCACCGTATTTTGAACATCCTTTAGCCTAGAACAACCCTGCGCATTCAGCTCCATGTAAGCTCTTTTCTCCTCATTCCACCTTGACATATCCTTTGCCGCTCTGTCCCTTTTTACACTTGCTACTCCTTCATCAAGTGCATTTTGGGTAACATAAACCTTCTTGCTACCATCTGGCAAAGGAATTTTTCTGGTCATAGCATCCTTTTCTGGTTCAATGTAAAGACCATCATCTATTCCCTTCTTTTTCCACTCCTGAATTTTCTCCCCCTTTTTGGCATTATCTGGGGGTAGTTGATCAATAAAGAGAACAGTTGGAGGAGCAGTGCCAGTGGTTTTCAATAGATGGGCTTTTATAGCCTTGATGTCAGCTTGTGTGTTCTTGAATGTGACACCTGGGTCACTGCAACCATCAAACAAATACCAAACCAATGAAATATTGTATTTCATACTTGGGATTTGTACAAATATGTGTATCATTTGCACATATCAATTCTTGTTCGATTTCAAGCTTTAAATCACTTTCTGGAAGGTTATACACGCACTGATGCGTAAATATAACCAGTTTAATGCAACGAACACTACGGAATAGTGAAATATGCTTAACATACCTTAAATAACCTTTACATAACTTAGAAATAAGTTTCGCAGGCTTTGGTATGGCAAAATCAAGTTAAATCGCTTACAGGGACTAAAGTTGACAAACTGCGAAAGTGTGCCAATTTGAACTGTAACAGACATTCCGGATCATGGCCATAAGTTAAACATACCATAAATATCCTTTACATAGCTTAGAAATAGGCTTTGAGGGGTTCGGTGTGCTAAAATAAACTTTGGGTCATTCAGGGATTAAAAGCATCAAAAAGTGCACAAGTTTATTTTAGTGACTAAAATATTTTATTTTAGTGTTTGGCATGAGAAAAATCCATTCGTCGCGCAATTTGGATAACTTTCCGCGCTTATGCGCATTCCGTCGTAATTAAGCGAACATCGCGTTCGTACGACCAAACGAACCAACATCCGACATATTTTTTAGCATGTTTCATATCCACAATGTTTAGGCATCCTTGTGGAGCCTTGAAAATGATTTAACGAGCCTTAAACATGTCGAAAATGGCCTTAATACACAACGGGGACTGAAATGGAAACTTTGGAAACTGTTGTTGATCAGAAGGACCTTAGCATGACACCTAGCCCCCTTGGCATCACGCGAGGCCCTTTCAGATCAGCAAAAGTTGTTTAATCAATTGCAAACAGCTTCTAGACACCCCAAAGGCCAATTCCACATGTAAATCCCTGATGTTGGGGGGCCATTTTGAGTTACCACAAGTTTGCAACAAGTGTAGGGACAAGATCAAAGCACGGTATTCGAGGAACGATCCTAACGGTTCCAAGAATCCTATAAATACCCCTTGATTCACAACTCAAAACCCACTTGAAATCTGAGTTTTTCTCTAAGTGGTTGTGTTCATACACTTCCTACCTGAGATTACTTGGAGAACAAAGCTTTCGGGGACCCTTGGTAAGTGTTCTTTCGTTCTTTTCATTTGTTTTAGTGTTAAATACAAACTTTGTTTGACTTTCTGCATTGACCAGTTTATGGTCAATGCGAAGTTCGTTTGAACTTCATAACGTGAGCGTGATCACGATGGTTATAGTCCCTAGTGACTATACCTACTGATTACCACGTTATGTAGACTCAGTGACGAGTCGTAGTTTCGGCCAAAATGCGAATTCTTGCATATTTTGTAACCAAACTACTCATAGGTATCAAAACCGTTTGTTTTGATACCAAACTTCTTTTCTAAACTTAGTTAAGCATGTTTTAACATGCTTAGCTCGTCACTTTTAGTTTAGTGCTTATATAGGGTCGTAAGGTAAGCGATCTAAACAATCGCTTATGCTTTCGAACCCGACCCGTTTGGTCGATCATTAGGATCCGACCAAACACATTAGGTGACCATAGTATATAGGGAATAACCTTCCGAGGTAATACCTTATGGTCACGGCGTTTAGTTAGTTGTATGATAGGTAGTTTATATGCCTTAGGTAAATGACCAAAATGCCCTTTTTACGCCAAAATTCATTTTAAGCATATGTAACATAACTTTTGGTATCTAAACTGATTTAGCAACAATATTAGACATGTTAAGGCATATATTACTTGTCATAGGACTAGTTAAGCGGTCCGAACGCGTCTCACGCGAATGACGCGTTAAAGTAGCATAAGCTACCTAAACGGGTCGTAATGGGTCGTAAGCACTTAGGTTAGGTTTCATTGTAGTGTGTAGGCTTTGTTAAACCATATTACACGAGTCACCATACTCGTTTGGTTTACGAACCCTCATTCTATCCAAATCCTCCGATTTAGGTACGGTATATTAACATAGTTACCTATATTAGGTGTCGTTTGATATCCGTGATCTCTAGCATTGTGTGGTTGTTACTCAAGGACTACTAAGCAATCTCAAGTGAGTACATAGAACCCCCTCTTTTAAATGTTTTCAAGGTGTTTATGTGAGTACATAGACCCCTCTTTTACTGTTTTCAAACTGTTTTGGGGTGGAACACATGTGCCTACTTGTTACTTTCATGCTTTCCTGTTTTCACATCATATACTTGCTATGTTCATTAGTACATTTATAGTACATGATTTCATTGTGTTTTATGCTATGTATGCCCATTGTGTGCGTACTTAGTACATTATTTTACATTACATTACATTTTATGCTATGTATGCCCATTGTGCGCGTACTTAGTACATTATTTTACATTACATTTTATCCTATGTATGCCCATTGTGTGCGTACTTAGTATATTATTTTACATTACATTACATTTTATGCTATGTATGCCCATTGTGTGCGTACTTAGTACATTATTTTACATTACATTTTATGCTATGTATGCCCATTGTGTGCATACTTAGTACATCATTTTACATTACATTCTATGCTATGTATGCCCATTGTGTGCATACTTAGTACATTTATTATTCATCACATGCTTACATTTTGGTATGACATTTGGTTTGTTTAAATGGGACAATGTACATTCATTAACACCGATCATGCCGCTCGATAGTAGGTAGTGGTACCATAGGACCTGACAACTCCCATTCCTGAAATCCCGGGTTTGTTTGGATTGGAAGGAATGACGGAATCCGAATACATTTCTAGGTGGACCTTAGACTTTGTGCTAGGGTTTATTCTACTGTCGCAAGGCTTGGATGTATAAATTTTTACAATACCGCATAGATGTCTATATCAGTATAGCATGCATTTATTACATAAAACATAACTTTAATTTAAACCATGTTTTACTTCAATACCTTGTTTTTGTGCATTTTACATATGGTTTAGTTGATATATTTCACTTACCATACATAAACATTTTGACATTTATATACACAATTCATGATTTACATTAGACATAAACATTTTTACATTGATATACACAATTCATGATTTACATTAGACATAAACATTTTGACATTGATATACACAATTCATGATTTACATTAGACATAAACATTTTGACATTTGATTATACATAAACATTCTACTTTGATGGTTTCGTTTGAGTAAGTGATTTAAGTAACGAGGTGTGTGTAATATGATACAAGCATGGTGGATACGCTGCTGGTACTTCCTATATAAAAGTGCTTGTATGGTATTACATATCATAGCGTTATTTGAATCATTTCAATTTAGACATATAACATTTTATACAAATAACATACTTTTCACAAGGCATTGTTTTACAAAACAACTTATCTTATACAAACTCATTTTACTTGGTTATTCATTTAACCATACATTATTCTCTTATTTATACATATCATCTGATCTTATTGATTTTCAAATGATTTACAAGACAAAGCAAATTACAAGGTTCATGACTAAACATTTTCTTAAATATAAGTCATGAATTCTATTTTCACAAAACCTATGTATCTCACAGGCATTTTTATGCTGACGTACCTATTTTCACATGTGTTTCAGGATATGATGCATAGGATTTATCAAGGTACACTTAGGCGGATTTGGGCCTTAGTGACAATAAAAGATGCAAGACTAGTTATTTATGTTATATTTCTTTGATTGCTAAGACATTGTAACTCTTTTAATCAATAAAACAATATTTCAATTTCCATGTGTTATGAAACAATGATTCGGTTACAACACTCCCTGACGTTTCCGCCATGTTTTGTTGTTTTACGTGGTCGGGGTGTGACATAAAAGTTGGTATCAGAGCCAGGTTATAGGGAATTAGGTTATTAGTAATGCTTTGACCTAGTCTATAACCTTCCTAGGACCCTAACGCGAGTTTACTTGCGTTTAGTCATAAAACAATACCGTCACCTATCCTTAGGCGACGACCTCAACAAGAACACAAATTACAAAACCGCTTTGAAAACCAATCATCTGTTCTAGGATGATTTATTACTAGGTTTTGAACCCTCTGTTATAAGGTTTTGAACCCCTTTGAATTTTCAAAATCTCGTCAAAGTTTGGGTCTTATAATGTGAACACGTGCAAACTGGAAGAGTGAATGCCTGTACCCTGAGTTTTCTGTCGAAGGCTAGAGTGTTCGTACAAATCCGCAGTATCGGACCAGTCACGCTTACCATGGAACTCTTGGGGTGAGTGTTCACTTATAGGCGAGCATGTCTTCAGTGATACATTAATATGACCCGCTTACTTTGATTAGTCACCATCTCATTTGTTTGCCTTAGGTAATAAACAAATGATCGCAAATTCTTATGCATTGCCATTCTGCATTGTTTATCCGATGACGTTTCACTTGTTTCTTCCTATATCTTTCATTTTCTTCTAGAATGTCTCTTCCTCTCAGCAACGGTCAAATGTCCGAGCGAACAGCCAAATTCGCCCAGCGAATAGGCGAAGTGATTCTGAAGACTGTGGATTTTGGCATTGCCATGTATCGTCTCCAGGATGAAGCTACTCAAGAGTCGCCAAAGGAGGTAGAGGCCAAGCCTTCACCTAAACCAAAGAAATGTAAAGCTTCAAAGAATCTCGCAGCGGTTGCACCAAAACAGTCAAGACCTAGCCAAGTGACAGCACCACCAGCCAAGAAACCAATCAAGGAATCAAAGACATGGATGAACAGACTGGATCCCCTGAGAGGTCAAAGAAGCGAAAGGCTTCTCAGAACTTCGCCGTGGTCGCTCACAATGGTCAAGCCATCCCCAACCAACCAGCTCAACCCCCTGCTAGGAAGCCATACAATGGAACTGCACCCTTGTGCAACCGATGTAACCTTCATCATCATGCTAGTGTTAAGTGCCGCATATGCCAAATTTGTGGACTTATAGGTCATACAGCAAGGGTTTGCCCAACTACAGCTGCACCAAATCAAGCTGGCGACAATCCTGCTCAAGCTCGTTTCTCACCAGGGTCCTGTTACAACTGTGACGAGATGGGCCATTTCCGAAGAAATTGCCATAGCTAGCTGTTGCAAATCTGGCCCACGAATGAAACAGTTGACTGATTTGGAGATGTTGCTACTTTAATAGTTTGTATCTGTTTCTTTTTGTATCTTTTGTTGAACCCTGAAACAATCTGTTTTGTTTATAAATAAATCGTTGTTCACAATTCTGATATACAAGTGTAGTTACATGTGTGTATGGCATTTCCCTATAATACCTACATTAAGGAACTATGTTCCTTACAAACTACTCTTGTGAATATTTCCCATTCTTGTGTTTACTCATGATTCCCATAGAAAATTCTAAGTACTCGTTTCATTCTAAGATACGAAGTACATAAAATAAAGTGACATTATGAGTAATCATGCTTCTACACATTTGTGCCTTTGAATCCTTGGTTAGACAACTAAGGGTATTTTCAAATCTCATACCCATTACGTTTTGATTATTCAACATGCATAACATAAGTTTTCAAAACAACCTTCATGATTTCAAAATGTCTCATATAGCCTGAAAACAATACTAATACAATATATATTTTCTTATCAAGTGCATGATTTCAAAAGCATCATTTATGTTTTCCAAAAATCTTATACATACTTTCAAAATTCAACTCATGATTTTAAAACATTTTATAAATATACCTACCTAGTACACCTACTTTATGATTTCAAAAGTATTATATATAAGGTTTCAAAAACATTGAACACATTTTTTTTTAAAAAGAAACCCCATGCATAGTTTTCAAAATATTTTCCTCATACATTGACTTAACATTCAAATTCTACTTCATATGTCGCCTTGGCATATCTAGCATCTCAACTTCATAAGCATTTTTACTTCGTGTTTTGACTTAAGCACATCCAGTGCAAGGTTTCAAAATATCTTCAACTTCTAAAATCAATATGGGATCTTTTTATCTTCACAATTAGACCCTTGTGGATGATTATCATTCAAATCATAGTCCTTAATTGGATTCCTTGTGTACCTTAATTCAAACATTTCGGTTCCTTATAATCAAAATCTAATTTTCTCTTTAAAAGATCTTTCTATCTTTATAGTTAGATTCTTAGAAATATTTAAAGCACCAGTCAAAATCCACTGATTGGATACCTGGTGTACTTTGAATACATGTGCACAGTTAACAGAACAAATTAACAAATGATAACAAATCAAGTTAAACAATTTTGTGGTTATGTGACTATGTGTTTATGCATTATGTTTTTTTTTATGCATTTTTTTTTGTGTTTTTGTATACTCTGGATATTTGTTATCCAAATCCTCGTAGGATCTTTCATATCTTCATTTGAGGGATTCGTAGAAGGATATCCAAAGGTACTACCTTAAATCCTAAATGGGCTTCTATGTAATAGTTAAGACCCTTGGATTATATAGTACTATTCCATGATTCATAAGAGACCCTTTTAGTGGTCTAGTCAAAAAGATTGATTCAAAAATCTGGTTAAGAATGACATGTGATGATATAAGCTGAAAAGACTCCTTGGTTGTCTATTAAAATCATTTATTGATTTAATAAAAGGGACCCTATGGTGGTCTAGTCACATTCATCACAAGATTTGTTCATTTGGTTTTCCCCTACACATTATAAAATAGACTGTGTGGACTATGCAAGGAATTGTGTAATTATGGACGCGTACGTAATTATAAAATTCAGTGCACAGAAACCCAGTAAAACTTATTATGTGTAAGAACCGATAGCGACCACAATAACAAAATGTGAACGATGTAATGGAGGTACGGTGGACGCACCAATAACGCTTAATAGACTATTATATAAGTGTCCCTCCTACATTGTAAGCATGATGTTATTTAAAGTTACTGGAAGTTCAGAACCTTAACCAGTATTGTTTTGTCTTTTCAAAATTCATGTTTCAAGCTCTCGCAAGTTTCCTCTAAATAATTTTCGGGACGAAATTTCCTAAAGTAGGGGAGACTGTGACACCTGGGTCACTGCGACCATCAAACAAATACAAAACTAATGAAATATTGTATTTCATACTTGGGATTTGTACAAATATGTGTATCCTTTGCACATATCAATTCTTGTTCGATTTCAAGCTTTAAATCACTTTCTGGAAGGTTATACGTGCACTGATGCGTAAATATAACCAGTTTAATGCAACGAACACTCCGGAATAGTGAAATAGGCTTAACATACCTTAAATAACCTTTACATAACTTAGAAATAAGTTTCGAAGGCTTTGGTATGGCAAAATCAAGTTAAATCGCTTACAGGGACTAAAGTTGACAAACTGCAAAAGTGTGCCAATTTGAACTGTAACAGACATTCCGGATCATGGACATAAGTTAAACATACCATAAATATCCTTTACATATCTTAGAAATAGGCTTTGAGGGGTTCAGTGTGCTAAAATAAACTTTGGGTCATTCAGGGACTAAAAGCATCAAAAAGTGCACAAGTTTGCACTTTCGCGCATATCTTGCGTTCTGAATACATCCGGACATCCAAAATTTTATGTAAGCACTAAAATATTTTATTTTAGTGTTTGGCATGATAAAAATCCATTCGTCGCGCAATTTGGATCACTTTTTGCGCGTATGCGCATTCCGTCGTAATTAAGCGAACATCGCGTTCGTACGACCAAACGAACCAACATCCGACATATTTTTGAGCATGTTTCATATCCACAATGTTTAGGCATCCTTGTGGAGCCTTGAAAATTATTTAACGAGCCTTAAACATGTCGAAAATGGCCTTAATACACAACGGGGACTGAAATGGAAACTTTGGAAACTGTTGCTGATCAGAAGGACCTTAGCGTGACACCTAGCCCCCTTGGCGTCACGCGAGGCCCTTTCAGATCAGCAAAAGTTGTTTAATCAATTGCAAACAGCTTCTAGACACCCCAAAGGCCAATGCCACATGTAAATCCCTGATGTTGGGGGGCCATTTTGAGTTACCACAAGTTTGCAACAAGTGTAGGGACAAGATCAAAGCACGGTATTCGAGGAACGATCCTAACGGTTCCAAGAATCCTATAAATACCCCTTGATTCACAACTCAAAACCCACTTAAAATCTGAGTTTTTCTCTAAGTGGTTGTGTTCATACACTTCCTACCTGAGATTACTTGGAGATCAAAGCTTTCGGGGACCCTTGGTAAGTGTTCTTTCGTTCTTTTCATTCGTTTTAGCGTTAAAGTCAAACTTTGTTTGACTTTCTGCATTGACCAGTTTATGGTCAATGCGAAGTTCATTTGAACTTCATAACGTGAGCATGATCACGATGGTTATAGTCCCTAGTGACTATACCTACTAATTACCACGTTATCTAGACTCAGTGACGAGTCGTAGTTTCAGCCAAAATGCGCATTCTTGCGTATTTTGTAACCAAACTACTCATAGGTATCAAAACCGTTTGTTTTGATACCAAACCTATTTTCTAAACTTAGTTAAGCATGTTTTAACATGCTTAGCTCGTCACTTTTAGTTTAGTGCTTATATAGGGTCGTAAGGTAAGTGATCTAAACAATCGCTTATGCTTTCGAACCCGACCCGTTTGCTCGGTCATTAGGATCCGACCAAACACATTAGGTGACCATAGTATATATGGAATAACCTTCCGAGGTTATACCTTATGGTCACGGCGTTTAGTTAGTTGTATGATATGTAGTTTATATGCCTTAGGTAAATGACCAAAATGCCCTTTTTACGCCAAAATTCATTTTAAGCATATGTAACATAACTTTTGGTATCTAAACTGATTTGGCAACAATATTAGACATGTTAAGGCATATATTACTTGTAATAGGACTAGTTAAGCGGTCCGAACGCGTCTCACGTGAATGACGCGTTAAAGTAGCATAAGCTACCTAAACGGGTCGTAATGGGTCGTAAGCACTTAGGTTAGGTTTCATTGTAGTATGTAGGCTTTGTTAAACCATATTACACGAGTCTCCAAACTCGTTTGGTTTATGAACCCTCATTCTATCCAAATCCTCCGATTTAGGTCCGGTATATTAACATAGTTACCTATATTGTTACTTTTGGGGTGGAACACATGTGCCTACTTGTTACTTTCATGCTTTCCTGTTTTCACATCATATACTTGCTATGTTCATTAGTACATTTATAGTACATGATTTCATTGTGTTTTATGCTATGTATGCCCATTGTGTGCGTACTTAGTACATTATTTTACATTACATTTTATGCTATGTATGCCCATTGTGCGCGTACTTAGTACATTATTTTACATTACATTTTATGCTATGTATGCCCATTGTGTGCGTACTTAGTACATTATTTTACATTACATTTTATGCTATGTATGCCCATTGTGTGCGTACTTAGTACATTGTTTTACATTACATTTTATGCTATCTATGCCCATTGTGTGCATACTTAGTACATCATTTTACATTACATTCTATGCTATGTATGCCCATTGTGTGAATACTTAGTACATTTTTCATTCATCACATGCTTACATTTTGGTATGACATTTGGTTTGTTTAAATGGGACAATGTACATTCATTAACACCGATCATGCCGCTCGGTAGTAGGTAGTGGTACCATAGGACTTGACAACTCCCATTCCTGAAATCCCGGGTTTGTTTGGATTGGAAGGAATGACCGAATCCGAATACATTTCTAGATGGACCTTAGACTTTGTGCTAGGGTTTATTCTACTATCGCAAGGCTTGGATGTATGAATTTTTACAATACCGCATAGATGTCTATATCAGTATAGCATGCATTTATTACACAAAACATAACTTTGATTTAAACCATGTTTTACTTCAATACCTTGTTTTTGTGCATTTTACATATGGTTTTGTTGATATATTTCACTTACCATACATAAACATTTTGACATTTATATACACAATTCATGATTTACATTAGACATAAACATTTTGACATTGATATACACAATTCATCATTTACATTAGACATAAACATTTTGACATTGATATACACAATTCATGATTTACATTAGACATAAACATTTTGACATTTGATTATACATAAACATTCTACTTTGATGGTTTGGTTTGAGTAAGTGATTTAAGTAACGAGGTGTGTGTAATATGATACAAGCATGGTGGATACACCGCTGGTACTTCCTATATATAAGGGCTTGTATGGTATTACATATCGTAGCGTTATTTGAATCATTTCAATTTAGACATATAACATTTTATACAAATAACATACTTTTCACAAGGCATTGTTTTATAAAACAACTTATCTTATACAAACTCATTTTACTTGGTTATTCATTTAACCATACATTATTCTCTTATTTATACATATCATCTGATCTTATTGATTTTCAAATGATTTACAAGACAAAGCAAATTACAAGGTTCATGACTAAACATTTTCTTAAACATAAGTCATGAATTCTATTTTCACAAAACCTATGTATCTCACAGGCATTTTTATGCTGACGTACCTATTTTCACATGTGTTTCAGGATATGATGCATAGGATTTATCAAGATACACTTAGGCGGATTTGGGCCTTAGTGACAATAAAAGATGCAAGACTAGTTATTTATGTTATATTTCTTTGATTGCTAAGACATTGTAACTCTTTTAATCAATAAAACAATATTTCAATTTCCATGTGTTATGAAACAATGATTCTGTTACAACACTCCCCGACGTTTCCGCCATGTTTTGTTGTTTTACGTGGTCGGGGTGTGATATTGAACCTAAACTCCATTGTGTTTCTCAGCTCTTGGACATGTTTTGCATGTTGCTGGTCAGCCATTTGTTTTTGTTGTTAGAGAAAAGGTTGGAAGAGGTTCCATATCTGATTTGCAGCAGATGCTTGGGGTGGAGCAGGTGCTTAAGGTGGAACATCAGTGGATTGCACCTTTTGTACTTTTAACAACTATTACAGCATTTCTTTAATTTCTGCAACAGAGGTATCCAGTTTTTCAACTCGTTCCGTCAATTCCAGGTACTTTAAACCATCACCCAATTAAATGGGATCATTTGATTTCCCACTAGCAGTGGTTTTATCAGTGGTTGAGGTAGGGAGTGTACTCCAAACATTAACCACTGATGCCCCTTTTTCTTGGTACTGGGGTCTTCTTCCTTCAACACTTGACAGCCTTTTGATGATACCAGAGGGTAAAATGAACTCACAGGTGGATATCAGAGGTGCTATGGAAGGAATTGCCTCCAAGGAAGTCTTATTGATATAACCACTGTCCGAATGTAAACCAGTGGGTTCAACATTTGTAGTGGCTGCTTCACTTGGACTACCACCAAGAGTTACTTGTAACTCAAGGGGTGTAACCTCCTCACGTCTTGTTGGTGGGTTAGCTATGATTGATACATCAGACCCAGTCATTTGTTGAAGTATATTCTCATTGATAGGTGATTGAGAAGGACTGGTTTGTGCCTGGTTCAGATCAATAGCATCCAACAATAATTTAGTTAGTGGGGGAATTGTGGATGTGAGGTTTGGTGTAGAAAGAGAATTTTCCCCGGGCATTGGGCTGTGGATGATGGAAGCAAGTGATTCCAGAGCATCATATTGTGGTATCCCTATATGTACAACCTGTTCTTTTTGAGAAGAAGCAGGAGGAGTTTCGGTTATGGGTTGAGATATTTGTACCAACTGCTGTGAGGAAGTAGCAGCAGTGGTTTCTTGTGACTTTTGTGTTGTCACTGGCAGTTGCTCTGGTATCTCATCCTCCAGAGTTGCCTTTTTGATGGGTTTGGGGGGTTTTTAAGTTTTCTTTTGTTGTGGCTTTTTGGTATTTTAGGTGTGGGTTTCAAAGAAGTTGTTTTGTTAGTTTGATCACCTTGAGCAGTGGGCTCAGCAGCAGATACCTGAGGAGCAGTGGTAGCTGCTAAATTATGCTCAGGCACCTCTGCTTGTATTTTGCAAGGTGTTGACATTCTTGTGAAAGTTTCAGCAGTTAAGCTGTGCATTTGAAGAGATTCACCTTGTTTTATTGCAGAAGCATCATTCTTACCAAGTTTCTTTTCAAAATAATAACTTAGAAATCTTGGAAACAGTAAGAATGCCTTTGTTTCAACATTTTTAACCAGATCATTAAAGATTACCTGAGAATAATTAAATTTTTCTTCTTGAAGAATAGCATACCCCAGGTTTTGAATCTTTAATGGTATTTCATTAACAGCAGTGGTTTTGTTTGAAACACACATTAGAAGGGTATGGAATAAAAACCTTGTTGCAGGGATGCTGTACTGCCTTACAATCCCTTTCTTCACACAGAGAGCATCCAACTCCTTATTTTTGAATTCTGTGCCATTGTCACTCCTGAAGACTTTTACTGGAAGGTCAAATTGCTTTTCAACCTGTGTCACAAAGTCTTGCAAAATGCCTGCAGTCTCATCTTTTGAGGGTAAAAAGAAAATCCATGTAAACCTAGAGAAGTCATCAATTATAACCAAACAATATCTCTTCTTCTTGAGACTCGTGACTTGAACTGGGCCAAACAAATCCATGTGCAACATTTGCAAACACTAGTTTGTTTTGGACTCTTCAATGGACTTAAAGGAGCTTTTATGTTATTTTCCGTTTAAACAGGAAACACAATGCTCAGGACATGAAAAATTTTTTTGTGGTAAGCCTCTTACTAGGCCATTTTTTGAAATTTCAGTGATTGTCTTGAGATTTGTGTGCCCTAGTCTTCTGTGCCAAAGTTCTGTCTCTTTGTTAGAGGCAGCTGAGAATAGACAGGCATCAGTTCTGGGACACTCTTTTGACATATCAACAACATAAACATTGCCACTTCTTTGAGCAATAAGATTTGTTTTTCCAGTTTTTATTATTGCTTCAATCTTTTCAACCATTTCTGGTCCAACAATCCTACAACACTCCTTTGTGAAGAATGACCCATACCCCTTATCACTTATTTGTGAAACACTAAGGAGGTTTAATTTTAGATTGTCTATCAGATTGACATTTTCAAATTTTACATTTCCAGTTTGTACTGTACCAGACCCCAGAACTTTCCCTTTACTATTATTACCAAAGGATATATCACCACCTCCATGAATTTTGAAATCTTTGAGAAGGGCTTTACATCCTGTCATGTGCCTGGAGCCTCCACTATCTACATACCAAAGACTATCTAAGCATGCGGAAGCCCCCTGCACATGAAGTAAAAGGATTAGTTCATTAGGGTCTCCAAAGCCAATAAGGCTTTGGATAGGGTTTCAACAGTGTCTGGGATGAGTTCAGATGTATGGACAGTGGTTAGGTCAGGGGTTTGGACAGTTTTTGGACTGTTTCTCTCTAACCACTGTTGTGGGTTTTGACCAATCACCTGCTGATAACCAAAAGGATGCCTGTTCACTTTTGGTTTAGAGGGCCTTTTGTAGGTCTCATAAACGTGTGGAACCCTTTGGTAAGATGATTGTCCCTTGCCTTTTCTGAATTGGTTGGCAGGGGGTGCATCAGTCACTTGGACATCTCTTTGGACAGATGTTTGATTCAGCTGTTTTGTAACAGCTGTTTGGACTGGCACAAACAGTGGTTGATTCTTGGTGAATTTGACAGATGATGTTGATGAACTCAAGGATGTTTTAGCAGTGTACTCATTCTTTTTAACATCAATGTTTTTGAGATACACACATGCTTGAGTTTTGTGGTTTGTTTTACCACAGATGGTGCAGCTTTCAGCAGGAACAATGACACTTGTTTTGTTTAGATCATATGCTTTTAGATGAAAACAGTCTTTTGTTAGATGGTTTCTCTTTTCACAAAATTCACAAAACAAGTTTTTGACCTTTTCTCTTTTCTTCCTTTTCTCAGACTCCTTTGCAACAGAGTTTTGAACCACTGTTGGGATGTCTTTGATAGGAATGACCTTTGCTTTTGGAGCTGTGACACCATCAGTGGTTGTAAAGTCCATGGGCTTGAAATTTTCAAGAATGTCACACTCATCAGACCATGTGGGTTTAAATTGGTATTTCTCAATTTCCTCAAAAGTTGAGGATCCCACAGATCTTTCCAAAGTGATTTTGTTACCAAGTTTTTCGGTTATTTTAACCTCTTGGCCATTCTTGTTGGTTGGTATAATTTCAGATGAACCAGCTTGTTTTCCAGCAGTGTTTTCAAGATCATCATATTTTCTATATCCTATACCAAACTTAACATTGCTTTCAAGCTGTTTCTCAAGCATAACCTCATACCTTTTACAAGATTCCACCCATCTTTCACAGGTGATCTGGGTGGACTCCAACTCCTTTTTGCAAACTAGGTATTTTTCTACCATAGTTTGGAGTTGAGTTTTGGTTATGCTTTGCTCTTCTTTGAGACTGCTGATCTCTTTATCTTTTTCAACCAATTTGCTTCTAAGTTCTTTTAATGACTTTTCAAATTTGACTTCATCAGTTAAGACTTTATCCCTAAGGTTTTCATTTACCTCTTTGATGTTAGCAAATGCAATAATGCATTTGTCTGAACACAGTTTTTCAAGAACTTGAGGTGATACCTTGGTAGCAGCCATCATGGCACAATCACATTGATGATCCTCTTCATCATCAGCTCTTACCTCTTTCTCACCTGCTTTCTTCTCTTCCTTGTCTTCTTTGGACCAAGGGTCGGACAGTGGTTCAATTAGGGTTTCTGAATTTTCTCCCAGCAGTAGTTCACCAGCAACTGCAGTAACCACTGCTTCAGTCACCTCATCCACTATTTCAGCACTTAGTTGTTCACCTTCAATTTCTACTCCCTCTGGTATTGACTCTAATGCCATCAAACAAAATTCATCATTAGAAGGTTCATTAAAATCATAGAGTGTAAAATTTTCATCACCAAGCTCATCAGGCATGCTGCTCCAGTCAACAAAACCTTGGGTGAAAAAGCTTTGTTGATCTGGTTGTGCCACTGTTGGAGCAGCTTGTTGAGGTGCAACAGGTTGCACTTGCTCCTAAGGGACAGGGGTTTGAACATACTGAATTTGTGGAACAGTGGTTTGAACATAATGCACAGGCACAGGGGTTGCAGCATAGTGAGCAGTGTTAACATGGGCTGCAGGGGTATATTGGGTATAGTGAACAGTGCTTTGATTTTGTGGTCTAGGGTTTGAGCTGGGATGAGTGATTATAGGACCAGTGGTTTGACTCCTGCATTCCCTAGCAAAATGACCTAGCCTATTGCATTTGTAGCACTTAATTTTTTATTTATCCAGCCCCACTCTTAAATTCCCATGTAACCCTGGGAATTTTGTCCCTGTTCTTTTGTAGAATTTTCTTGTTCTTACACTAAGCAAAGCCAATTGATGCAAAATGTCCTTCTCTTCTAAGTCAGTGGGATCAAAGTGTTGTAAATCATTGAGTTCAAAGCACAAGTTATCTGACATCTGGTTTTCACAATTTGCAGTAAAAGCATAATTTGCAGAGTGAGGATCAGGGTTGTTAAAATTTCCACCAGCAGTTATATCAATAAATTGATCATAACCCTGGTCCTCACCACTGCTACCAGATTCTTCCTGACCAAAAAGAGCTGTGCTGCCGAATGAATAATCATCAGCAACTTTGCCAGACTCTTGCAACTTCTTTTTCTGGTTTAGCTCCCTTTCATAGGTTAGGAGTCTACCATCAAGTATGGTTAGGGTCAGATCTTTGAACTCAGCAGAGTTTCTAGTAACAAATGCAATGGTGTCCCATTTTTCTGGTAGTGATCTAAGGAACCTGCTATTTTGAGTTGAATTTGAAAATGTTACTTTAACAAGCCTTAGTTCACTAATGAGACAACTGAATCGCTCAAATTGTTGAGTCAATGATTCACCCTTGATGTGACAAAATGTTTCATACTGCTGATTCAGAATTTCCCTATTGTTTTCAATAACTTCTTCTGTCCCCCCAAACTGTTCCTTCAGTGCATCCCATAGCTCTTTGGCACTGTTACAATGTAACAGTCCAACATAGATTTCATTGGGTAATGCAGATGCTATGATGCTAAATGCTTTGGCATCGAGTTCGAACTTTTGAAAATTTGTTTCAGTATAGTTTTCAGTTGGTTTAGGAACGAACTTCTTTACATCCTCAACACTTGGCACCATAGGAACATGGGGACCAAAAACAACAGACCTCCAACATCCAGTGTTCTGTTGAGGAAGGATGTGACCCATCCTTCTCTCCCAGATGTTGTACTCATTACGTTTAAGCATGGGTGGTTTGAAAAGAGAGCCAATGTTATTCTTATCATCTTGTGATTGTGACGTCATCCTGTTTGTTTTACAGGCACTGATTAATCAACTTTGATGGTGATTAAACCTTGCTCTGTTTTTCAATAAAACGAACAAACTATCAGTATCAACTTTTATGAGCTGAACTATTTACGTCAAAATGATTGTTAAATCAAATTTGACTGTCCAAGCTCTGATACCAATTGTTAGGATCTGAGTTTGGTTTTGATTGTATTTTACGTTTGAATTAAGATGAAGATGAATGAGTTGTGCAGCGGAATTAAGATGGAAGCAAACTTTTCACAATCAAACAGGAGAATTGCTTTTAAACATACAAGTTTAACATTGAACCGAATGATTGAATTTAATTTCAACAACGATTACAATTTGCAAGTATGCAACAAACTCCCCCTCAGCCTGAGCTCACAGTATTTGTTCGTGCAGGAAGAAGATAGTGAAAGAGCTAATAGAACAGTACAAAGCACTGTTCTATTTATAGGCACGAGCAAACCACTGAAGCATCTAAGCTGACGTCACCATGAAAGTTACATCTAACCTCCTAACAAACTCTAACCTCTGATCTATACAACCTCTGCTATGCTAACTACTGCTATTACATTTCATTACATAAAGACATCTAAACTACTGCTGCATCCTTCCACTGATGTGAACCCAGCAGTACTTGTCATGATCAGCAGAGCTTGACTCAAGGCAGTAGATTGAACAGCAGAACTTTAATCTTTCATCAGTCTTTTACTTGAATAGCAGTTTGTAGGTCAGCAGTTTGTACGATCAGTAGATAGGAGGTCAGCAGATGTTGAAACCACTTTCAAGGGGAGAGACTTGTATATATAACATCTGCTAATTCTGGATCCACAGCTCTGATCCAGTTTTGGCTTTAATTATCTGTTCCTTTGGTAGGGTTCAATCCCAACAAGTCTTAAAGATCAAAGATTCACGAGTAGAATTCAAGGGGGAGTTTATTGATACACTCCTTGATTGTGACAAGTGAAGACTTTCGAAGATCATGCAATGTGAAGAACGAACCATCACCAACAACATCCAAGGGGGAGTTTGTTGATGCACTTCTGTGTGGATTTGGCGTGGTTTGGTTTGTCTCAAATCAAGATCACATACTTAACAATCCTCCTATTAATATGTGATTGGAATATATATATATATATATATATATATATATGTATGTATGTATGTATGTATGTATGTATGTATGTATGTATGTATGTATGTATGTATGTATGTATGTATGTATGTATGTATGTAGGGTTAGGTTCAAGAGTGAACACCCCCTCATTTGTAAACTTGTGAACTCATCTTGGCCCTTGATTTTAAAAGGATATGATTGTCATTAACTAATTAGATTTAATTCTATTTTTAATTTTTAAACCAATTATAATTAAGATTTATCCTAATCAGTTACCATAACATTGTAACCAATTCCTGCATTTTAGGAATTCAAATTAATGATACATAAACAATATTACACCATTCTCTCTAAATCGAGAAGATCAGACCGCATTTCTTTTTGTTCCAGTGTTGAAGATCAGACCGTAATTTTTTGTTCCAGTGTTAACAAATACAGAAACAACATCATTTTTTTTGGAAAAATACGAAACATGTCTACCTGATATGAAAAATCTGTACAGTAGTGTACTACGCTAAAGAATATGGGCCGAAAATACACATTTTTAACAGTTATAATTAATATAACTTAATGTACAATTGAGATTGACAATGTGTCACTTGCAGCCACATCAACATCAAGATTGATAATACTTTTCCTCTTTTGAATCTTGTATTCTTCCATATTCGCAGTTGGTTTCTCCTGGTGAAGAAGCATATCCTGACCTTCTTCCACTATAGATGCATCCACTTCAGCAGCATACAAGATCTTCTTTATGGCATCTACTGCCTGCACAAGAGAAATAATACCAATTACATACATAATGTCACATAAACAAAAATCACATTACAAATAACTTGAAATATCAAGGAGAAAACTGTAAGGGCAAGTTTGAGATGCTAGGAGTCTGGCACAGGATTTCTATGTCCCTCAGTTTTGCAAAGTAGAAATCTCTCTTTCTCAAGACTATCCATAGTTAGCTTCAACTCAGTGATTTGCATAACAATCGAAGTTAATTCATTAATTAAAGACACATGTGTATCGACGGCTATACCACATGTCTACATAGCGTACAACCCAGGTTTGCAGACAAATAAAAAATACCCTGTACATATGTGTACAACCAGTGTATTAATAAATCTTCATAACAATATACACATGTGTATATCGTCGTGTACACATGTGTACATCGCATAAAAACAGAGTAAAATCCAATATCTTGTAAAACCAACCCTCTCCTTCAAAAAAAAAAAAAAAACAGAGCAACATCGCATAAAAATAGAGCAAAATCCACTTATTTGTTAAATCAACACTATAAAAAAACTTGTGATTAAGAAACTTTTAAAACAACTTTTACACCACATTATTAATACATTTGCAAAACCCAGAGCATTAATAAACAAAAAATACACTGTACATATGTGTACAATCTGATCATATTAAATCAACTCAAATAATCGGAATGCACATGTGTACACCCGCCTCAAACAAGAAACAAAATCCTAACCCGCTATTGATTTCGTCGACGAATACCCATTCAACATCAATACGATCCAAACAATAATTCAAATTAATGATTCATAAACAATGTAAGCAATTCCTAACGAATCGAACAACGACGACGTCTAATCAAACAAACATGAGGGATTACATCGGTGTACCTTGGTTGCTCACTGTTCCGACGAAGATGATGATGACGGTAAAGAGTGTTCTTCGTCGTCACCCTTTAATCTTTTGTCTTCTTTTATTTGATAAAAACACAAAAAATGGAGGAGATGGCCGATAGATTACAAAGATGATGAACTTGAAACCGCCGATCGATTTTTGATGAAGAACCCTAAAATGGAGGAGATGGCCGATCAGTTACAGAGACGATGAGAGAGAGATTGTGATATTTACAAAATTATATTTATGAGAGAGATGATGAAACCGCCGATCTATCTTTATGAGAGAGATTGTGATTGTGATATTTACAAAATTAGATTTTGTTGTAAAACAACGACCTACTAGCCTAATAGCAAACCATAAGAGAAAGAGATGTAGGGAGACAGAGACTGATATTTTATTGATAAATATATCTAATATAAGAGATACAATGTAGTATATATAGGAGGAGAAAACTTGGAGAAGAAGTCAGTCTATTTTAGGAGTTGATAACCATAATAATATAATAATATATTTACAACATTCCCCCTTGGTTATCAACTTAATACGCTTTGAGATGATGCCTCGTTAAAAACCTTGCTTTGGAAAACCCAATGGGACAAAACCTCAGCTAAGGGAAAAAGAGTGCAGCGCGTATTTTCTTCTCCTGATACTTCCGGATGAGATATGTTGCCTCATTAAAAACCTTACTAAGAAAACCCAAATGGGATAAAACTTAGTGAGGGAAAAAGAGTGCAACTTGAATAAATCTCCCCCTCATTATAATATGCATCCTTTAAGTGACGTGTGTCTATCTTCCTTGAAAGTTGCTCAAAACTTTTGTAGAATGACTTGTCGGTTGATGCCTTGAAGTGCAATTCTTTATGTTGAATGATGTTGCAAAATCTTCTTGTAAGACTTCTAATGCTTCCTCTTGCGAACAAATACCATAAGATCCACAACTATGTTGTGTTACATTCTTTACATCTACAAGACTAACAAAACTTGTTTTCATGGGTTAGTAAAATCTAGGTACATATCATTCTTACCTTTAGGGTATCGACATATCTTCTTTACCATTCGAATGTCTCCTCACTTGACATGTGCTATATCATGTTTATAAATTCAAATAAAGATATATATAATCATGCATAGCTAGGAAGAAATATCAATGCACAATTTCACTTTAGCCATGGTACTTTTGGAATGAGAATCCTTACTTTGGTAGGAGATGATGATAGTCATTTCTTAAAAAAAAATGTCTGAACAACCTTTAACATACTTTAAAGTTCAGTTTTATCCATACTAAAATGTCCTAGCATCTTCTGGATGTAGTTTGATCAATGGATAAAAATATGATCACAAATATACTCGAACTGTAGGTTGAATAGTAACTAGACTGAGCCAGGGTCATTCAAAATTCCCCCTCAAAAAGCTCGACAGTTTCTCTCGATGGTGCCTAGACATCATCACTGTAAACTGCGATTATAGTGAACTGTTAGGAGAGGACTTTTGATAAAGATGGATGATATTATCAAACTCATATTGCTCTTTTATCAGAATATCTCATGAGTTGTACAACACTCAACCCAACTATTTTATCCATACTATCTTTTTAAGTTTAAAAAGATACATTCATGAGGTTTGAAATCAATGCTTCGGGCATTTCCAATCATTCACTTACTTCTTTCCACTTTGAAAAAACAATGTATGTGCATACACTCTTTAGGA
Organism: Helianthus tuberosus; assembly: GCA_030545235.1. Classification (NCBI taxonomy): domain Eukaryota; kingdom Viridiplantae; phylum Streptophyta; class Magnoliopsida; order Asterales; family Asteraceae; genus Helianthus; species Helianthus tuberosus. Next base: position 1,650,272 of record JARYGA010036772.1, on the reverse strand, counting down.
GTTCTGTTACATAAACCTCCTTATTGATTTCTATATCATATTCAAGGATGTCTTGAACACTTGCTTCATTTGTATAATACATATTGTATCATGCTTATACACTGTATATTGAGATACCATAATCATCAAGTACAGGTATTCTACGTATGTTTATTGGTGCACAAGAATTACATCCATAAGATGTTTTCACTTAACCTTATAAGCACTTAAAGGCTTTAGAATACTCATCAGGAGTTCCAGTTATATTCAACGTATTCAAATATGAATCTGTATACAATAATCATATCGTTCTCGAGAACTTATTTTACATTTATTTAATAAATTAAATCCTTGAGGGACTTTCATGTAAACTTTTAGTATCCAGTGATTCATAACTTTCATAAGACACATATCAATTCTCTCTTTATATTACCAGACTAATTAAATATTGGAAAGCCAATACATCCACCATCGGAGAATACGTCTCCTCATAATCAGTTATAGGTCTTTGCGAAAATACTTGTGCCGCCAATTTTCCTTATATTACTTGATTTGATTTTCAATTCATAATTCGCATAAAAGACCTGTTTGTTTCCAACATGATTTACAACTTCAGTTGCATGGATTGTTGGTTCGAAAGCTTTCCATTTCATTAGAGAATTCAACTCTGCTTTATTCACGTCTTTTCTCTTTTGGCCAATCATTTCTCATAGGCAGATCTTAAATTTTGATCCTCATCATTTTATCATTTCAAGCGCTATTTTATATACAAAAGTATAACGACGTCGATTTCAATTTGATTCCGTATATATATTTAGTATTTAGACATGATATAAATTAACGAGATCTCTTTAATTTCAGGTACCTGAGGTTCTTCTTGAACCATCATGTCTACTGTCTCTTCAGGAGATCTTATTACTATAACCTCGACTTGACCATCTTAATTACTTGCTCCAATTTTCGAGGAATTTTATTATTGGAATCAACTAGTCTACCACGCTTCAGTCGTGCAATAGACTCATTACACACATGTGGTTGTCCGTTTAGGACACACATCTTAACTGGAGCATTAGCAGTTGGTATATGTGACATAGTCACCTTTTTAAGGTCAGTGAATGCGTCTGGTAATATATTCTCTAATCTTTGTAATTGAGTTATCATTTGAACTTCTGGTTCACACTTTTAGTTTTGAGGATCAATGATAATTCATACCAACTCATTTATTTTCCAACTGCTTTTTATCTCCCCCTAATATTGGGAATGTTAATCCATTAAGATGGATATCAATTAATTGAGCCGTAAATAAATATCTCGTGAAAGGCTCTATTCGTTACCATATATTCCCAAACAGCTTTTAAAGTCCCATCTTTGTGCGTAGTGGTGGACCAGTGTCACGGCCCCTGACCCGGTTTGACCCGTTTCAGGAGCCGCGGGACAGAAATCCCGTGGTATTTATTTAATTGAGTTTAACAGCGGAAGTTTATTATCAGGATCTTTTTAAAACTGAAATATATTTCCCGATTATGTTATTTCACAACGCGGGATAAAACCCCGGTAATTTACAATACTAAGATTTCACAAAGAAATCTTTTATTTTACAAAACATGTTTCTTTATTTTATACTGAGCCACTTCCTTTAAGCTTGTAGTGCTATATGGCACTTTTCCTGGTTCACAATAGATCACCTGAAACATGTTTGAAAAAGGTTTTGTCAGCAGGAAATACTGAGTGAATCATTCATTTTGCATAATGCTGCATAGTTATTAATTATAGCATAAGAGCGATTACAATGGCTTCTATCTTATTTTTATCTGGCGGCCTGTCACAATGGTGACATGTCACAATGGTGACGATGGTCATACCACTATTAGATCAATGAACCTAAATAGTGATGATTATCCCTAGTAGGTCAATGAACCTAACTGGGAGAAAATTAGTAATGTGCACAATACCCCACCAGCCAGTGATTCAAGATATCCACGACTTAGTCCCTGTAATTATAACTTTTGGAAATAATTTGAGGTATTGTAAAATAGTTGATAAAAAGAGAATGACTCACATTGCATATTTATACGGGCAGAGTTTAGCCTACTGATTAGCCTTTTAACCTAAATTTTATAACAGGCACACAATTCTGGGTTAGTAATCAATACTGCATTTACGATAACTCACGAGATCAACCCTCACAACGAATGACAAAGTGCTATGCTTAAACATCCATCGAATTAACGACTAATGACAAAGCATCACCCTAATGTGGGCAGCACTTAAACATCCATTGAGTACATTGATCGATCGGAAAATGAATCGTAATAGCGATCGAGTTAATACCTTGATTGCGGCGTCGATTAGTGATCCGTGTGTGTTAATTGTGGTAAACAGAGCTTATCTCAGTGTATGTTTCGACTTTGTTCGTCGTTCAAGCGCCCAGAATCAAGTCCCAACATTTGCTATTTATACACGAAATTGGACTAGCTTACGGACCGTAAGCATTAACCCTTACGGTCCGTAAGGGTCATGAAATTGGTATAGGATGGCCACGTGTGGGACTAGGCCTGCTGAGTCGACAATTTCTTAAAATTCGAATTGGACAGCTATTTATGTGGATAAACGTAACTAGGAAATACCCCCCTGAGTTTTAGGGGCCCTGATCCTGATTCTGATTGTTCTGAAATTTTTAGGGTTTGCGCAGAATCACTTGGGTGTCTCAATTAGGGTTTCCTATTGGTCAAATTAATTTAATAAATATGACTTTTGATGAGAGTTGTTACATTCTCCCCACCTTAATAAAAATCTCGTCCTCGAGATTTACTGGAATAATTGAGGATACTTTTCGATTCTTTTCTGACTCTAACTCCCAAATGTATTAGGATCATATCTTTGAATCCCACTTTACTTTAACTAGCACTAATCGTTTGTGTTTTGAGAAATTTATCTTTCTATCTTTTATCTGAAGAGGTTTCTCTACAAATTTTTCGTTTACCTCTATATCTTGAAGAGGTACTACCAAAGATTTGTCTGATAGACATTTCTTGATATTAGATTCATGAAATACATCAGGTACTCCAGCTAACTCTCCTAGTAGTTGTAAACGATAAGCAACTGGTCCTATACGTTGGATCACTGGAAATGGTCCTACGTACCTTGGACTTAGCTTTCCTTTCTTACTGAATCTAACAACTCCATTCCAATGATATACTTTCAATAGCATTTTGTCTCCAACTTGAAACTCCAACGGCTTTTGTCTATTATCTGTATAATTCTTCTGGCGATCTCTAGCCTTCTTTAGCCTTTCCTTCGTGATACTGAATATGACAGTCGTAGTCCCTTAGGATTTTCATTCATCTCCTTTGCCTCATGTTTAATTCTTTTTGCCCAAATATATGTCTTAAATTCTTATAATCCGTATAGACAGTAAACTTACTTCCATACAGATAATGTCTCCAAATATTAAAGGAAAAATTATGGCTCCTAATTCTAAGTCATAAGTGGTATAGTTTTCTTCGTACTTTTTCAATTGCCTTGATACATACGCAATTACCTTTTTGCGTTGCATTAACATATATCCAAATCCTAGTTTTGAAGCATCACCGTATACTTTAAAATCTTCTGTTCCTTCTGGTAAGGCTAGGATTGGGCATTTGTTAATTTAGGCTTTAAGATCTTAAAGGCTTCTTCTTGTTTAGGTCTCCATTCAAACTTAACTGTTTTACAGGTTAGCTTAGTTAATGGTATAGCTATCTTTGGAAAAATCCTTAATAAACCGTCTATAGTATCTGGCTAAACCTACAAAACTTCTAATTTCCATTGCGGATTACGGAACCTTCTATTTGGTAATTGTTGCTATCTTATCAGGATCTACGTGAATACCTTCATGATTCACCATATGACCTAGAAATTGCACTTCTGGCAGCCAAACTTCATACTTCGAGAATTTGACGTAAAGCTTTTCTTTTCTTAACAAAGTTAAGAGTGCATGCAAGTTCTGATAATGTTCTTCCTGACTTTTGGAGATACTATTCATCCAAATATGGTTTACAGATACTATTCATCGATGAAGACAATTACCAATTTATCCAAATATGGTTTACAGATACTATTCATCATGTCCATGAATGCTGCAGGTGCCTTTGTTAATCCGAAGGGCATGACTGTAAACTCGTAATGACCATACCTAGTTTTGAAAGCAGTCTTAGGTATGTCTTCTTCTTGTACTTTCAATTGATGATATCTGGATCGTAAATCTATCTTAGAAAAATATCTAGCTCCTTGAAGTTGATCGAAAAGATCATCAATCCTAAGTAATGGGTATCGATTCTTAATTATAACCTTATTCAAGTCCCTATAATCAATACACATTCTCATCGAACCATCCTTTTTCTTAACAAACAACACTGGTGCCTCCCACGAGGATAAACTAGGTTGTATGAAACCTTTACTTAATAATTCATCTAATTGCTTTTTCAGTTCGAACATTTCTGTAGGAACTAACCGATAAGGTGCCTTGGCTATCGGTATAGTTCCTGGAATTAGATAAATCCTAAACTCTACTTCCCTATCTGATGGTAATCCTGGTAACTCTTCTGGGAATACATCTGGGTATTCTGAAACTACAGAAATTTCCTTAAGTTCTTTATCTTTAGTATTAATGATTACTGAAATCATATATATATACTATTCCTTGCTTTCGTTCATAATTAGCAACTTTCATTACTGATATGAACTTTATGAGTTTACATGACTTATCTCCTGTAATCATTATTACTTCTCCAGTGGGTGCACAAATTTATATGGAATTCCTATCACAGATAATTTGAGCATGATTGTTTACTAACCAATTCATTCCTAACACAACATCGAATTCAGCTAATTTCATAGATAATAGGATTGCAGAAAATTTATGACTTAAAAGTTCCCTATTTATTTTAACTAAATTCCCATCTGTCGTTTCTATTGTAGAAATTTGCCTAATGCTTGTTAAAGGTAAGTTAAGAGTTTGGTAGAATGAAGTATTTATAAAACTTTGGTTTGTACCAGAGTCAAATAATACTGTTGTGTAAACGTTGTGAACTAGGAACGTACCGGCTATCACATCTGGAATGAGCTCTGCTTCCTTAGCAGTCAGTTGAAAGGCTCTTACATTCCTTTTTGCTCCTTCTGCAGGTTTGGCTTTATTGTCAGATGGTTTGTTCAATTTTGGACAATCTGGCCTAAGATGTCCAGCTTCTCCATAGTTGTAGCAGACTGAAAATTTCTTCCTCCTGCAGTCTTCTTCTTGATGCCCCGGAATTTTGCAAAAATTGCAATATCCTTTGCATCTTCCAAAATGCTTCCTTTTGCAAGAATTGCAAAATGGACTAGTGGTAGATTGCCCATTCCCTCTTTTCTTGAAATTGTTATGGTTACCCGAACGGAATTCTTGGGTAATCTTTTGGGCTACTTCCTTCCTTCTATTTTCTTCTCTTGTCTGTACTAGTTCGTCAGTAAGAGTATTGGCTAATTCCACCGCATCATCAATCGTGCGAGGTTTCGCAGCTTTGACGATATTACGGATTTCGGTAGTCAATTCCCAGATATAACGAGAAATAAGTATCGGCTCTGGCGAAGCCAGGGTTGGTACCACTTGAGCATACTCGAAGAATGTCGAAGTATACCCTCGACAATCTACATCCACCATCCGGTGGGTTAGAAACTTATTTGTCATTTGTTCCTTTTCATACTCAGGACAGAATTTTCTTTCTACAAAGCTCTTAAATTCTTCCCAGTTCATAGCATACGCCATCCTTCTTCCTTTTGCTTGTAACACCGTATTCCACCATTCTAGCGCTCCTTCTTTGAAAAGATTTGACGCATACATGACCTGATCATCCTGAGCACATTTACTTATGGCAATTACTGCCTCGGTTTTCTCTAACCAACGCAGTGCCGCAGTCGCTCCTTCATTGCCTGCAAACTCAATGGGTTTACAAGCAAGAAATTCTTTGTAAGTGCAACCAGGCGTTGCAGCTTTCATTTTCTTAGGAGGAGGAGCTTGCCGTGGTTCATTATCATGATTAACATGATTACCGCCTCCATTTATGCTATTACTGAAGTTATCTTCAGAAATGCATTTGCTAGGAACGATTTGTTGCGGTTCAATTGGATTTTTAATAGCAGCAACAATTGCTGGAATAGCGTTGGCTATCCCTTAAGTAACTATTGCTGGAATAGCGTTGGCTATCCCTTGAGCAACGATATTTTCTATATCTTGCCTAGTCATATATTGGTCCCCCGGTTGTTGCTCAGATTGATTAACCTCATTAACTGGTTCATTATTAGCGTTTTCCATTTGATATCTAAGTTATAGATAAATAATTAGTATAAAAGAAATAATCCAAGGTCACAATTAATTGCACATAATCACGTAAACGAATATACAACAAAATTGTAAATTTTCTAAAATTTCATTTGTTTTATAGATTATAGGATGCTTCTATATACAACTATTACTATTACACAACCACAGTTCCATAAATCCCTTATCTTTTGTCAGATGATATTCTAGTAACGGCGTTCCCTTTCATCGTATTTCCAGGAGATCTGTCCCCCAATCTCTTGGATCCTATTCCCAGTATCCATTAGTTTTTCACCAAAGTGGCAGAATTCAGCCATATTCTTGTTACTCATTAGTGGATTTGGTAAAGGTTCTGGATTGAACTGAGGAAAAAGCTTATAGGGATAGTTTTGTAACTGTATTTCATTAGTCAACCATTCGTCTATTTGCGAGTGGATTGAGGGTTTTGGAATATCTGGTTCTAAGTTTATTTGTAGTTGTGTTTCAAGAGAATGAATAAAAACATTTTCATTAACAGGCTTAATAGTATTATAGCTTGCCATTATAAAATCTAGCTCTTCCTGATTTGGTAACCCCTCAATTTGTCTAGAGCTTTCCCCAATTTCCATTTTCTTAGGCTTGGGTTTCTCGAGAGGTAAAGCGTTGAATTCTATAGGCTCTTCTATGTCTGGTATATAGCTATTGAAATCTCTGGAAACCTCTATTCTTACTGGATAGAGATTTAAATTCTGAAGGGCGTCAGACAAGTCACTCATGCTATTTAAAATACACACAATTACTAAGTTAAAATCATAACAAAATTTTATAGAAAAACCTTTAAATCTTATTTCATACTAGGTAACTACCAAAACAACTGAAAATTAAAACATACTAAGTTTTATTTGTAAATTTATTTATTTACTGAATCAGGTTTCTAGACTGTAGATAATAAAGGTGTTAAAACTTGGTCAAATTATTTAAGGATTTGCATTAATTGCTACATTTGCTAGCATATAAAGATCTGCCCATACTGTACACAATTAGTCAAATAATAAAACACATAATCATAAAATAGCAATTAATAAAAATTAAGTATTTTATAAATACTTAATTGGCTTAAATCAGTGGCTCAATCAGTAGCTCTGATACCACCTTTTTCTGTCACGGCCCACGACCCAGTTTGACCCGTTTCAGGAGCCGCGGGACAGAAATCCCGTGGTATTTATTTAATTGAGTTTAACAGCGGAAGTTTATTATCTGGATCTTTTTAAAACTGAAATATATTTCCCGATTATGTTATTTCACAACACGGGGTAAAACCCCGGTAATTTACAATACTAAGATTTCATAAAGAAATCTTTTATTTTACAAAACATGTTTCTTTATTTTATACTGAGCCACTTCCTTTAAGCTTGTAGTGCTATATGACACTTTTCTTGGTTCACAATAGATCACCTGAAACATGTTTGAAAAAGGTTTTGTCAGCGGGAAATACTGAGTGAATCATTCATTTTGCATAATGATGCATAGTTATTAATTACAGCATAAGAGCGATTACAATGGCTTCTATCTTATTTTTATCTTGCGGCCTGTCACAATGGTGACGATGGTCATACCACTATTAGATCAATAAACCTAAATGGTGATGATTATCCCTAGTAGGTCAATGAAACTAACTGGGAGAAAATTAGTAATGTGCACAATACCCCACTAGCCAGTGATTCAAGATATCCACGACTTAGTCCCTGTAATTATAACTTTTGGAAATAATTTGAGGTATTGTAAAATAGTTGATAAAAAGAGAATGACTCACATTGCAGATTTATACGGGCAGAGTTTAGCCTACTGATTAGCCTTTTAACCTAAATTTAATAACAGACACACAATTCTGGGTTAGTAATCAATACTGCATTTACGATAACTCACGAGATCAACCCTCATAACGAATGACAAAGTGCTATGCTTAAACATCCATCGAATTAACGACTAATGACAAAGCATCACCCTAATGTGGGCAGCACTTAAACATCCATTGAGTACATTGATCGATCGGAAAGTGAATCGTAATAGCGATCGAGTTAATACCCTGTTTGCGGCGTCGATTAGTGATCCGTGTGTGTTAATTGTGGTAAACAGAGCTTATCTCAGTGTATGTTTCGACTTTATTCGTCGTTCAAGCGCCCAGAATCAAGTCCCAACATTTGCTATTTATACACGAAATTGGACTAGCTTACGGACCATAAGCATTAACCCTTACGGTCCGTAAGGGTCATGAAATTGGTATAGGATGGCCACGTGTGGGACTAGGCCTGCTGAGTCGACAATTTCTTAAAATTCGAATTGGACAGCTACTTATGTGGATAAACGTAACTAGGAAATACCCCCCCTGAGTTTTAGGGGCCCTGATCCTGATTCTGATTGTTCTGAAATTTTTAGGGTTTGCGCAGAATCACTTGGGTGTCTCAATTAGGGTTTCCTATTGGTCAAATTAATTTAATAAATATGACTTTTGATGAGAGTTGTTACAACCAGTTTCAATATATACCGCACAAACAAATCTTAGAAGGGACATCTTTGGTTCCTGACCAAAAACCAACTATAATGGGGAGAAACTATTACAACATGTTGGCTTGATGTGAATTAATGTTATTTTATGTAAAATTACATGCATTCATATAAAAACATGAACTTGCTCTCACGATTATTGGCTTTGCTATCAACCGTAGGCGTTCAATGATCGTCTTAACAAAAGCAATTCGTGTATGAACATAATCTACAAAAAGTTCAACACTTATTCTGCCGATCATTAATAGCTAGGGAAATAAACTTATCGTCACTACTAATAAATACATGCAATCTGGAATATTGTGCTTGCTATCTTATTAGCTAAGCCATAAATTACACAAACATCAAGTTGTGAATTTAATAACCATCTAGATGATGCATCGATTTAAGACACTAAATGGTATCATGTTGGGATATACATATCCCTTAATCACTTCCAAAATATTTAGGGATACACACCCTTAACTGGCAAATAAATAATTTCCCTTAAGAGCAAACAATACATGCTATCAGCTAGAAGAATCTTCAAGTTCTTCATTATGTTTCACATCATCATTGACTCGGTGTGGTCAAACCGGTCATGCCAATAAGTAAATAATCATGATACATAAACTTCTAGTTTACGATTGTATGTGTATTAGTTGCATTATGCGAGAGAACAACGCATTATCATTGCAAACTATCATGTTATATAACTTTTAACCTTTTCACATTTTGTTCTCATATAATCTTTACTCCTTTAATTGCTACTTCTAGTGGTCTATCTCATTATGACCATTATTACAATTATAATAGTCGGCCTCATTATTAACTTGGCTATCATAACATTCTGATGGTTAATCTCATTATCAACTTGGTTATCATAGCACTTTTGATGATCGATTTCATTATTAACATGACCATCATTACAAAATTTCTTAACTATGTCCATGATAACGACATTTTCAATGATCGTTATATAATATCATTCACTTTAGGGAATGGAATAACCAAAACAAGCTTCATAGCTTTTCATTATTTATTTTCTTAGACATACGAATATAAAGTCACTTCAACCCTTTCATACCCTTTTAATAATATTGCTACTTCAAGAGCATATTTGAGGTGTGACAACCGAAAATATTTATCCGAGTTTCCCTTGTAATAATCTTCTCTTTGCAATTTTCATAACACCAATAGAGAAGTAATTAGATGGCCGAGTCATATAAGATTTATGAGTATGACACTTCGAGTGTAATGCCTAAGCATATCTATACTCTTTCATGAGATTTATACCAAATCACAACTTTAATTTAATTGTACTATTAAATACCATCTATGTAATAACCAATAACATATAAAATAAAAGGTATACTTGAAGTCAAATCATACATGTCACCATATAAAACAAGTTATATTAACATACTTTGTGGAATAAAACTTTCCAATCACTTATAACAAAACATATATATATATATAGTCAACACCATTTTACAAACGCATAATACTATTTTAGTGTTAAGACATGTATTTTATTAACACTAAAACATGTATACAATAAACCATTTAATCACTGAATGTATTAAATTTATTATCATCACAACATTCACAATACTTTTACTAACTCATATGTTTATTTTTGAAAACTTTTTTACCAGTGAATCATGTATATGCACACGAGAAAAAAAAATATTAAAGGGATATATTATAAACAAATACATTCTAAGATTGTTCACAAATAATATATACACCTTCACTTTGACATACTATTAGTAATATCAGTAAATTAATGTACTTAATATATGATAATATTCTTAATATACACAAGATAGCATATATTACATCTATACAGTAACAAAATATATGATAGTAGGTATGATTAAAATTATAATTATAAGTCTATATCAACTCATGTAGCATACGCCATAACTCCAACCTTAAGTTGATTACTTTAAAACTCATGATTTTATCCAAAAGAATATATGTATAATTTATTAATACAAAACTTTACTATAATGAAAGTTTGAGAAGACAAGAGTGATAGCCAATAATGAAGCTTGTAGATAGTAACGCTTTAATCGATTTTAGAGATTTTTAGGATATCACTTAAAATATTTATAACTATATCATCGAAAGAGTGATAACCAAGATTTAAAACATTATTAATTAGTATAATTTATTCATAACAAAGATACCAGTTAAATAAAATCAAGAAACAGCCGGTTCTAATGGAAACACTATATATTAACTAATAATCAGAATAATAATAATTAACTCTTTTAAAATAATCAAATTTGCTTCCTTTTAGCACCACCCAGTTGTATAGTCGGTTTCCGATTTAATATGGAGTATTAATGAATATACTTATATATAGATTTAATTGAGTCGGTTCACATATTAGTTTTAAGAAAAAGGTTATGATGTCCCTTTCTTTCCTAGGGATGCCAAATGAAACTCCTACCATCATCTTCTTTGTTATTTTCTGAGTAACAAACATAGTCATTGGGGTTATAACAAAATCTAAACGAAGTCGTTTTCATAAAATACATATGTAATCTACGACTCAAATAAAATAGAAGAGATTGTTTAGCTGATACCTGAGTTGCGCATTAAGAACAAGTCGCCTGAACTCGGTGGAACACCGGTTGCAGCCCACACCTGCGTTTTGCGAGTCTTGTGTGTAAAGGAAGCCAAATAGTATGATGAAAAGAATTGTCATTGTTTCATTGTGTTAGCAAGTTATTAACAGAGACTAAGAGTTTGATTTTGGTATTGGTGATGTTGGTAGCGGCCAAAGAAAATTGGAAAACTGGAGACGACAACGGTTATATGGTACGGAATCAAACAATTAATGTTTTGATGAGGGCACTTTCGTGCTGATAACGTGTTGTAAAACAACGACCTACTAGCCTAATAGCAAACCATAAGAGAAAGAGATATAGGGAGAAAGATACTGATATTTTATTGACAAATATATCTAATACAAGAGATACAATGTAGTATATATAGGAGGAGAAAACTTGGAGAACCATAATAATATAATAATATATTTACAACAGATTTAGTATACATTTACATTAATGCCCCTATCCCCCTTATTTACTGGTTATATTTTATAAAATATTTACCAAATTGTCATTTCCATTAAATCTCATCATCTAAGAAATGAAGGGTCAAGATCTGTTCACTTTGTTCACAACTTAACTATTGTTCACTCTAGATCTCTACCCTATATATATATTATATTGAAACAAGAGTTCCGGGAGATATACAAGTTCATCGAAATAGAGTTTAAATGGGAAAGACATCGAAATAAGGCTGATTATGCTAGACATCGAAATAGTATGTTGTGGGGTTGTTTGATGAATATCGAAATACATATATTAAAGGAATCGAAATAGATCACTTGATGGACATCGAAATAGGTGAGTACCTGATGAATACATCGAAATAGACTTTGATGTCTATTTCGATAAATGTTATCCTATTTCAACAAAGCATGTCCAATGTATTTCGATAGCCTACATGTTAAAGTCCTATTTCAATAATGTTGCCTCTGTTTCATTGTATTTCGATGACACTCTAGCTATTTCGTAGTATTTCGTTTGATGTACTTGTATTTCATTGTAAGCCTTGCTGTATGTGCTATAAATACAACAAGACACACTCTGTTTTATAGAGAGCACTTTCAAGAGAGGTTGTGAACATTGTAATGTTACTCTGCTGAAATACAAACCTTTGAGCTTTAACAATGAAACCCATCTTGTGTTTGTGTGTGTTCTTTGCTTCGATTTGCCTACTAACAAGGATTCCGCACTTGTTTGTGTGTTAACCAACAAGGAATAGGTTTTCTAGATCCTCCTTTAGGGACCTACAGTTATACCTTTATTCATTGTGTATATATGTTATGTATTATTTTTATAAATATATATACATGCTCCTTTAAGTATATATACTTTTATAATTTTATTAGTTAATTAACAGATAAGTCTTCGCTATGAACGCAAAATTAGTGTTAACTATTAGAATATTTGAAGTCATTGTCATAATTTTCTGTTAACCTATTCTAATTCAAAACTGTGACACGTTTTGTTTGGAGATGGGCTAATGTTTATTTTAGCTTTATTGGATAATGTGGACATTATTAATTAAACCAACTATCGAAACTTCAAAGAATATTAGGTTTTATTATTTGTAAAATAATTATATTCAGTCAAATGATTTTATTTTACTCATCCGTGTTTTGAAAAACGTGTATTCCTTTGCGTCGCTTCTTTTTTTTTTTAATAGGAAGGGGAGCCATACATTCAATAAAACAAACTGTTGCTGCAAAATTCTTTTTATATGGAAGGCTCCAAGGATTGGAAACAGCTTACTGGGGCATTGTGTCTCACAACTATATACGGGAGATATCGAAGGCGAGAAATGAGAAGGAATTCAAGAACCGACATATTCCTACGGAATGAATGGTGGAACCTATCAAGGAGAACTCTTTCATTTAGGTTAAGAATCATTAAATATATCATTTTAAGAAGGATCCAATTTACAATAAAGTGGCAGGTAAACATAAACATGCACAGATCCGATTTACAATAATAGATCCAGATTTTGTAATCTTAATTAGGAGAGGTGGTGCGATTTTAACATACGAGACGTTATTATGTAACTTTTTTGCTTCGGGTCTAGTTGCTTGCTGACCCAATTTCTATATTTTATTTATAAGTTTCGTCATTTAAAAAGATAAGCCACACCCTTGGCTTCACTTCAACACCTCATCACTAATCTCCCAATAACCTTAACCGGAAATAATTTCCCTAGACAATCACTACAATTATTTCTTTTTTTTTCTTCTTTTTTTTTTTCCCCTTAATTTCCCCAGACAATCACTGCAATGTGTAACCATGGCTATTTAATTATGGACTTGTTTAATTAGGTACCTTTGCTCTTGCTAGTCATGGCAACCTCTATCTCATCTCCAGGGCTTGAAACTGCTTGTATCATTCTCTTTGCTTCTTCTTTCTTATTCTTCATGCCCTTGTCTGAATCATTAGATTTCGAGATCACTAGTTTTGTTTCTGATGCAAAAAATATACTCTATTCAGGCGATGCATATCCTTCTTCTGGGGCCATAGAACTCAACCGCACTGATTTGATGCGTGTTGGCCATGTTAACTACGCAGATGCAATCCAGATATGGGACAAAAAATCTGGGAAACTCACTGATTTCACCACTCACTTCACTTTCGTCATAGATACTCTAAATCAATCTCTCTATGGCGACGGGCTTTCTTTCTTGCCCCAGTTGGCTTCCAAATCCCACCCAACTCAGATGGTAAATATCTAGGCCTGCTCAACACAACCAACAATAACTTGTCTCAAAACCAAATGATTGTTGTCGAGTTTGATACTTTCATAAATCAAGAGTTCGATCCTCCATATGGTCACATGGGTATCAACATCAATTCGCTTAGTTCCGCTAATTTCACTGCTTGGAATGCTAGTTTTCATAGCGGAGATTCCGCCGATGCTTGGGTGTCTTACAATGCTACCACAAAGATGCTGAGCCTGTCCTTGCGCTACAGGACCGAAAACCAGTCTACAGATAATATTAACCTTTCTTATATAGTTGACCTAGGAGAAGTTCTTCCAGAGCAAGCAACAATCGGATTTTCGGGCAGCACCGGTGTATATGCGGAAAAACACACTATTCGATACTGGAATTTCAGTTCAAGCTTGATGACAACAGAAGAAAAGGAAGAAAGCTCAAACAAGTTAAGGAAACTAGAAATGGGATTAACGATCCCTCTTTGTTTTTTAGTTATAGGAGGCATAGTAGCATATATTATATTTTGGAAGAAACGAAGAAAAGCTACACATGAATCTGAAGATGTCGTTGCCTTGACATCAATAAATGATGATCTTGATAGAGGAATAGGACCCAAAAAATTTACTCTAAGAGATCTTGCTTTAGCTACCAACAACTTCTCGAGTCACCAAAAGTTAGGCGAGGGGGGATTCGGGTGTGTCTATAAGGGCTACTTATCCCGTGAAGGTATCATGGTAGCTGTCAAGAAAATTTCACAGGGTTCTAAACAAGGAAAGAAAGAGTACACGACTGAAGTGAAGATCATCAGCAGTTTAAGGCACCGAAATTTGGTGCAACTAATTGGTTGGTGTCATGATAAGACTCAGTTCTTGCTAGTGTACGAGTTTATGCCAAACGGCAGCCTTGATTCTCACCTATTCTTCAAAAAGAGCATTATTAAATGGGATGCCAGGTATAACATTGCTACAGGTTTAGCCTTAGCATTAGTCTATCTCCATGAAGAGTGTGAACAATGTGTGGTGCATCGCGATATCAAAGCGAGCAACATCATGCTTGATTCAGGATATAACGCAAAGCTTGGAGACTTTGGATTGGCTCGACTCATGGACCATGAACTGGATCTAAAAACAACTGGCTTAGCCGGAACTCTTGGCTATATGGCTCCTGAGTATGCAACAACCGGAAAAGCCAGCAAAGAGTCGGATGTATATAGCTTTGGGGTCGTTGCGTTAGAGATAGCTTGTGGGAAAAAGGCAACAGATAAAGTTGACCCAAACTCTGATCTTGGGTTGGTTGAGTGGGTATGGGGTTTATTTGGAATAGGTGAGTTGCTTTCTGGAGTAGATCAAATGCTGAAAAATGAATTCGACCCAAAAGAAGTTGAGCGCTTGATGATGGTGGGCTTATGGTGTTCACACTGTAGGTCCCTCAGAGGTTGAGGTGCAACCTAATCCTTGTTATATCTAACACACTAGCAAGTGCGGAATCCAAGCTAGCATGCAAACCGAGATAGAACACGACAATGATAAACACACAAGACTCAAGGATTAACACCTCTTGTATTAATACGTATGAAAGGTCTGTTACAATGCAATGTTTACAAATCTATTTTGCAAACTCTCTCAGTGTGTGTGTGTTCTGTGTGCTCCCTGTCTCACTCTTGTCTCTCACTCGTGTCTTTTCTGTCTAAGTGAAATGAACACATTACATGGATATATATATCCATCACAGCACGTCTGGTCGAAGGATCAGATAGACTGATCGAAAGATCATCTATCGACCTGAAACCTATCGAAGGATCACATATACACCTCGAAGGATGATATCCTTCGAGGTCCATCAATCGAAGGTTTATCTTTCGAGCTCATCGAAGGATCTAAACAATCCTTCGATGACATATCCTTCGACACAGACATATTACAACCATTGTCTAACTGTTTGGCCAAGTCAAACCAGGAGGATGGTTGACTTGGTCAAACTTACAAGACTAACAAAGACATCGTTTGGTATCATGACAAAATACAGACAAAGTACAGACACAAGTGCACCAACAAACTCCCCCTTGGCTGTAGCTTTGTCTCGATCTTTGTGTCTTCAAGTCTTTGACGTCCTTTCAAGTCTTCAATGTCGGAGGATCTTTAAAGTCTTCACGTCTTGAAAGCAGAAAGTGTACCAACAAACTCCCCGTTTCATGTAGGAAGTGTGTTGACAAACTCCCCCTTAACATAAGCTCCCCCTTGAGTTATGCTCGTGAATGTTTTGATCTTTATAACTTGAGATCCTTGAGGTATTGATGATGGTCAGCGGCAACTCGATCATCTTTATCATTTGAGTGCCTTCACGTCATGTCTTCATTCCGAAGCTTGTCATCGACCATGTTCTCCTTGCCTTTAGAATCTGCACATGCAAGAAATCTAAACGCGTAATGAGAACAACTGCTTGGAATATAGTTAACATAAACAAATGACACACGTATGACCATATTTCAATCAACTACTGTCCGACAGTTTGAAAGTTTAACAAAATTTATCAATTTCAGTTTTTAACTTTCAAAACTTGCAAATTTCGACCGTTTATGAAGATATAGTCAATTCTGGTTTTCAATCAGGTTTCAGGCAACGAAGACTTGAGCTCCAACATCGTACGATCGAAAATAAAATAGAAATAAAATCTTTTTGGTTTTTTTTTTAGAAAGTTTATATTAAAACACACCTAAAATCTTTTTGGACTTTTTGAATATTTCAAATGTAAAGATTGAAAGCAGTAAATAAATATATACAAAGATGCAGAAACTGAAAGCATTAAATAAATATTTACAGACATTCTTTTTGTGAGTTTCGAGGGTAAGAGAATCATATCAGTGTACGGTCATGCCAAAACGCTCTCTTTGTTCAATTAGTTAACATTAAGATAAGCATCCTATAACGATTATCGGTATTGTTGTCCACTTAAGCTCAACTTATCATTTGTAATCATGGCGAGGGGATACGTTAAGGTATGATTTATACTTACGGACCGGTGTTCATCCACATCACGACACATTCCCGTATCAAGGTATGCACGAGGGTTCATCTTACCGGTGAGTATACCGATTATCATCTGTTTGACCGTATATGATGTGAGAAACTCACTTATTTTGATTGAAAACAAGCCCTATGTGATAGAATCACTTATTGATGAGGAACTTGATTTCATATGCATGAGGGCACAGGAGCAAGTCCGTGAACAGGTCAGTACTTCCGTACAGCAGAGAGACGAACTTGACTCCCGGATAAATGTGATATATTATCACTTATTTTGAGGACATGTGATTGTTGATCACTTATTGAGGTCGAATGCAATATGTACACGTATGTATGGTATCATGGAAGATCTAGACTTGCGTCCCCGTTATTTTTCGGTAAAAGATACAACCATGATACCCAGATGATAAGCAGCATAAAGACCGAATATCTCAGAACCTCGGCAATCTCTCAAACGAAATTTCGGTACTAAGACCATATGCCAATGAATGGTTCCCACCTGGTCTTCAGTCGGATTTAAGTTTATATCACCCTGCACACTTTAAAATGATTGTGAGCCTACCGATACATCTTATATAGAGCTGCTTATCGCTTTTTCATTTAAGGTTTAAAGAGGTTTGGATAGACCACTGATGTACTATCATTTTCTCTTTTGCTCGCCAGGAAACTCATTTTTGCTTTTCTATTGTTTTTTGTGTTTTTGAAATTTTTCGATGTTTTTGGATTTTCAAATTTTGGATTTACTCCCCCTAAAATCAACAAACTAAGATAAAATTAAAACACAAAGGTATTTACAAAAATGATTTTCCGATGTTGGTTTTACTCTTGCTTGACCTTAATGTCGTTTACCAATAATAAATAGTCAAATCTTGATTTGTCAAATGCTTTGGTAAAAAGGTCGGCACGTTGGTCATCGGTGTGGACGTAAGCAACATCGATTAGCCTTTTCTCAAAGCAATCACGTATGAAGTGATACTTTATTTCGATGTGCTTAGTCTTTGAATGCTGCACAGGATTTTTAGTGATCTGTAAGGCAGCAGAATTATCAACGTAAATAGGAGTAGTTAGGAATTCAAAACCGTAGTCGCGCATTTGTTGTTGGATCCAAAGGACTTGGGAGCAACAACTTGAGGCAGCAATGTATTCAGCTTCGCATGTTGATGTAGCGACGCACGTCTGCTTCTTGCACTGCCATGTGACTAGGCGATTTCCCAAAAATTGACATCCAGCCGTTGTGGATTTGCCGTCGATTTTGCATCCGCCAAAATCAGAATCACTGAAAGCGATCAAGTCAAAGTTATTATCCCTAGGGTACCATAGACCGGTGTCAGGGTAACCCTTCAAATAACGAAAAATCCTTTTTACAGCTGCAAGATGTGAGGCCTTCGGGTTGACTTGATATCTGGCAAGCAGGCACGTTGGGTACATTATATCTGGTCTTGATGCTGTGAGGTACATAAGAGATCCGATCATCGCGCGATAGTATGAGGGGCTAACAGCTTCACCCTTCAAGTCTGGAGTAATTCCGTGATTTTGCGGCAATGGGGTACCGATGGGCGTTGCATCAGACATCTGGAACCGGCTCAAGATGTCACCAACATATTTAGTCTGATGGATGAATATCCCAGACTCGGTTTGTTGTACTTGTAGGCCCAAAAAGAAAGTCATTTCCCCCATAGCACTCATCTCGAATTTATCCTGCATGATGCGCTCGAAATTCCTACACAAAACATCATTAGTAGAACCAAATATAATATCATCAACGTATACCTGAACCAGTAGAAGATCTCCATCTTGTTCTTTGATGAAAAGAGTACAATCGATAAGACCTCTGCGAAATCCATTCTCCAGCAGATAATTAGATAAGGTTGCGTACCAAGCTCGCGGTGCTTGATGTAGACCATAGAGAGCTTTGTTGAGCAACCAAACCCGATCGGGATGGATAGGATCTTCAAAACCTGGAGGCTGTTCGACGTACACCTCTTCTTCCACCACACCATGTAAGAATGCACTTTTGACGTTCATCTGGTATACCTTGAAACCTTTGAATGAGGCATAAGCCAGAAAGATCCGAATTGCTTCTAGACGTGCAACTGGTGCACAAACTTCGTTGTAGTCGATCCCTTCTATCTGACGAAAACCTTGAACGACTAGCCTTTCTTTGTTTCGAATAACGATTCCACGGTCATCCTTTTTGCATTTAAACACCCAACGGGTACCAATCTTCTTGTAACCAGCAGGTTTCTCTACGAGTTTCCAGACACCAAGCTTCTGGAATTGTTGCAGTTCTTCCTGCATTGCTTCAACCCAAGAGTTATCTTTCAAAGCTTCTTTCCAAGTTCTTGGCTCTTCCTGTGAAACATAACACGCGAAAGACCAATCGTTTTGTTGACCAGATTCTCTAATCGCCGCATACAAGCCTGCATTGTTGTTGTTTCGCAACATGTTTCTTGTTTGAACGCCACTTTGTACATTTCCGATGATGTTTTGTTGAGGATGGGTATTGTGAATCCTTGTTTCTGGATTATCTTGAACTGGAATGTTTGTACCCAGATTGTTGAGATTGAGATCAACAACCAATTCAATGCCCGGAATTGACGAAGAGGATGATGCAGTAGCTTCAGCTGTTCTAGGGACATCCACTGGAGGAGTACCCTCTGAAGTACCATGAACTGCTGTTATTGGAGCTTCTTGATCTGCATCTAGAAATTCATCATCCTCTGAAGATTCGTTCAAATCGGTAGCATCGTGAAAATCCTCATTGTCGAGAGCATTATTGTTCACTGAAGATGGTTCTTGATTGACAATAATTGGACGAACCAACGGTGAATCTGTTGCATTGTCACTCTCGTAAAACATCCTTGCCGCAGCATTTTCTTCAACTGCTTCAACATTGATCGAATTGAAAAAGTCATCGTACTCAAACATCCAAGGCTGACCAGGACATTTGACTGGTAAAGTGTGCCTTTGTACTCTGACTTCAGACCATTCCTCGACCCTTTTAGTCTCTAGATTCCAGACTCTTAAGTTCGGGGTGGCATACCCAAGAAAGTATCCATCAATTGCTTTTGCCCCAAACTTTCCATTAGGATCGATTAATGTGCACGGAGCTCCAAACGGTTCAAGATATGACAAATCTGGTTTCCGTTTGTTAATAAGCTCAAAGCAGGTCTTGTTGTGCCTTTTTACTGTAAGGACTCGGTTCAATGTATAACATGCAGAGGCCACAGCTTCAGTCCAGAATGGAATCGGCAATTGTGACTCTACCAACATAGTCCTAGCAGTCTCGATCAATGTACGATTCTTACGTTCAGCGACGCCATTTTGTTGAGGAGTATAAGCTGCACTAAATTCGTGAAGAATACCTTTTGAAGTGCAAAACTCCGCCATGGCACGATTTTTGAACTCAGTACCATTGTCGCTACGTATCCGCCTAACCTTCAACTTATATAGATTCTCAATCTGAATGATCAAGTTTTTGATAATACCGAAGGTTTCACTCTTATGTGCCATGAACGCCACCCAAGAAAATCTTGAATAATCATCAGTTATCACGAGGCAATATTGATCATTCCTAATACTTTTGTGCTTGACAGGACCGAACAAATCCATGTGCAAACGTTCAAGAGGAACAGCCACCGTGTTGATTTTCTTTGTAGGGTGTCGCTTCTTCGTTTGTTTTCCTTTCTGGCACGAAACACAGATGTCTTGAAGATGGAAGTTTTTAAGAGGAACACCATTCACCAATTCATTTGACACCAAATGATTCATTTTGCGTAAGTGAATGTGACCCATTCGTCTGTGCCAAGAGATCGAGTCTTTTTCTGTGGCTTTGGAAACGAAACAAGTTGCTTGTGCAGACGTTGTGATCGCTTGGCTCATATCAAGGACATACAAATCATTTATCCTTGGAGACGACAAGGGAATCCATTCTTTTGGAATTTTGAAGCCGGGTTTCAGCACATAACATCCATTTGCATCAAAGTGTACTGAGAACTGCTTGTCACAAATTTGAGAAACACTAAGAAGATTGTGATCAAGTTGTTGTACAAAGTTGATCTTATCAAAGCTAACAACCCCGTTGGAAATCATTCCTTCACCCGTAATATATCCGCCTTTATCTCCAGCAAAAGCAACATAACCTCCTCTAATAGATTTGACGTCGTAGAGAAGCTTCATGTCGCCTGTCATGTGCCTGGATGCCCCACTATCAACAATCCAATGACTACTGATAGTTCCTCCTGGAACACCCTGCACATGAACTCACATAATTAGTTGGAGATGGGGACCCAAGCCATTGTGGTCTTGGGTCTTCCATTTTCATCAACAACAATAACTTCTATTCTTTGATGATTCAAAAATTGTGATGGTCCCCCTGAATTTGTGGTCAATTTAGGTTTCCATGTCTGTTGAGTTTTACCAGTTTGATTGTTTGACAATTTAACTTCGTGATTGTTTGAAGTTTTTGAAAATTTTTAGTTTTCTGGCTTAACTGAAACAGATTGTTTTTTAACCACATCAGTTTTAAGTGCCTTTTCAATCACCTTGACTTGTTGGCGTTTCTGTTTCTTTTCCCTTTCTTTTACAAGGCGGGGATCTTGTTTTACAGAAACAGATCGCTTTTGGTGATTTCGTTCACGGGGATCATCTTCTTTGGCCTTTAATTTATGAAGATACGGACAATTTCGAATAACATGTCCAATTGTACCACATTCGAAACATGATCTTCGTTCAACAAACCCCGAAGTATCATGTGATCGTCTTGCCGAAGATGATGATGATGAACTTAGTGATCTCGAGGTACTAGGTTTCGAACAACTTGGTTCATTTCTTTTCAACACTGTTGCTTGTTTAACAAAATCCAAGTTAGATTTGTTTTCAAAAGTTTCGATTTTGTCCGTTCCCTTTGATTTCACAAAGTTCACATTCTTTTTCTTCTTTTGATTTGGCTTTTGACTTTGAGTCGTTGCTTTTCCTTTTGGTTTGGTATGATTTTGCTGTGTTTGCACTGTTGGTAATTTCTGATTTCCATATTGTTTTCTAACTTCAGCCTTTGGGATAGGAGGGCACTGTGTTACTGTAACACGTGATCCTGTCTTTCCCAAAAACTTACTTGTTGAATTTTCAAAGACTTTACTGATTAATGATTGATTAACATTCTTAATAGGAAAATCTTTGTCTGAATAAATTTTATTATCACCAACAAGAGTGTACAGCAAATCCACACTCTCCGACTCTTGTGCAGACGTGGACTCGGTTGCAGCAGTCTTAGCGGGCTTTGCGGGAGGATCACATAGAATATGATTCTCAAGAGGTATGTCCTCTTCTTTGATTACCGCATCAGACTTTGCTGAATCAGTATCATCAGATTCATCATCAGAAGAATCAGCATCCTCAATCACAACTGGAGGATCCTGATTTTGTTCAGCAGTTACAAATGTATCTGCTGACGCATCTGAATCTGATGATACTTCCTTCTTGTATCCGAGTCCTGTTGCAAATTCCTCAACATCTAAAGGAACAGATGGTTCAAAGAAAACTCTATCTTCCTCATCCGGCATGGCATCATAATTATGTCTCATAGGTGGTGGACATTTCTTGTATCCAATGCATGTGACATCCCGTTTCTCTTTCTGTACGTCAATGATGTGATCCAACACATAGCTAGAGCTCAAATAACTGTCTAGCTTAAGTTGGATCGCCTCACTTTCAGTTTTCACACATGCCATTTCCTTTTGCATTACCTCAAGACGAGTTATATACAAATTAATGTCAGTTTGTTTTCTGTAAACCATTTTAGTTAACTCGGTTTTATCTTTCTTTAATTTTTCAATTACCGATTTAAACTCCTTTTCATGATTTTCATAAAACATGTTGGCTTCAGTGCACTTCGAAAGATCAACGGTCAATTTCTGATTGTGAATGAATGTCACATCATATTTCTCTTGCAAAGCCTCGTGTTTTCTTTGCAATTCACACCACTTATCATTCAATGAAACATGTTTGTCTTGCAAGTCAAACAAACTAGCTTGTAAAGCATCATGTTTGCCTTGCAACTCAGACATGTTTGCCTCTAAATCAGCACATTTAACATTCAAACTATCACAGTTATCACAACTAACAGAAGTGGGTTCATCGACACATACCTGACTTGATGAACTGTCGACATTAGCCATAAAGGCTGAATGGAGAGAAGACAAAGAATAAGCAGCTTGATCCACCAAAATAGATCTTCTTTGAATTCCTGTTGTAGCTTCTTCCAAAAGCTCATCAATATCTGCATCAACTGACGCACTTGATGTGTCATCCAAATGATCATCGCCTGAACTCGAGGATTCTTCATCCGAACTTCTACTATAACCAGAAGAGTCTTCATCCTCAGAAGATTCACCACCATTGGCGGAAGATTCTCCACCACTGGCGTGATTTAAATCCTTAACCACTTCAGCAAAACATGCTGTTCCATCTGGAGCATCATTTCCCAACTGAATTGACCAATCACAACCTTCATCTACTTGAACCACAAGTGCCTGGTTGGCATTAGATGGTCCTGCTTGACTCTGGTTGTTGACAGGCACCAATGTGCGCTCATTGTTCCTTACTTGGTTCTGATTTGCCCTGTTGCCTTGACCTCTGAAAGGATTTTGGTTTCCATGTTGAGAGGGCCTCGTACATTCACGTTTGAAATGACCACGTTCACCACAATTGAAACACTTAACAGCCTGCTTATCAAACCCATACTTGGTGTCTTTCTTGCTTTCCAAGCTGGTTCTGCCAGTTCTTTCCATGAAATCCTTTGCTCGCCTAACAGCACTGGCAAAGGCCCACTTGATGTCCATCATCTCCATCTCCTCTTTATCGATCTGCTGATAGTCTTCTTGTGTCAGATTAATGTTACCAATCTGACCTTCCACTAATCCACAGTATGCGCTCACCAAAGTGTTTAGCAGCTCCATGTGTTCCTTTGCTACTTCCACACTGACTTTAGAAAAGCTTGAGGTGTCGAGCCGTACTGTATTTGGCTTTGATTGTTGACCAGCAGATGATGTGCTTCCATAACACGCTTGCTGTTGAGGAGGAAGTGGATTCCCATACATGTCTGTTGGTCCGGTAGATTGAGGAGGAAGTGGATTCCCATACATGTCTGTTGGTCCGGTAGATCGGACAGGTAATGGATTTCCGAACATATCAGTTGCTCTGATAGGTCGTTGGCTTTGCTGTTGTGGTACTGGTTGAGGAACTGGTTCAAGCGGATTTCCATACATGTCTGTTGGAGGAGGCTTGACCGGAACTTGGATAGTATTACCATACATGTCAGTGCTAGACACAAACGCTGTTTGAATTGGAGCGTGTGAAGAAGGTTTTGTAGAAGTGCTAGAAGTTCCATAATACATTTCAGGATTTTGTGGCACGGGAACTCTTTTTGCCTTGAGAGTTTCTTCCTGATTCTTGTTTTCCAGGAGTTGAACAAAGTCATTGAAGTTTGTTGTAGCTAAAGTGCCATTGTACTTCATGATTTCCAAGAAAGTGTTCCATTGAGGTGGCAACGCATCTGCAAACTTTTTCACAATCTCTGCTGAAGTTGTAACAACCTCAAAATTTGCCAATTCAGTCAGCAAATGATTAAATCGACTTGTCAAATCTCCTAAAGATTCATTCTCCATACAAGTAAAACCATCAAACTCTTTCTTTAGCAACTCACGTCTCAATTGACGTGTCGCTTCATTTCCTACGCCCCTTGTCTTCAATGCGTCCCACAACCTCTTCGTTGTCTTGTAACTGACAAATTGATGATAAATATCTTTACTTAACGCCTGAGTAAGAATGGCATATGCCTTCTTTTCCAAATCATAGACCTTCTTCTGATCTTCCGTAAGATCTGCAAACGTAGCAGCAGATGATGCGGCAACCTCTATTGTTTGATCGAAATCTGTGATGAACCGCAACCACAATTCTGTATTTTGTCCAAGAACGTATGTATGAAATCTGTCAATCCATCCTGGATATTCGTATAAGTGCATCAACTTTGGAGGCCGATTCAAACTTCCGGTTTCGCTCTCGCTTAAGAGAATGCTTTGAATACTGGGAGTTTGATTTGATACAAATGCCCATTGACCGGTAGGATTTGCATTAGCTTGAGAAGATACCGGTGCGGGAGACGGAGTACCAAAATACATCTCTGTATTTACCGGAGCACCCCATCTTGGATTCATTTTTGATCAAGAATAATAATACCTGAAAATCACAAACTTGTTAAACATAAACAGACTAAGGTCGAAGGAACAAGACTTGTTCGAAGGATCAACAGTGTTCGAAAGATCACTGTTGAATTTCGAACAATGATTTCGAAAGATTCTCCAAACGAAGGATCCTTATCTTTCGAAAAAGAACTGTAGACCGAAAGATGTATGC
Source organism: Helianthus tuberosus (assembly GCA_030545235.1). Classification (NCBI taxonomy): domain Eukaryota; kingdom Viridiplantae; phylum Streptophyta; class Magnoliopsida; order Asterales; family Asteraceae; genus Helianthus; species Helianthus tuberosus. The sequence continues at coordinate 1,624,675 of JARYGA010036772.1, read as the reverse complement.
TTCGAAAAGATTCCTTGGATCGAAGGATAAGTCACAGACTTCGAAGGATGTTCGAATGATGATTATCTATCGAACCTCCTTTGATCGAAAGATGATCTTTCGACTTCGAAGGATATCCTTCGATCTGCACTGACACAGTTGACAAAAGTGACAGGTTGGTGAAAAGGTGATGGGTTGGTGGAAATCTTTCGGCAGAAGGTATGGTCAGACCATACTTTCTGCAAACCGACATTTGAACAATAAAATATTGCTTAAAAATGACGATTCTTATCCAGAAACCGGTCACCGGAGTAAGCCGGAATTTGGCCGGAGACGACCAAACTTCTTAAAAACAAGTTTTTAAGTTACCCAACCCGTCTTTTAACACACCCGGTAAGTTTAGAACACGTTTTTACGACTGGAAAAGCAAGAAAAACACTAAAAACGGGTGCTAAACCATGTGAGTTTTTGTCCAAAACACTCCAAAGTCTTGCAAAAACTCGGTTTTTAACAAGGAAAAGAGCCACGGCTCTGATACCACTTGTAGGTCCCTCGGAGGTTGAGGTGCAACCTAATCCTTGTTATATCTAACACACTAGCAAGTGCGGAATCCAAGCTAGCATGCAAACTGAGATAGAACACGACAATGATAAACACACAAGACTCAACGATTAACACCTCTTGTATTAATACGTATGAAAGGTCTGTTACAATGCAATGTTTACAAATCTATTTTGCAAACTCTCTCAGTGTGTGTGTGTTCTGTGTGCTCCCTGTCTCACTCTTGTCTCTCACTCGTGTCTTTTCTGTCTAAGTGAAGTGAACACATTACATGGATATATATATCCATCACAGCACGTCTGGTCGAAGGATCAGATAGACTGATCGAAAGATCATCTATCGACCTGAAACCTATCGAAGGATCACATATACACCTCGAAGGATGATATCCTTCGAGGTCCATCAATCGAAGGTTTATCTTTCGAGCTCATCGAAGGATCTAAACAATCCTTCGATGACATATCCTTCGACACAGACATATTACAACCATTGTCTAACTGTTTGGCCAAGTCAAACCAGGAGGATGGTTGACTTGGTCAAACTTACAAGACTAACAAAGACATCGTTTGGTATCATGACAAAATACAGACAAAGTACAGACACAAGTGCACCAACACACACCCTGACTGGAGTCTAAGGCCATCTATCCGCGAAGCAATTCAGGTTCTCAAGTTTGAAGGTGCCCTCCCAGATCTTCCAACCAGGATGCCCGTGCCCATTTATTACTCACCACCAGAGCCAGAAGTCCGTACATCTAGCGCCACAATGACCAGCAATAGCATGGATTTGGTACGTTGACCAATCAGTATTGCTGAAAACGAAAAATTGAGCATTATATGTGCTTGGTTCTTAACTTCTTATTATGTTTTGTGTATTGTGTGAAAGATTGATTGAAGGGTGGCCGATTGTATTTACCGTAAGATTAAAAAAAAACCTACTGATAAATCACAAATGGACATTCATCGAAACTTACTTTTTGATTAGTTAACTAGAAGATAGACCCGCCCGCGTTGCGGCGCGTGCGAGTAAGGAAGAAACACAAATCAATATAACACATAACAGCATTCAAGTATGAAAAACATGAACGTTGTAGCCATTTTATACTTCAAGTTAGTGTCTCATTGTCATCTTGTTCTGGTTCAGGAGAGGCATATCACTGCTGGATTCGTACGTTGGTGAGCCACCCACTACAATCATCTAAAATATCACCTGGAATATCATAGCAAAATATATACATAAAAAAAGTTAAGCGTCACAATTGACCTTTAAATTGAGAAAATAACACTCATAAAAAGGTCGTGTGTTATATGCAAACTATTGATGAAAAATACTATATTGTACACAATAATTTTAGTAACAAAATGGTCATGAGGCTGATTTTAATTACATTCGTTGATAATATACAGTCAACTCGACATGCTTTGGGCAACACCACACATTTTGGTTACATCAATATTAACAAAAATGGATGGACGAATTCGTATAAAAAAATAATGCGACTCGCATTAGAGGACAGGTCAAGCTAAACCGTTTCGAATGCTGAAATGTGTCCTCATGACTTCTGTTAATAACCTGTATTAGAGGTAATAAGTACTTTGCAAAGAGATATATTTGATTTGCCAATGGGTTTAGGCATCTTTATTTTAACTTGAATAGACGTTAGATGTTGATTCACATAATTACGAAAGATATCATGTAAAAAATTCAGATCAATAGTTTTATTCCAAGTAAATACACGTGAGATGTTCATGTAATCCTATTAGCAAGTTTCAGTGGTTAAATTGAAGGCATATATAAACAATAAATTCAAAGGGAGAAGAAATTTTTGTAGAAGTAACCTGTAGTTGTGACTCCTTCTATAACTATGACTGCGGTCCGCGACGTAGAGGTGGAGATGCAGTTGGCGAGTAACTTCATTCAAGAACACAGCGTAAATGAAATAAGAAAACCATCAATTGAAAGCATAATACATTGAAACAAATTAAGTAAATATACCAAAAGAAATAGCAGAAGCAGTGACTGAGAGGCGAAATAGATGAAAAGAGACAATCATACAGAATTTGAGGGTGATGGCACTTGTAGAGAGTATCATGCATTTAACTTAACTGGGAACCTCAAGGGGGCGACGCTTTGAACAAATTATATCACAAAGGCTACATCTCTCATGATCTTATCAGTTCATATATATCTAAAACTTCTACTCTAAGGAGAAGGAAACCTCCCCAAACCTCTTCTCTTTTCCCCTAATGGCATCAAACAATTCAACCGTCACCGTCATTTACAAACAAAAACAGTGACAGACATCTTAACACCCATCAATAAATGTTTTTTTTTTAATTCCAAAATTAGTTGATTATTGTGTATTCTTGGTAGGGGTGCTAAACGGGTTGTGTTGGCGGGTTCAACCCGACCCGATCCCGAAAATTTTACACAAACCTGAATCCAACCTGAACCCAAAAATCGTATCATACATAAGAACCCGAACCCGGCCCGAAGTTTCGTGGGTTGATCCGAACACGACCCGTTCAACCCGAATTTTTTTATTTTTTTCTGAAATTAATATATTAAAATTAAAATTTACTTAAAAAACACAAATGTATATAATAATATCATATTTAAATTATAAAATCTATGTAAATTTCTCTTTTTAAGTTATAATTTTGGCATAAAATACACACCTCATTTAATTTATGACAGAAAATATATTGAAATAAAATAAAATATAGTATAAATGTGTTAAACGGGTCAACCCGCCAACCCGACCAGGTTGACCTGAAGCCGTCCCGTTAACCTAAACGGGTTCGCAGGTTCAACCTGAAACTGACCCGAACCCGTTTAGACTAAACCTAAACCCGCAAATTTCGTGTTAGGTTCATGTCGGGTTTTCGGGTCGTTTCAGAAATTCACACCCCTAATTCTTGGCCTCGTCTTCCAAAGGATCACGAAGGGTACCGGACATCCAGTCCATCACCCTGCACCATTACTGGTTATAACTTCACATGAATGCGGTCGCAAAATGTGTTGGGACAAGATATAGAGCACCTCTTTTTATATAGAGATACATGATTTGTACACCATCAATATACATATCATATATTGCACATAGCTTTTGCTGAATTTTAGTGGGGTACAAAAACAATTTATCATATGCAACAAACAAAATTGAGGTGTACCTTAGTGCATCCAACACACCACCAATATAGGCATGCAAGAACTATACCCTCGGAGTGTCCGCCATTGATCCATTACGGGATTCTACTTCGCCTGTCAAAAAAATCTTCATTTATTTAGTTATTTTTTTTTCACTTTTTAGTGAATCAGATTCTTTTCACTTATGTGGTCCTAACTAAAAGTAGGATATAGCAGAAGATGAAATAATGATAAGACTTTATAAGTAACTCATTTGATGTATATACCATTTTCATGGATGTAAATAGGAGGATTTCCATATTCTTCCTTCAGATAGTTAAGTAGCTTTTGCAGGTCCAATGGAGCCACCTCAAACTGAGATATAGATATACATGCGTATATTATATATATCATACACATACACAAATGACTAAACATTCAAACCTCATTTGTAGTGATTGCACTTCCATAGACTGCATTCCAAAAAAAAAAAAAAACACAATATGTCAATATTTAAGTGAATATTACAAAAAGAAGTGAAGTTACCTTAAAGAAGATGTTTAATAAAAATAAAATTTAAATATACTGGACCAAGTGTTACTGCCATGTCAGTAAGAAAGTCCCTGATCTCCATTTCAAGATTGCTGGGGTTGTCCTTGACATACTTTGTGGCATAGTGGTTTATGCCAATAAAGTCAAGTGAACCCTTGATTCTCTCTCATTCAAGTTTGGTAAAATTTGGAATTCGATTACCTGCGTTTTTCTTCATTATTTCTGGGTAATCCCCGTTCACCAATGGATTCAAAAACCTGAAATAGGAAGCATGAAATGAATATATAAGTGAAGGTTTGATTCAACGATGCTATAATACCATAATCTATTAGATGTGGCAGTTTCGACTCATTGACTTATGGACGGGTTATCTTTATCAGGGACAGATAATGAGTCAAACGGGTCAGAAGTTTCTTAAAGTGTATTTTACCACATAAAACCACTGGTGACAGATTGTGTCTGGTTCGGGCCAAACCTTCGTTGGTTCGTATAAACCATCCCGCACATGAACAGTTACTCACGTCAAGTTGTTGAACCCTAAACCAGATTTGCTTACAAGCTTACAATGATATGGAAGACGTAGATATGATGATCCATCATATTCCCAGTAACCAAGAGATAAATGGTGAGCAGGGAGCAACAAAATTGTCCTATGCACACAAAAACTTTGCCAATGAAACAACCTAAGATTGTTTCTTTCATGAACAGAAAGAAAAATGTGTAACGAAATATAAAAAGTTAATTAACTTCTACACAAACGACAAGGAGGAACATAGCAAACAACACATCGAACTTACATAACAACAACCAAATCGGTCACCAGAGACCCAAAAAATAGCTTAAACAGAAACAATGAAAACCGATCTAACTGAAAAAGAAACCTACAATAGAACCTAGGCTTACCAAAATTCTTGCACCCCATCTTCTTACTGTAAGCATACCCACCATCACGAAATCAACAACAATTCCAACAAATGAACACTACGATTAAGCTAAACATACCAGTTGGAGCCCTAATAGCCTGACAAAAACCATCGCCTGGCTTGTGGTGTTAGGTCGCCGACGTCGTGAGCAGAAAAATGTGTAACGAAATATAAAAAAAAAATTAACTTCTACACAAACAAAAAGGAGGAACATAGCAAACAACATATCAAACTTACATAACAACAACCAGGAGATCAGTCACCGGAGAACTCGCCGGATCTTCACCGGAGTTGTAACACAAAAAATAGCTTAAACGGAAACAATGAAAACCGATCTAACTAAAAAAGAAACATACAATAGAAGCTCGGCTTACCAAAATTCTTGTCGGTGTTAAAGGGGTGCCTCGCGCCGCCTCCGTCTTCTTACTGTAAGCATACTCACCATCACCAAATCAACAACAATTCCAACGATTGTTCATAATGAACACTCAAAGTTAAAATGATTAAGCTAAACATACCTGTTGGAGCCCTAATAGCCTGGAAAAAACCATCGATTGGCTTGTGGTGTTGGAGCTTTATGTCGCCGACGTCGTCTGGGGCAGAACGGTGGTGAGCGATGATTGGAGAGCGTTTGTGCCAATTTGGGCGGTGATGTGGGTTACAATGGGGAAAAGGACAGCACGAACACACGCGTCTTCTGTAGAACATGTCCACATAACCTAATGCACGAAACTCCATTTATGCAAAGAGTACAACAACTATAAGCCTAAACTTGTTGCAAATTTATAATTTATAATTTGTATCTTTACATATGTAACGCAACTTACTATTTGAATCTGCAGAGAGCATACCAACTGATATGGCTCAATTATTTTACTTTCTATGCTCCTTAAAAAAGTTTTAAAATCAGATAAATTAAGCATGTGGAAATTAGAATTAATTCCGGTTTATCTACTTCTATCTATGTGGGGAGGAAAGAAACGTCTCTACTCAGCCACAAAATATATTTTGTAGATGGATGTACCAATAACTTTACAAGTTATAGATTTGTTTATGCGATCACAAACATATCTGTGTAACAGTATCCATAATGTATATAACGTCAAGATCCTTTGTTGCTCCCATGGTTCATTCATTTTAGGAACCTAAAGCAGATTCTAAAATTGAGTTCTTTTTCTTAAAGGTATATATTTCCCTTATAATCTTTTTCAAGCAATTGCACAAGTTACGGACTTTTAAAATACCTTATATGAATGTTGATGGATGGATATAGATAATGTACCTACTTTCGAAGAGTTATGTCCGTATTCATGTCATAGGCACGAATCTCGCTAGCTTAAAGGCTAATCACATCCATACTGCTGTGCATTCTAGCGTTGCCGTAAAACTTGGTTCAAATAAAAAAGAAAATCAATAAGAGGCATATAACATATATAGTTATAGTAGTGATATTAGAAGTAGACACTACCTATGCAGTATGTATCTTAAGTGTTATTTGGTTACAACATATATGGATATGACTATTAGGTTCGACTCTTAGCATTTCACCGCACAAGCGCTAAATATAAAAGTGCAATACAAGAGCAATAATGGAGATATGTTCAAACATTCTTATCTGTCCACCATTTATTTTAATCACATTTGTGAAAATTAATTAAATACAATATTTATTTAAGGCGAAGGATATGCTGCCACCCGGACATTTTACTATAATAACATTACAAAGTCAATTCAAAACACCCCAGAAAACGAATTAAAGATCGAAATTGTACAAAGTGATACAGAAAATTTAAAAAAATGTAGATAAAAACTAATTTCTATTTTCTTCAAATGATACTACCACTTATCAGATAGACACTAGTACTAGATTTTTGTTTTTTATTTAAAGGTGTAAACTGTTAACTATCACCAGTCACTAGAAATCGATACCAAGAAATCAATATGTGCACCAAGAACAGTATGATAATCGACCAGAAATAAATATGTAGTTGACAAACAATAACAATTAAAATAGGCCAGAGAAATCTCAGATGCTTGTAACCAGGCAACAACAAAAAGTAATCGACCAAGAATAAGAAGGTAATCAACAAGAACAACATGGTATTTGCAAAAGCCATAAGGTAATGGCAGAATCGATGATCTCACGTACTTCCAGAATTCCATGCATAATTGATCGGTGCATTTTAGATACACGTTATTAGATTTTAATTATGATAAAAAATGCATTGATAATATTATAAAAGATGATTATTCGATGTGGATTTATTATCATGCGGGTCAAGGTGAAAACAAACTAAAATGATAAGACTAGAGATAAAATGAAATAATAAATATTGATAATCAAAATCCATTTATAATGCTACATTGAATTATATTTAGTATATGGATTAAATTTAATAAGATGGTATAGTTTTGGTGGAATTAATAGAAAAAACTAAATGTCTCGAAAATTATTGCAGGTTACTCGAGAATTCACATTTAAATGGATTGCAATGGAGTTTTAATACACTTTGGAATTTGTTATTTCAAGTTGCAACAAACACTAGCCATCACTAATCAGACCTAATGAAGAATATCCAATATGAGAAAAATATATGGTTTGGGCTTAAACATAACCAAAATTAATTGGGCCATAATAGTAACTATTTGTGAAAGGGTCTTGGGCTTTAACCGAGACTGTTGGCTGCTTAAAAAGAACTAAAAAGTGGAATTTAAGTGGAGAGTTTCTCATACGGCAGTTTTGTGAAGGGAACGCAATAAGGGAAATTTTATTTATGTGGGAAACTTGTGTTTTAAGTTGCATATTTTTTATTCATCCAAGGGGGAAGAGGTCGCAGCCGTCATGGGAGGAAAATCAGGACCGAATTAAAGTTAACTTTTCATCATTATTTTCATCTTTCAAGCTATTCAAGAATGTTTGTTCAATACGGGATGACAACCGAAGTTGAACGCACAAGCATGCGCGGCTAAAGCACTCGTGACTTCTGCCCGGATGAACGTTTGTCCGGTTTGATATAATTATTTGTTTTTTTTTCTGACTCTTGTAAGCTAGTATAACTTGACTACTTGTGTTGGTTTCTTGATAAACGTTTTATTGTGTTTGAATTACTTTTAGCTTTATCAAGCGTATTGGCAACATACTTGCGTTGTTAGAGGGCTGGTAATTTGGTGTGTAGTTGATACAAGTAAACAGATTTTTAGGTTGCATGGTGAATGTTAAAAACTTTCCTTAACAATTAATCAAAATCATTAATTCCAAGGCCATGTCTATGTAGTGTTTTGAATCAGTAAACAGGTTTTTATGTTAAAATGAGTATTCAGGATTCCGAGTAAAGGTTACTCCTCATCTTGATAACACTTTTTGTGACAAATTGTGTTTTCTTTGCAATAAAATAATTTAAACCCCCAATTTAGATAATTTAGTTTAAGTTAGATTCTTTAACGCTAACCATAAATTCACCGTGGATACGATACCCTACTTATGCTATCCGGGTAGTTTAATTAGGTTTTTGATTGACCCTTACGACAGTCGTCAATAATCATGGTCTTCTTGTTTAGACATTCCTAAAGGTTCTTCGTAAAGTCATTAGTGATTAGTAGCTTGCCCAAAAAGAAACTTAGCCCAACCTCAAAATGAGATTGGGTCCAATTGTCCAAACACCTAATTTACCCAATATGACAGTTATCCTGCGCATATTGTAGATGGTCTTGGAGCTTCGTAACCCTAGTTCTAAAGTCGTTCTTATGTGTAACCTGTTAAATTTGCCAATTTGATTTCTCTAGGAATTCTTTTTTCATTCTCAAAAGTCTCTTTTTCTCTTTCTTCTCATACTTAAAACCTCCATAAGAAACATAAAAGTCAAATTACTTAAATTAAATTAAATAATAATAAAACATAATCAAAATTGAAGCTAAAGAGTTGGCAAACAAAACCACTAAAGTTTTGAAATATTCATTCAACCACTCAATTTATCATTTATCATTGGATAAGTGGAAAACACAATTCACTAAAATTCAAATATATATATATATATATATATATATATATATATATATATATATATATATATATATAGGACAAAGATCCGTTAGGAACCACCCCTTATTGCGAGAACCGCGAGAACCAGTGTGAACACAAACAGTAATTCCTAAAAAAATCTAAAAAACACCCAAAAAAAATTTTTTTTATTTTTTTACTATTTTTTTTGAAAAAATCGCAATATTTTGTTAATAAAAAAAATAAAAAAAAAATTTCAAAAAAAAAAAAAAAAAAATTTCGAGTAACAGTTATCCATGCACATGTGCATATGTATCGTTTCTTTGTCAAATTCCGTAATTCATTACAAATAATAGTCAATTGCACTTTCATTTACACTACCACGTGTAATACACTACTTTTTACGTTAACAATGTTAGAAATGCACATGTGCATTTATATGTATTAACAGGAAATAAGGTGTTTTGGTACACTACTTTCTCTTTCATCTATCGTTCCATCCATAATACACAAGCATGCACATGTGCATTTTTGTCATTTCTTTGACAAATTCCGTAATTCATTACACATATTAGACAATTGCACTTTATTTACACTACCATATGTAATACACTACTTTTTACATTACCAATATTAGAAATGCACATGTGCATTTATATGTATCAACATTAAATAAGGTGTTTTGGTACACCACTTTGAATACACTTTCCTTTTTCATCTATCATACCATCCATAACACACTACCATTACCTCCTACCATCCATAATACAATACCATTATCTCCTACCATCCATGATACAATACCATTAACAATATTTTCACTTTAATACATGTATGTAAACACCATTTATACCATCCAATCAACATATTACATAAAAAATTGACAACTATAACCAAACCATCAACCACTAGATATAACTAACCAAAAAACATGTATATGAGCCTACTTCTCCATTCAAAATCACAAACTTTTTGTAACAAAACACGTTATATCATGGTTATACATAATTATGCACATGTGCATTTTGAATATTGGTAATGTAAAAAGTAGTGTATTACTAATGGTATTGTAAATTAAAGTGCAATTGTCTATTCCTGATAACGTATTACTGAATTTGTTGAAGTAATGATACATATGCACATGTGCATAGATAACTGTTACTCGAAAAAAAAAGTTTTTTTTTTTATGGTAACGAAATATAGCGATTTTTATTAAAAAAATATTAAAAAAAATAAAAAAAAATTTTGAGTGCTTTTTTGATTTTTTTTAGATTTTATTTTGTGTTCACATTGGTTCTCGCGGTTCTCGCAATAAGGGTGGTTCTCGCATGAACCTTACCCTATATATATATATATATATATATATATATATTGTTATGAATATATTATTTATTAGTGACTATCCACATTACCAACTCACATATCACATTTAACATTTAACATTTATGTTTGTATTAATGTCATAGTGCCTATATATATTGGCATTTGTAAATGATGTACATCTTAATGAATAATAGTTCTTTATTCTATCTTTCTCTATGTGTTCCTTTGATTATATTCATATACTAGTCACTAGTAGGCTGTTGTTTTACAACACGTTATCAGTGCGACCGTCTCGATCGTAATTGATATCTCTTATATTAGTTGGAGTCGCCGCTGACGATATTGCACTGCTACGAGCCACAACCGTATCACCGGATAATGGAGTTTGTCGATGTCGAGATCGAGATTTGGTGATAAACTGCTCCAACCATCCAACTTCTTTATTGCTGGTATGTTTCTTTTTACTCAACGATGTTGAAGGTAATAATTTATGGCTTTTTCCAAACTGAATATGTTCCGTACAAGTATGCTAAACATGAAATTTATATAATTAGAAGCAAATCAATTAATTTACGTATTTATAATTTCTAGATAGTATAAAGGTTATAGTTCTTTTTGCTAGTTTAAATTTTTCTGAATTCTGTGACTTCACCGGAGATTCCGTATAACCTACCCTTAATCGGTAAAAGAAAAGAAAGAAAAAAGAACCGGACAACAACAAAATATTGTAAAGCTTTCATTTAATTTCAATTTACAATTTGAAAATTGTGAAGCTTTGATTTACCTGGTTTTACTAAAGGACTGATTGGACTCATATATATGTATATAATAATTGAGAACTAGTAGCAAGTATTTGTGATAAGTTTTAAAATCAATTTTCAGTATACGATTAAGAATTATCAATGTTTTCTTTTGAATTAACAGTAGTAGGATTTTGAGCCCAACCCACCACAACATATATTTTGTTAACAAATAGTTTTAAAACCAAATTATCAATGGTTTGGCTGTTTCGCGATGCCAACGAAAACGAGAGAAATTTATGAATATCTATTTTGATGTAATGTAAATGTAACACCCCGTGTTTTCACAAGTCAAAGTCAAAGTCAAGGTCGAAGTCAACGACCGACGATGCGAACTTGATTTATAGAAATTTCTTTATTTTGATTGTATTATGTGGAATAAGTGTTGTTAATGACAATAACCGACGTATGTTAATCGCTATCTAATCGACTTACGACTGTGAACTATAGGAAGTAACAATGCGATAAAGTTAATCAACTGATAATCAAGCTATGCTAATCAAATCGACAATGAATCACAACTCGAGTAACGTATTTTAATTATTGTTATACGTGTGTGTGTGCCTTACGTGTTATCTGTGCATGTTTACTTATGTTGTGTTGTGGTAATCAATCGAAACGCAATCGAACTCGAAATGCAATTGAACTCAATAGAACTCGAACTCGAATCACAATCGAACTATGATAACTAGTGGAGAAGGGATAGTGCTCGATATGAGTGATTGGGACTAAAAGTAATTTGACTAGGAAACCCTATCGTATCGAACCACTCGCAATCGAAATCGACTCAGCAATAATCGTCACGTCAAACATTCGAACCAAGTGCCATCCGGCCGGATAGCCACAATGCCGTAGACCAGGTGCCATCCGACCGGATAAGTCATCCGAGCGGTTTGCCATCCGATCGGACAGCCCTTTCCTCTTTTGGAATCCTATAAATACCCCTGTCATTGTCATTCTTTCTACTTTTGGAAACCCTCTGTCCGAACCATTCGTGCTCCCCACTTTTTCTTCGATTTCTCTCGATCAAGGTAAGATCTCGTCCTAAATCTTGTACTCCTTGATCTACACGCACTCCTACACCTTTCTATCTTTTAAATCTTAACTTTTAACCGTGAAATCACTAGATTTCGGGCGTTCTAGGATGACGTCATCATGTGTTCTTCAAGAACTTCATGTTTTGACTTCAATCCACCAAGAACAACTGAGATCTAACCGACTTCCACCCGAACACACAAGGATCTTGTAAAGATCTCGACACAAGAGTGGTGAAAAAGGATTGAAAGATGGTTTCTAACATTCTTTCAGCTCTTTTGCACTCAATGTACTCAAGGCCGATAGGATCTGACCCTGATCTAGTCTTCTACTCAATCGTAGTGTTGTACTAGCTCAAGATCTGGATTCTACCCGCGAGACTACCAATTTCGGGTTAATCAAGAACAACCGTCTCGAGCCGGTAACTGGCTGAACTTGGGGGACTCCTGGTCGGGCTGGACATCTGGGTCAAACTAGGGGTTCTGTTGGTTAACACGTTGTCAAAACGTCTCGACATAACGACAAACCACCAAAACGACCAAGTGTAAGACGAACGGAACAACCGGAACGGAATGATGTCCGACCGGACTGCTGTCCGATCGGATAGGTCATCCGAACGGATTGCCATCCGAACGGATCACACTTGGGTCCCACCTTTAAGCAACCTCATCTGACGTTTGAGTATTGAACGAATTGCAATCTGATCGGACGACCATCTGACTGGATTACTCTTCGGATCATGAGATACTAAGACTTTAAAGACTTAAACAATTTTCAACATGTTCATTAACAGGGTTGCCACCCGATCGGATGGGCATCCGATCAAGTGACACTTCTGCTGTGAACTTGCTTTCACTAGGTAATCTCACCACTAAGTTGCCGTCCGACCGGACCACTGTCCGACCGGATGACCATCCGAATGGATTGTCATCCACTCGACTAACCATCCGATCGACCGACTGGATGGATAAAGATACATCAATGCTTTCAAAATGCTGCAACGAAAACTTCAAAAGTCAAGCCATCATACACAAACACATTCTTCTTATAGGAAGAAACAATCCACTCGAATCGTCATCCGACCGGACAAGCTATCCCACCGGATGACCATCCGAACGGATTGTTATCCGCACAGATTGCTGTCCGATCGGATTACCATCCGATCGAACCACTATCCGACCCTCCCACACTTTGTACCATTTTATGCGTCACTTATCGTTATGCTATCGAATCTATTCAGGCTAACCTTACTCGCTAAGCGTTCCCTTCAATCCATTAACCGCTGTGAGTATACTCGATCCCTTTTTGCTTTACGCACTTTTGGGGGTTACATACGTTACAAATATTCAAACTACAACAATCACACTACTCACTACCATTTGAATGCTAACCATTAATGCGTGTTATATGTGGCTTATGAATGCTTGTTTGTTATGTTTACACATGGAATGTTGTCTACCTGCCTTAGCAACGATAGTACTATAGTTTGGACTCAGCACCCGTTAACATGGGGGTTGCTAAGGACAATTACTTGCATGGATTACGGTGGTAATCATGTATTGCGAACTGCCTCGGGCAGTCAACCCGCAGTCATTGGTATCGATGGATCTATGTCGATAACTAACGTGCTTCATTTCACTATGTGTACGTGCTGGTTATGCGTAAACGAATTCGAACTCTATATGCTATTATCAAACTTGTATGCTCACCTTTACATTTTATGTATTGACTTTATTTTAACATATGTGACTGGTGCTTAGGACGCACACTTGGTAGGAATTTGAAGCTAGAATAAAGCTTTAGAGCCCAACAAATAGTTGTCTGTAGTGGTCAAACTAAGGGTCTCTAGAAGCAGATAAACAATTGTTGACTATTTTAAATCTTAGTTGTCGGAACAGGATATTTGGCTGGATTTTTGTCTGTTATAATTATTCTACTGTTTGAGATACGGTATGGGACGTATTATTTAAATTGAATAGTATTGATAATTGTTATGGAAACTTCTGGACAATCTGTTTCGCTCAGTGCCATGCCCCGATGTTTCCGCCATCGGTTGGGGTGTGACAGATTGGTATCAGAGCCATAACTATAGGGAATTAGGCAAGACTCGACCTAGTCCGGGTCGAAGTCTTAGAAACCTAGACTATAGTTAGGAACCAACAGACCGACTTGAGTACATCCAGTAGGGATTATGTACGTGCTTACTCCTCACTAATCTCGCTTATGCTACACTTTCGCTACACTCAAATTTTCAACTATAAATGGGCGATAAAGTCGAGATTAAGTTTGAAAACCGCAAACTCCCGACTAAATTGCTTAATCAATGCTGTTTTGTCAACTTATCAATGATCTCTTCATTCTTTTTCAATAACGAGCGCTTGTCCAGCGGGGGGAATTATACCAAATCAGGGGTGAAACCCATATTTTGATGAATAATCTCCTCCATTTTATCAAAAACAGGGACAAAGTTGTTAAGCCAGGGGTGAAACCCTAACCTTGACGACTTGTTCCGCACATTTTACAAAACTCCCACCAAGGCCTCGACGGACTCCAATGACCTGAAATCTTGATATGACTAATGGGATGTGTGCCAAACGCCCGAGAATCGAGGCAAAAGCACAGTTCTGAAGGTCAGACATGAATGACAAGTCCTTATGAATAGTTGAACCACCTTGGTTAGTCGAAGTCTACTAGCCGCAGACAATCTATCTCTCGATTTTTATGTGTTTCGAATCTGAGCCCGCTACTGCTGACTCTGATAATTCGTCAATTTTATGTGTTTTATGTGCATTTACTTGTTTATGTGCTTAATTTTGGAAGAATTAATCAATTTGTGCCTTCACTTCGATCGATACACACGACTCGCACTGCATTCCTACCCCAAAACGTTAACAAATCGTTGAATTATGGGCGACTGTATACTACGATATACGCTTATACTACGCTATTCTCGAACGATCGCAGACTTTGAATAATAGGTTTCTGTTTTCTGACTGCCTCTTGTGATTAAATGCGTATGTGTTTCCTTGCTTTTGTGCTCTACATGCTTAGGTGTTATGTATGTGTGTATGCGATTTGGTGCTCTATATGTTATGTGTTTGCGTGAATATGCGTGTTCCTGAGCTTTAGAAAGTAGTAGACGTGTGAGGTGAGATTCGAATACAATGTGTTGAGTCCTATGACGATGTCTATTGCAGACAATGTCATCTGGATCCCGTCATACGCTTTCTCGTCAAGAAAAGAGGGACAAACGCCTTGCTGCCATCATCGCTAAAAGTGTGGCAAAGGCCATGAGTGATGTTTACGAGAATGCTAGCAAATCATCTGGGGAGTCGAGGACTGAAGCTCCTAAAGCTACCACCAATCCTTCAATTTCAAGCAATTCAAGTCGTGTGGGCCAAAGGAATTCACTGGCGAAGGAGGTCCTACTGCACTATTCCAATGGTTTGATTCCATTGATGTTACTCTACGACAGAGTGGTTGCCCTGATGACCTCCGAACTCTGAATGCTACCGGCGTTTTCTAGTCCTGTGCACTAGACTGGTGGACGGCCAAGAGGAACAAGCGAGGGAACGATGCAGCCTACGGACTGTCATGGGACGAGCTCAAGGAAGTCATGCTAGAGGAATTATGCCCTCCTCATGAACGTCAAAAGCTAGAGGATGAATTTTGGTACATACATCAGCATGAAGGTGACAATGCTGCTCTCACTGCTCGTTTCAAACAGCTCAGCATCATCTGTCCCGATCAAGTCAAGACTCCGGAGATCACAATTAAGAAGTACATCCGAGCTTTGCCCGTCTGCGTCGCAGATTTCTTGCAAGTGGCTAAGACTAAGATGATCGAAGAGACTTACCTACTGGCCGCCGAAATCAACGACAAGAGGGTCAAGGCTGGTGTCTGGGATAAAACTCCGAAGCACCTGCATCAAGCTACTACCGCCGCACCGACTTGTTGGATCTGAGTTTCTTTTTGATTGTATTTTCGTTCGTAATTAAGATGAGAATGAAAGAGTTGTGCAGCGGAATTAAGATGGAAACAAACTTTGTATACAATCAAATGAGAGTAATACTTTAATCAAACATCTTTACACATAGAATCGAAAGATTGAATTTGTTTCAATAACGATTACAATGATTGATGTAAGAATGCAAACTCCCCCTCAGCCAGAGCTCAATAGTTTATTCGTGCAAAGAAGACGATGTGGTGAAAGAGCTAATAGAACAGTACAAAGTACTGAGCTATTTATAGGCACTTGCAAACCACTGAGCATCTTAGCTGACGTCACCATGAAAGTGACATCTAACCTCCTAACAAACTCTAACTACTGATCTATAAACACTGATGTACTAAACTACTGCTATTACATTACATTACATAAAAGACACTTAAACTGCTGTTGCATCCTTCCACTGCTGTGAACCCAGCAGTGCTTGTCCGGATCAACAGTACTTGACCCAAGGCAGTAGATAGAGTCAACAGAGCTTTGGTCTTCCATCAGTCTTTGACTTTGGCCAGTTGATATAAAGCAGCAGTTGTAGGTCAGCACTTAGTATGATCAGTAGATAGGAGGTCAGTAGATATGAAATCACTTTCAAGGGGAGAGATTTGCATGAACCAACTGTAAACGTCTGCTTATTCTGAATCCACTGTTTTGATCCAGTTTTGGCTTTACATTATCTGTTCCTCTGATAGGGTTCAATCCCAACAATCTCCCCCTGGAACAGATAATGCCAAAACTCTTCATTATTTGTGGAAAACTTTATTGCCTCAACAACAGCTCCCTTATCTGACCTTTGAATTGTAATTCAAAGTCTAGGGCATCTGTATCTTCATCATCCCTGCTGAGTGGAAGATCAAGGAGATCCTGCAAATCTTCAAGACTCAGGCCAAGAGCTTGTTCCCTTGATATTTTCTCCACTCCTCCACCAGACCTGAGCAAAGTCAATACGCAGGTCTGTTTGTCAGTTTCCCACTTTTGTATTTTTGAGCCTGGTGGGTTTCTTGGG
The DNA here is from genome assembly GCA_030545235.1 of Helianthus tuberosus. Classification (NCBI taxonomy): domain Eukaryota; kingdom Viridiplantae; phylum Streptophyta; class Magnoliopsida; order Asterales; family Asteraceae; genus Helianthus; species Helianthus tuberosus. The sequence continues at coordinate 1,607,367 of JARYGA010036772.1, read as the reverse complement.
AGATGTTTATTTGCAGAAGTATTTGGTGAGGCTGGCCTGTTCATAGCTGGCTGAGCAGCGGTTGCAGATTGTTCCAATTCAAGATCTTCCTTTATCATTACTTCTGTGCCAGCTTTTACAATGGCATCTCCAGCTAAAAGATCTTGAATTGTTTCCATGCTAAACTGGTTTTTGCTCCTTCTTTTGTAGATGGCAGCACCAGCTGGAGCAGTGGTTCTTTTGACTTGCAGCTTTGGTGGTCTTTTTGAAACCGCTGCTTTGGAATAGTCAGGCTTTTGTGGAACTCTTGGATCTTTCTTTCTAAGTTCCTCTAATCTTTTATAGGTTGCCCTGACTCTATCTTCTCCCCACTTTGTCACAGAGTTCTTTGACCCATAATCAGCTATAATCAGCTCCTCTTTCATTCTCCTCAGCTCTACCATCTTTTCAGCTTCAAATTGTTTGAATTTTTCAGGAGGAGTCTGCTTGACCTTATTTTTTATCATGTCTTGAATCCTGGCTGCTTCTTTTTCAAGCTCAGGGATGGTCCAGTTCTTGTACATGTGTTTCTCCCCCTTGTATTTCTTGTAGGTCATGATGTTTTCAATGTAGTCTTTTCTTAAGGACTCATCTGCCCTTTCTGAAATTTTCTGACATACATGTTTAGCAAAACGCTCCATAGCATTGACCTGTGAGAGTAAAAACTGATAGTTTTGTTGAAATTCTCTATCAGATTTCCCTTTTCTGTTTTTGATTGCAATATCCTCTGCTTGTTTGGCTTTGAGCTTCAAATATTCTTCAATGTTGTTAGGCCTGGGATAATTTGCAATTGATGGCAAACTCCTTTTGGCTGGGTCATCTTCATAATAAAATGATTTGATTTCCTCTCTTACTGCAATGAGTTCCAGAGGAAATGAGACACCAGCAGGAGGTAGTGATTGTATACTTTGAGATGAAGAAAGAGGAATGGGTTTAGGAATAGTGACAAGTGATAGGGATTTTGAAGATGTTGGTGATGGAGGTGTGTCATCATCTTTTAAAATTAGCCTTCTCCTTTTTGGTTTAGGAGAGACTGATGATGTTTTGAATGGAATAGTGGTTGTAGATGAAGTGGTAGTGGATTGTGATTGACTAACAGCTGTTGAAACAACTGGTGCTTCAACCACTGTTGTCTTTACAACAGATGTTATAACATCTGCTGTCTTCTGCTGTGTGTCAGCAGGTGTTGTTTTTGGTGGTGATGATGGTAAAGCAGTGGATGTTGTGTGTGTTGAAGTGGTGTGTGTTGATGGAACAGCTGTTTGGCAAGCATTAGTTTTTGTAACTCCTGTTGCATCAGCTGTTTTGTATGATGGTTTTTGAGCAGACTTTGAACGTCTGATAGGAATGGATTTGGGTTGCCTTACTTTTCTAGTAGGCTTCTTCTTTTCCTCAACAGGATTTTCATGATCCCTTGACCCAGAAGTACCCTGTTCTGGATGATCCATCCTGTCCACCCTGGCTTTCCTTTTGGCCTCTCTATCTCTTTTCACACTTGCAACTGCTTCTGCTAGTGCATTTGTTGTCACATCAATCTTCTTGCTGCCATCTGGCAAAGGGATCTTTTTGGTCATGTTTGAATTTTCTGGTTCAAGATAAAGACCATCTTCTATACCCTTCCTTTTCCACTCCTTAATTTTCTCCCCCTTTTTGGCATTATCTTCTGGGAGATCATACATGAAACGTACAGGTGGAGGAGCAGTGCCAGTGGTGTGCAAGATCTGAGTTTTGAGAGCCTTTAAATCAGCCTGAGTATTGTTGAACCTTGACTCCATTGCATTTCTCAGCTGTTGGACATGTTTTTCATGTTGCTGATCTGCTAATTGTGCTTGTTGTTGGAGAAAAGATTGAAATTTATTCCAGAGCTCATTTGTAGCAGGTGTCCTTTGTGGAGCAGGTGCTTGAGGTGGAACAGCAGTTGATTGTACCTTCTGAACTTGTAACACCTGTTGTAACATATCTTTGAGTTCAGCAACAGAGTTATCAAGTTTTGCAATACGATCCGTCAATTTCTGGTACTTTAAACCATCACCCAAGTAAATGGGATCATCTGATTTCCCACTAGCAGTGGTTTTATCAGTGGTAGATGTAGGGAATATACTCCAAACATTAACCACTGATGCCCCTTTTTCTTGGTACTGGGGTCTTCTTCCTTCAACACTTGACAACCTTTTGATGTTGCCAGTAGGATAAATAAATCCACTGGTGGTTGTCAGAGGTGCTATCAAAGGAATTGCCTCCAAGGAAGTCTTATTAATGTAACCACTGTCCAAGTATAACCCAGTGGGTGTAACACTTGTAGTGGCTGCTTCACTTGGATTACCACCAAGAGTTACTTGTAACTCAAGGGGTGTAACCTCCTCAGGTTGTGTTGGTGGGTTAGCAAAGATTGATACATCAGACCCAGTCAGTTGTTGAGGGATATTCTCATTAATAGGTGATTGAGAAGGACTGGATAATGCCTGGTTCAAATCAATTGCATCCAACAGTGGTTTTATTGGTGAAGGAATTGAGGATGTGATGGTTGGTGTAGAAATAGGATGTGTCCCGGGCATTGGACTGTGGATGATAGAAACGAGTGTTTCCAGAGCATCATGATGTGGAGACCCTATTTGTACAACCTGTTCTTTTTGTGAAGAAACAGGAGGAGTTTTGGTTATGGTTTGAGATATTTGTACCATCTGCTGTGAGGAAGTAGCAGCAGTGGTTTCATGTGACTTTTGTGTTGTCACTGGCAGAAGTTCTGGTATCTCATCCTCCAGAGATGCCGTTTTGAGGGTTTTGGGGGTTTTTTGTGTTTTTCTTTTTGTTGGCTTTTTGGTGATTGTAGGTGTGGGTTTCAAAGCAGTTGTGCTGCTGCTCTGATCACCTTGAGCAGTGGGCTCAGCAGCAGATACCTGAGGAGCAGTTGTAACTGCTAAAATCTGCTCAGGCACCTCTGCTTGTGTTTTGCAAGGTGCTAACATCCTTGAAAAAGTTTCAGTAGTTAAACTGTTTATTTGAATAGGATCACCCTGGTTTATTACAGCTAAATCATCCTTACTGAATTTCTTTGAAAAATAATAACTTAAAAACCTTGGAAACAGTAAGAATGATTTTGTTTCAACCATGTTAACCAAATCTTTAAAAATTTCTCGAGAATAATTAAAATTTTCTCCTTGAAGAATTGCATATCCCAGATTTTGAATCTTTAAAGGGATTTCATTGAAAGAAGTGGTTTTGTTTGAAACACATAGTAGGAGGGTATGAAATAGAAATCTGGTTGCAGAAGGAAAATACCCTTTTTCTAAGGTAATTTTCTTCATCAATGTGGCTTCATACCCTCTCTCAATGAAGTCAATTTTTAACTCGTTTTTAGTGAAAGAAATTTTACCTTCCTGATCACCGAGTTGAAAGACCTCTGAAATGGATTGTGGCGTGATTTGGACAGCTTTACCCTTTAGAGAAGAGTTTATGGTGGTTACAGTGTCGCCTTGTTTGTCAAGGGTTGCATTTTTCCAGAACTCCCTTTGGGTTGCCAAATAGATTGGTGCATCGGCAGTGATCAAAGTTTTGTACGTTGATTTTGCCATGAGATCAATGATGGAATCGAAAACGTTGGTGGTTCCTGGTTTTGTAAGAAGACCCAGGAGATTGTGAGATGGTTTGTGTGGAATTTCAGTGGAGATTGCCTTTTGGGAGGCTGTTTTCGATGATGATTTGGATGAGGGTTTTGAAGATTTCTTTGATTTTGTCATTTTGATGATGATTGATCGAAGAAATTGTGAAGAAATGAGATAGAAAACTGCTTTGAGAAGAGAATTTTTAAGAATTCAATTCGACAGTAAAACCCTGTTTTGATGGTGAGTGGGGGATTTTATAGGGGAAGAAAGTGAATGCTGAGGTGGCAGCCGTTACGAAAAGTCTGACCAATATGTACTGCCCACGTGACAACCCCTGTTGAAAGTGAAGGACAATACTTTTGTTGAAAGTGACTGATGAAGGCAGTGGTATGAAAGCAGTGGATGATTTTTACCATCAGTGGATAGCATATCAGTGGATAAGACACTGCTTTTGAACAAACAGAGTTTATCAAAATAATGAGAGAGCAGGGGTTGACTTTCAGCAGTGGACAGACGTTTGAAGTATAGCAGACTTTTGAACAAACAGTGGTTAATGGCAGACTTTTAAGGACTTAATGAAAAATTTCATTTTTAACTATTTTTAAGGATGGAGTTTTGATTTTCTGAAAACATTTTGTTGCTTTTATTCATAGAAAAACAAGATGTTGCTTGTTATTCCATGTTCAGCATCCCAATCCTAGAGACCAAACTTTCAAAAGTGGCTGTATCAAGTGCTTTTGTGAGCACATCAGCCAGCTGGTCTTTAGTTGGGACATGATGCAGAGAAATCAAACCTTTTTCATAGCAGTCCCTCACAAAGTGATGTCTGATGTCGATATGTTTGGTGGTTGAGTGGGAAACTGGATTTTTGATGATATTTTCTGCTGCCTGACTGTCCAACATGAGTGGTGTCTTTAAGGCAGTGATACCAAAATCCAGCAACTGATTTTGAAGCCACAGGAGTTGGGCTGTACAGCTTGCAGCAGCGATGTATTCAGCTTCAGCAGTGGATGTCGAAACAGCTGCTTGCTTTTTGCTTTGCCAAGAAACTAAGCAGTCACCTAGAAACTGGCACCCTCCTGATGTGGACTTCCTTGTGGTGTGACATCCAGCAAAGTCACTGTCTGAGAAACCTGAAAGCTTGATGTTCCCATTAGCTGGATACCAGATACCAAGTGTGGGAGCACCTTTTATGTATCTGAAGATCCTTTTTACAGCAATGAGATTTGATTTTCTGGGAGCTGATTGACTTCTTGCACAGACACATGTTGCAAACATGATGTCTGGTCTAGATGCAGTTAGGTACAATAAAGACCCAATCATGCTTCTATAAAGTGTTTGATCAATCAGCTCATCTTTTTCATCAGACATGACCAGCTTATTTGTTGCCATGGGTGTGCTGCATGGTTTACAATCATTCATATCAAATTTGGTTAAAAGTTCTTTGGCATATTTGCTTTGATGAATGAAAGTCCCATTTTGCAATTGCTGTACTTGGAGACCAAGAAAGCATTGCAGCTCACCCATTGCACTCATTTCAAACTCAGCTGTCATGAGTTCTCTAAACTCTTCACACATTGAGTTACATGTGCTTCCAAAAATAATGTCATCCATATAAATCTGGACAATCATTAAATCCTTCCCTCTCCATTTTAAAAACAGTGTTTTATCAATGGTACCTCTTTTGAAACCATTTGAGAGTAGGAAGTTGGAAAGAGTTTCATACCAGGCCCTTGGTGCTTGTTTCAAGCCATACAAGGCTTTGTTTAACCTGTAGACATGATCTGGATAAAATGGATCCTCAAAACCTGGAGGTTGACAAACATACACCTCTTCTTGAAGTGTACCATAGAGGAAAGCACTTTTGATATCCATTTGAAACACCTTCATATTGTGGTTGACAGCAAAGGCCAGGAACAGTCTGATTGCTTCTAATCTTGCAACAGGGGCAAATGTTTCATCATAATCAATCCCCTCTTCCTGTCTGTAACCTTGAACCACAAGCCTGGCTTTATTCTTGACAACAATACCCCTTTCATCAGTTTTGTTCTTGAAGACCCACTTTGTGCCAATGGGACTAACCTCTTCTGGCAGTGGTACAAGCTCCCATACTTGTTGTCTTTTAAACTGTTGGAGCTCCTCTTGCATAGCTTCTACCCAGCTGTTGTCTTTCAGTGCCTCTTGGTACTTGACTGGCTGATGGAGTGATAGAAAACCAGCAAAAAGACAAATGTTTTGGGTTTGGCTTCTTGTGAGCACCCCTTCATTTATGTTGCCAATGATTTGATCAGGTGGATGAGATCTCAAGAAGATTAAATCTCCTTGGTATGGTATGATGGCATTGGTTGGTGAAGGCTGCAAATGTGTATTATCTGAGCTAACCACTGCTGGGGACTTTGATGATCCAGCAGTGGCTTCAAAAGGTGGTGGAATTGGAGGTAATGAGGTGGACAACTGCTGACTTTTATCCACTGTTTGAGGACTTTTGTCAGCAGTGTTTGAGGATGTGGAAGCAGTGGTTGATGGGCTACTTTGGTCAACAACTGTTGAGGTAGCAGTGGTTGAGCTTTGACAGCTGTTTTGAACAGCTGGTGCTTTTCCCTTTGTGGCAGACCTTTGAGGGATGATGATTTCATACCCATAGTCTGGTGTTGTATCCTCTGATGGACCTGCACTGTTAGTCTTGACAGCAGTATTTTCAAAGGTGAATTTTTCAAGATCAAACAGATCTGCAGGGTTTGCTGGGATTTTCATTGATGAAAGTTCATTGAACTTTACATTCAAAGTCTCCTCCACTGCCTTGGTCCGTGTATTAAACACTTTGTAGGCCTTGGCAGTGGTTGAGTATCCCAGATGATAACCACAATCAATTTTGGCTGCAAATTTTGAAATGGAATCTTTTAAATTCAAAATAAAGCATGGGCAGCCAAACACTTTGAAATATGAGATCAGTGGCTTAATTTTATACAGAATTTCATAGGCAGTCTTTTTGTGCCTAGGGTTTATTAAAACTCTGTTCTGAACATAGCAAGCAGTGTTTACTGCCTCTGCCCAGAAAGTTAAAGGCAAACCTGAATCTGCAAGCATGGTTCTGGCAGCCTCAATCAGAGTTCTGTTCTTTCTTTCCACTACCCCATTCTGCTCTGGTGTTCTTGGGATGCTGTACTGCCTTACAATCCCTTTCTTCACACAGAAGGCATCCAACTCTCTATTTTTGAATTCTGTGCCATTGTCACTCCTGAAGCTTTTTACTGGAAGGTCAAATTGCTTTTCAACCTGTATTACAAAGTCTTGCAAAATGCCTGCAGTTTCATCTTTTGAGTGCAAAAAGAATGTCCATGTGAACCTAGAAAAGTCATCAACAATAACCAAACAATATCTTTTCTTTCTAAGACTCATGACTTGAACTGGGCCAAACAAATCCATGTGTAGCATTTGCAAACACTGGGTTGTTTTGGACTCTTCAATGGACTTATAAGAACTTTTATGCTGTTTTCCTTTTAAACAGGAAATGCAATGTTCAGGACATGAAAACAATTTTTGTGGTAGGCCTCTCACCAAACCATTTTTTGAAATTTCTGTGATTGTCTTAAGATTTGTCTGTCCCAGCCTTCTGTGCCAAAGTTCTGTCTCTTTGTTAGAGGCAGCTGAGAACAGACAGGCATCAGCTCTGGGACACTCTTTTGACATGTCAACAACATAAACATTGCCACTTCTTTGAGCAACAAGTTTAGTCTGACCAGTTTTGATTATTGCTTCAATCTTTTTGACCATTTCTGGTCCAACAATCCTACAACAGTCTTTTGTGAAGAATGACCTAAATCCCCTGTCACTCATTTGGGACACACTCAGAAGGTTGAATTTTAGATTGTCTATTAGATTGACATTTTCAAATTTTACATTTCCAGATTGCACTGTACCAGACCCCAGAACCTTCCCTTTACTATTATTCCCAAAGGATATATCACCCCCACCATGGATTTTAAAGTCTTTGAGGAGGGCTTTACATCCTGTCATGTGCCTGGAGCCTCCACTATCTACATACCAAAGACTATCAAAGCATGCAGAAGCTCCCTGCACATGAAGTAAAAAGATTAGTTCATTAAGGTCTCCAAAGCCAACAAGGCTTTGGATGGGGTCTCAACAGTGTCTGGGATGGATGCAAGATGATGGACAGTGGTTAGGTCAGGGGTTTGAGCTGTTTTAGGACAGTGTTTCTCTAACCACTGTTGTGGGTCCTGACCAGTCATCTGCTGGTAACCAAAAGGATGTCTGTTCACTTTGGGTTTAGAGGGCCTTTTGTAGGCCTCATAAACGTGTGGAATCCTTTGGTAAGACTGTTTTTCTCTGCCTTTTCTGAACTGATTGGCAGGGGGTGCATCAGTAACCTGAACATCTCTTTTGACAGATGTTTGGTTCAGCTGTTTTGTAACAGCTGTTTGAACTGGCACAAACAGTGGTTGTTTCTTGGTGAATTTGACAGACGATGAGAATGATGGTGGACTCAAGGATGTTTTAGCCATGTACTCATTCTTTTTCACATCAAAGTTTTTGAGGTACACACATGCTTGAGTTTTGTGGTTTGTTTTCCCACACACAATGCAGCTTTCTGCTGAAACAATGACACTTGTTTTGTTTAAATCATAAGCTTTCAAGTGGAAACAATCTTTTGTTAGATGATTCCTTTTTTCACAAAATTCACAAAACAGGTTATCAATTTTTTCTTTCTTCTTTCTCTTTTCAGACTCCTTTGCAGCAGAGGTTTTAACCACTGCTGGGATGTCCTTGAGAGGTATGACTTTAGCTTTTGGAGCTTTAACACCATCAGTTGATGTAAAGTCCATTGGCTTGAAATTTTCAAGAATATCACACTCGTCAGACCAGGTAGGTTTAAATTGATATTTTTCAAGTTCTTCAAAAGTTGAGGAACTTCTTGTTCTGCCAAGTGTGATTTTGTTACCAAGTTTGTCAGTGATTTTCACTTCTTGGCCATTCTTGTTTGTGGGGATGAACTCAGTGGTTACATCAGTGTTTTGAACAGATTTTTCACAAGCAATGTGTTCATCATCATATTTTCTATATCCAACCCCAAATTTCACATTACTTTCAATCTGTTTAGCAAGCATCACCTCATATCCTCTGCAGGATTCCACCCATCTTTCACAAGTAATCTGGGTGGATTCCAACTCCTTTTTGCAACTTTGGTATTTTTCAACCATAGTTTGAAGTTGGGTTTTGGTGATGCTTTGCTCTTCTTTTAGACAGCTGATTTCTTTTTCCTTTTCAGTCAATTTGTTTTTAAGTTCTTTTAAAGAGCTTTCAAATTTGACCTCATCAGTTAAGATTTTGTCCCGAAGGTTTTCATTCACCTCTTTGATGTTAGCAAAAGCAATTATGCAATTGTCTGAACACAGTTTTTCAAGAACTTGAGGAGATACCTTGGCAGCTGCCATCATTGCACAATCACATTGATGATCTTCATCATCATCAGCTCTTACCTTCTTTTCACCAGCCTTTTCTTCTTTCTCTTCTTCTTTGTCCTCTATGGACCATGGATCTGTCATTGGTTCAATCAGAGTACCTGAACTTTCTCCCAACAGTAATTCATCAGCCACAGCAGTAACTACTGCTTCAGTCACCTCTTCCACTGTTTCAAAGCACTGCTGTTCCTCCTCAGTTTCAACCCCCTCCTGTATTGACTCTAATGCCATTAAACAAAACTCATCATGAGAAGACTCATTAGAAGCATAGAGTGCAAAATTTTCATCATTAAGGTCTTCAGGCATACTACTCCAGTCAACAAACCCTTGAGTGAAAAAACTTTGTTGATCTGGTTGTGCTGCTGCTGGAGCAGTGGTTTGAGGTGCAACAGGTTGCACTTGTACCTGTGGAACAGGGGTTTGAACATATTGGATTTGTGGAACAGTAGTTTGGACATAATGTACTGGCACAGGGGCAGCAGCATAGTGAGCAGTGTTCACTTGTGCTGCTGGGGCATATTGGGCATAGTGCACAGTGTTTTGGTTTTGAGGTCGAGGATTTGAGCTAGGATGAGTAATTATGGGACCAGCAGTTTGACTCCTACATTCCCTAGCGAAATGTCCCAACCTATTACACTTATAGCACTTGATTTTCGATTTATCCAACCCAACCCTTAGATTCCCATGCAAACCTGGGAATTTTCTCCCTGTTCTTTTGTAGAACTTGCTAGTTCTAACACTTAGCAAAGCCAGTTGATGCAGGATGTCCATTTCCTCTAAATCAGTGGGATCAAAATGTTGTAAATCATTTAGTTCAAAGCTTAAATTGTCTGACATCTGGTTTTCGTTAGCAGTGAATGCATAACTTGCAGAGTGAGGATCAGGGTTGTTAAAATTTGCACCAGCAGTGATGTCAATGAAATGATCATAACCCTGGTCCTTACCACTGCTCCCAGATTCTTCTTGACCCAGAAGAGCAGTATTACCGAATGTGTAATCATCAACGGCTTTTCCTGACTCTTGTAACTTCCTTTTCTGGTTCAACTCCCTTTCGTAGATCAGGAGTCGACCATGGAGTTGGGTCAAGGTCAGATCCTTGAACTCAGGTGAATTTCTGGTGACAAAGGCTATAGTGTCCCATTTTTCGGGCAGTGACCTGAGGAACCTGCTGTTTTGAGTTGAGTTTGTAAAAGTGGTATTAACAAGCCTCAGTTCACTGATGAGACAACTAAACCGCTCAAATTGTTGAGTCAGTGATTCACCTCTAACGTGACAAAATGTTTCATACTGTTGGTTCAGGATTTCCCTATTGTTTTCTATGACCTCTTCAGTACCTCCAAACTGTTCCTTAAGTGCGTCCCACAATTCTTTGGCACTGTTACAGTGTAACAGTCCAGCATATATTTCATTGGGCAGCGCTGATGCTATGATGCTAAACGCTTTAGCATCTAGTTCGATCTTTTGAAAATCGGTTTCGGTGTAATTTTCAACTGGTTTTGGAACGAACTTTTTAACATCTTCAGCGCTTGGTACTGAAGGAACATGAGGACCAAAAGTGACAGACCTCCAACAACCTGTGCTTTGTTGAGCGAGGATGTGACCCATCCTCCTCTGCCAGATGTTGTACTCATTTCTTTTTAGCATAGGTGGTTTAAAAAGTGAGCCAATGTTGTTTTTGTCATCCTGAGATTGTGACGTCATTCTTGTTGTTTTACAGACACTGAGAAATCAACTTTAATGATGATTTATCCTTGCTCTGTTTTTCAACGGACGAACAAACGATCAGTATCAACTGTTATGAGCTGAACTATTTACGTCAAAATGATTGTTAAATCAAATTTGACTGTCCAAGCTCTGATACCAATTGTTGGATCTGAGTTTCTTTTTGATTGTATTTTCGTTCGTAATTAAGATGAGAATGAAAGAGTTGTGCAGCGGAATTAAGATGGAAACAAACTTTGTATACAATCAAATGAGAGTAATACTTTAATCAAACATCTTTACACATAGAATCGAAAGATTGAATTTGTTTCAATAACGATTACAATGATTGATGTAAGAATGCAAACTCCCCCTCAGCCAGAGCTCAATAGTTTGTTCGTGCAAAGAAGACGATGTGGTGAAAGAGCTAATAGAACAGTACAAAGTACTGAGCTATTTATAGGCACTTGCAAACCACTGAGCATCTTAGCTGACGTCACCATGAAAGTGACATCTAACCTCCTAACAAACTCTAACTACTGATCTATAAACACTGATGTACTAAACTACTGCTATTACATTACATTACATAAAAGACACTTAAACTGCTGCTGCATCCTTCCACTGCTGTGAACCCAGCAGTGCTTGTCCGGATCAGCAGTACTTGACCCAAGGCAGTAGATAGAGTCAACAGAGCTTTGGTCTTCCATCAGTCTTTGACTTTGGCCAGTTGATATAAAGCAGCAGTTGTAGGTCAGCACTTAGTATGATCAGTAGATAGGAGGTCAGTAGATATGAAATCACTTTCAAGGGGAGAGATTTGCATGAACCAACTGTAAACGTCTGCTTATTCTGAATCCACTGTTTTGATCCAGTTTTGGCTTTACATTATCTGTTCCTCTGATAGGGTTCAATCCCAACACGACTGCTGAACCCACCACATCGAGCAACAAAAGGAAGAACAAGAGAAAGAACAGCTCCAACAACAAGAAATGTGCGATCACTGCTGCACCGATTCAAGCTGTACCAGCTCAACAACATCAAGTAGCGGCGCCTGTGGCTAATGCACTGCCTGCAAAGCGTGCATACACTGGGCCACACCCGCTCTGCCCTACTTGTACCTACCACCACCCGACTGCCATTGCTTGCCGTTTTTGTGCACATTGCAATGTATACGGCCATTTTACTGCCAACTGCCGTATTCGACAAGCTCCTGCTCATCAAGCTCTACTCACCACCCCTCAGGGTCAACAAGCTCCTCCGGGACCTACGGACAAAGCCAGAGCCTGCTTTGCGTGTGGCGACCCGAACCATTTCGCCAACATGTGCCCAAACAGGGTCGTGAAACAAGAGCCTCAGCAACAGCAGCCTCAGCAGCAACAACAGCAGCAGCAACAACAACAACAAGCCACACGCGCCAGAACTTTCAACATCAACGTGCGTCAAGCCCAGGCCGACAACAACGTGGTCAATGATACGTTCCTTGTGAATGGTATTTATGCTTCATGTTTGTTTGATACTGGAGCCGATAATTGCTTTGTGTCATTCGAATTCGAGAAACTCCTTAGTCATAAACGCCCCCAACTCTCCTCGACGTTCGATGTTGAAGTCGCTACCGGAAGAATCGTCACCGTCAATTCTGTTCTTCGTGATTGTACCCTTGAGCTCAACAACCACATCTTCCCAATCGACCTTATTCCGATGCAACTCAGAAGTTTCGACGTCATAGTAGGCATGGACTTTCTTCGCGAAAACCATGCTGAAGTTGTGTGCTTCGACAAGATGATTCGATTCTCACTCGCGAATGGTGACTTATTATGTATTTACGGTGATACTACTTCGAAAGGTCTCAAGCTCATGTCATGTGGCCAAGCTAGCAAGTATCTCCGCAAGGAATACAGGGCTTTCTTGGCTAACATTGTAGTAGCGGAGAAGGAAAAGAAAGAGAAGAAGGATGTGAAAGACGTTCATGTGGTTCGAGAATTTCCTAATGTTTTTCCAGAGGATCTTCCCGGACTACCGCCAAGTCGTGATATCGACTTTCGTATCGACCTCATTCCTGGAGCCAATCCTATTGCCAAAGCTCCTTATCGACTCGCGCCATCTGAAATGCGTGAACTCTCAACCCAACTCCAGGAATTACTAGAGAAATGCTTCATTCGCCCGAGCACCTCTCCTTGGGGCGCGCCAGTCCTTTTCGTCAAAAAGAAGGACGGGTCGTTCAGGATGTGCATCGACTACCGGGGACTGAATAAGTTAACTATCAAAAAACAGCTATCCCCTACCTCGCATCGACGATTTGTTTGATCAACTACAAGGTGCTACGTGTTTCTCAAAGATCGACCTACGTTCAGGCTACCACCAACTGCATATACAAGAGGAGGATATACCCAAAACCGCGTTTCACACCCGCTACGACCATTACGAATTCGTTGTCATGCGTTTTGGTTTAACCAACGTACCAGCGGTTTTCATGGATCTGATGAATCGCGTGTGTAAGCCGTATCTCGACCGTTTCGTCATCGTATTCATCGACGATGTCTTGATCTATTCCAAATCGAAAGCCGAACACGCGCAACATCTATGTTTGGTTCTCAAGTTACTCCAGGGGAACCAACTCTATGCCAAGTTTTCCAAGTGCGAATTCTGGTTGGAGAAAGTTCAGTTTCTGGGTCACATTGTTAATAGTCAAGGTATTCACGTCGATCCTGTGAAGATTGAAGTTGTTAAGAGCTGGGTTATGCCTAAGAACCCGTCCGAAGTCCGCTCTTTTCTCGGACTAGGGGGCTATTATCGACGATTTATCGAGGGATTCTCAAAGATCGTTGTGCCGCTTACCTCTCTCACGCATAAAGACAAGCCTTTTGTTTGGAAAACCGAACAAGAGTCTGCCTTTCGAACCCTCAAGCACATGCTTTGCAACGCTCCTGTTCTCACATTGCCCGATGGAAACAATGATTTCATTGTCTATTGTGATGCTTCCAACCTTGGGCTTGGTTGTGTTCTCATGCAACGGGACAAGGTCATAGCTTATGCATCTCGTCAACTCAAAGTCCACGAGAAGAACTATACAACCCATGATCTCAAGCTAGGCGCAATTGTTTTTGCATTAAAGATTTGGCGACACTACCTGTATGGTACCAAGTGTACGATCTTCACCAATCATAGGAGCCTACAACATATCTTTGATCAGAAGGAACTTAATATGCGTCAACGCCGATGGGTAGAACTTCTCAACGATTACGACTGTGAGATCCGTTATCACCCAGGCAAGGCAAATGTTGTTGCCGACGCACTTAGCAGACGGAGCTATCTGCTTAGCACTCGTAACGTTCAAGCCCAACACGATCTCGAAACTCTCATTCGCGAAGCCCAGCATGCATGTTTTAATGAACGCACCCTGAAGAAAGAAAGAATCTACCACGATGGAGCCCAGCTTGTGAACAAATCGAATGGGATATTCCACTTTCTGGACCGAATTTGGATTCCCAAACGAACTAATTTGCGACAGATCTTGATGGACGAAGCCCACAAATCCCGGTATTCTATTCATCCCAGTGCCGACAAAATGTACCAGGACCTTCATTATAAATACTGGTGGCCGGGTATGAAAAGGGATATTGCCCTCTACGTCGGAAAATGCCTAACTTGTGCTAGAGTCAAGGCTGAACATCAAAGACCCTCTGGCTTACTCGAACAACCACCTATCCCCATGTGGAAGTGGGAGAGTATAACTATGGAATTTATAACCAAGCTACCGCACACGTCATCAGGTCACGACAACATTTGGGTTGTGGTCGACCGTTTGACTAAATCAGCTCACTTTTTGCCAATACGGGAAGACTACAAGGTAGAACGATTAGCCCGAATCTACACCGACGAGATCATTTGTAATCATGGGACGCCTCGTGACATCATCTCTGATCGTGATGCTCGGTTTACCTCGTGACTGTGGGAAACGTTTCAAACGGCACTCGGTACATCGCTTAATCTAAGTACTGCTTTCCACACTCAAACCGATGGTCAGACTGAAAGAACGATTCGTACTCTTGAGGACATGCTCCGTTCGTGTGTCATAGACTTCGGAGGTAATTGGGATAAATACCTGCCGTTAGTCGAATTCTCGTATAACAACAGCTATCATTCTAGCATTCAAATGGCACCATTCGAGGAATTATACGGAAGAAGATGTCGATCGCCTATTGTGTGGCACGAGATCGGTCATTCACAATTAACCGGTCCGGAGCTATTACAAGAAACGACAGACATAATTTTCCAAATAAGAGACAACCTGGTAAAAGCTCGGAATCGACAGAAAAGTTATGCCGATAAACGACGCAAGCTCCTTGAATTTGACGTTGGTGACTACGTACTCCTAAAGGTATCACCTTGGAAGGGTGTGGTCCGATTCGGCAAGAAGGGAAAGCTCGCGCCTCGATATGTTGGACCTTTTAAGATTCTGGAAAGGATCGGAAAAGTCGCCTACAGACTCGAACTACCGGAGGAACTTAGTAACGTCCACCCGACTTTCCACGTGTCAAACCTCCGAAAGTGCCTAGCCGACCACGACTTACACATTTCTCTTGACGATCTGCAAGTGAACGAAACATTACACTTCGTGGAAAAGCCTATCGAAATCATGGATCGCCAAACCAAGCAACTCAGACGCTCTCGCATTCCTATCGTAAAAGTCCGATGGGAAGGCAAACGAGGCGCGAAGTTTACTTGGGAACTCGAAAGCGACATGAAGGCGAAGTACCCGCAGTTGTTTAAAAAGAAAGTCTAGAAAGAGAAAGTTCTCAAACATGATTCACGGCGTTGTACAGCTTCCAGCCTAATTTCGGGACGAAATTCCCTAAACAAGGGGAGGCTGTAATACCCCGTGTTTTCACAAGTCAAAGTCAAAGTCAAGGTCGAAGTCAACGACCGATGATGCGAACTTGATTTATAGAAATTTCTTTATTTTGAATGTATTATGTGGAGTAAGTGTTGTTAATGACAATAACCGACGTATGTTAATCGCTATCTAATCGACTTACGACGGTGAACTATAGGAAGTAACAATGCGATAAAGTTAATCAACTGATAATCAAGCTATGCTAATCAAATCGACAACGAATCGCAACTCAAGCTACGTATTTTAATTATTGTTATACGTATGTGTGTGCCTTACATGTTATCTGTGCATGTTTATTTATGTTGTGTTGTGGTAATCAATCGAAACGCAATCGAACTCGAAATGCAATCGAACTCCATCGAACTCGAACTCAAATCACAATCGAACTATGATAACTAGTGGAGAAGGGATAGTGCTCGATATGAGTGATTGGGACTGAAAGTAATTTGATAAGGAAACCCTATCGTATCGAACCACTCGCAATCGAAATCGACTCAACAATAATCGTCACGTCAAACATTCGAACCAAGTGCCATCCGGCCGGATAGCGATCCGACCGGATAGCCACAATGCCGTAGACCAGGTGCCATCCGACCGGAATGTCATCCGACCGGATAAGTCATCCGAGCGGTGTGCCATCCGATCGGACAGCCCTTTCCTCTTTTGGAATCCTATAAATACCCCTGTCATTGTCATTCTTTCTACTTTTGGAAACCCTCTGTCCGAACCATTCGTGCTCCCCACTTTTTCTTCGATATCTCTCGATCAAGGTAAGATCTCGTCCTAAATCTTGTACTTCCTTGATCTACACGCACTCCTACACATTTCTATCTTTTAAATCTTAACTTTTAACCGTGAAATCACTAGATTTCGGGCGTTCTAGGATGACGTCATCATGTGTTCTTCAAGAACTTCATGTTTTGACTTCAATCTACCAAGAACAACTGAGATCTAACCGACTTCCACCCGAACACACAAGGATCTTGTAAAGATCTCGACACAAGAGTGGTGAAAAAGGATTGAAAGATGGTTTCTAACTTTCTTTCAACTCTTTTGCACTCAATGTACTCAAGGCCGATAGGATCCGACCCTGATATAGTCTTCTACTCAATCGTAGTGTTGTACTAGCTCAAGATCTGGATTCTACCGGCGAGACTACCGATTTCGGGTTAATCAAGAACAACCGTCTCGAGCCGGTAACTGGCCGAACTAGGGGGACTCCTAGTTGGGCTGGACATCTGGGTCAAACTGGGGGTTTTGTTGGTTAACATGTTGTCAAAACGTCTCGACATAACGACAAACCACCAAAACGACCAAGTGTAAGACGAACGGAACAACCAGAACGGAATGCTGTCCGACCGGACTGCTGTCCGATCGGATAGGTCATCCGAACGGATCACATTTGGGTCCCACCTTTAAGCAACCTCATCTGAAGTTTGAGTATTGAACGAATTGCAATCCGATCGGATGACCATCTGACTGGATTACTCTTCGGATCATGAGATACTAAGACTTTAAAGACTTAAACAGTTTTCAACATGTTCATTAACAGGGTTGCCACCCGATCGGATGGGCATCCGATCGAGTGACACTTCTGCTGTGAACTTGCCTTCACTAGGTAATCTCACCACTAATTTGCCGTCCGACCGGACCACTGTCCGACCGGATGACCATCCGAACGGATTGTCATCCGCTCGACTAACCATCCGATCGACCGACTGGATGGATAGAGATACTTCAACGCTTTCAAAATGCTACAACGAAAACTTCAAAAGTCAAGCCATCATACACAAACACATTCTTCTTATAGGAAGAAACAATCCACTTGAATCGTCATCCGACCGGACAAGCTGTCCCACCGGATGACCATCCGAATGGATTGTTATCCGCACGGATTGCTGTCCGATCGGATTACCATCCGATCGAACCACTATCCGACCCTCCCACACTTTGTACCATTTTACGCGTCACTTATCGTTATGCTATCGAATCTATCCGATCGGACAGCAATCCGTGCCTCCCACACTTTGTACCATTTTACGCGTCACTTATCGTTATGCTATCGAATCTATTCAGGCTAACCTTACTCGCTAAGCGCTCCCTTCAATCCATTAACCGCTGTGAGTATACTCGATCCCTTTTTGCTTTACGCACTTTTGGGGGTTACATACGTTACAAATATTCAAACTACAACAATCACACTACTCACTACTATTTGAACGCTAACCATTATTGCATGTTATATGTGGCTTATGAATGCTTGTTTGTTATGTTTACACATGGAATGCTGTCTACCTGCCTTAGCAACGATAGTACTATAGTTTGGACTCAGCACCCGTTCACACGGGGGTTGTTAAGGACAATTACTTGCATGGATTACGGTGGTAATCATGTATTGCGAACTGCCTCGGGCAGTCAACCCGCAGTCATTGGTATCGATGGATCTATGTTGATAACTAACGTGCTTCATTTCACTATGTGTACGTGCTGGTTATGTGTAAACGAATTCAAACTCTACATGCTATTATCAAACTTGTATGCTCTCATTTACATTTTATGTATTGACTTTATTTTAACATATGTGACAGGTGCTTAGGACGCACACTTGGTAGGAATTTGAAGCTAGAATAAAGCTTTAGAGCCCAACAAATAGTTGTCTGTAGTGGTCAAACTAAGGGTCTCTAGAAGCAGATAAACAATTGCTGACTATTTTAAATCTGAGTTGTCGGAACAGGATATTTGCCTGGATTTTTGTCTGTAATAATTATTCTACAGTTTGAGATACGGTATGGGACGTATTATTTAAATTGAATAGTATTGATAATTGTTATGGAAACTTCTGGACAATCTGTTTCGCTCAGTGCCATGCCCTGATGTTTCCGCCATCGGTTGGGGTGTGACAGTAAAGATTGGAGTTATTAATATATTCTGAAGTATTATCATAACGATTTCCAGTTTCAATTCTTCCAATAATGGCATTGAAGATATATAGTCGATTTATTTGGTTTTTCTTTTTGTCGGTTACAACAGATTGAAACTTTCTGATAGTTACATCAATGAAAAAAGTGATTAATTCAAAATTTCATATTACACCTCTAAGTTTCGTACTCTTGCACCTTCACAAATAAACCATCTATCTCATATTTTTGTTTTATAACTATACTATTCTTTTATATAGGATTCATATATGATTCCACACCATATCAAGATCCCAGGCGTACCATACCAATCGTTTATATTATTTTTAAAGGTTTCAAATATTTAGAATAACAATTAATTTAGACTTTTCATATGTCATCTTAATTATATTGGTTACAATGGTGCCGAAATCCCTAAAATGCCCCTAAAGTGTCTTAAATTTTTGGACAATGCACAAGTTTACCCCCTCTAAAATTGTTTGGCTCTCTTGTACATGTCGTTTCAAAATATTTACACAATGTAAAATTACCATAAAGGTATAAAACCTAGTTCTCTTAATAAGGTATTATAGATACGCATGATTTAGTTTACATTTAATAGTATAACTGCATAATTATTTTGTTACAGATTAGTCGAAATATTTATTTTGGCGTAAATCATTGGTTTATTTTAATCCCCTGGTTATAATTTTAGACAAACTATATCTTATTTATAATTTAGTAAATTTCATATTTAATGGTACGTATATATATCACAATTATGATACTGACTTATCATCTTTTAAAAGTTTGGATTACTATAATTATATTTATAAAAGAAAATACATATATTATAATGCGTTACTCTTATAATATATAAAAGATATTTTTATTGGACTAGAGAAGTATATTGAGTTCCAAATAGATGAGTATTTTTTTTCCTTTATCTTCAAAGTTATGCATCTCGGTTCCCATGTGGTTCAAATTTGATTATTTCTGGGGGCACATTTATTTTTGTTGTTAAAGTTTTCATTTGATAAATATATTTAATTTAGTTACTACCATATGAAAATTGATTATTATATACTACTTTATGCAATTTGACTACTGTATGAAAATTGTTTTAATCTGTTTGTTGAATGATTAAACCAACATAACATATTCTATGTTAATATGCACTTTATTAAAACAAAGTGCATTATTTAAAATTGTTGATTCATGAACCCAACACTATTTTGTAATATGTGTATTATAAATACACTACATAATATAGCAATCTCATATAAGATATGCATGTGATTGGGTATGCCATGATAGATTGATACATAAGTTATATATTTGCTTGTAAGTAAATAAAATGGACATTTTATAATGTTTTAATACAACCTGATTTATGTGACGACATATTATAATGTCTTATACTATATAAATCTGGCTTTATGGTATATTGTGTATGTTATATTAGTATAACCTATTTATTTGGTGACATGTTATAAAGTAATGCATTGTATAATCTAATGTATATATTATGTTCCATATGTTATAAATTTGGAAGGGGACATCAAAGTGATCAGGGTTGTGGTATATGATCACAAGCTTTAAAAACGATTGAATTGTGGTCAAGGTTTATATAAAAAGACACCTGGAGTGTCCAACATCTCAAAGCTTATTACGAGTTTATCGAATCTTGTAAGATTTTAAACCGATAAGTATAAATGTCTCGTTTATATAACTACATCCCGATTTACATGATGTGATGAGAAAAATCTAAAGATTGAAACAACAAGCATGAAAGTTCTATGGTTGTAATCCATTCCCTGATGTGAATGTGATGATATAATGATCAATTCAAAGGTTATGATCATATACATAACTAAGAAAATTGTAATGATGCCACCATGAATGTTGTATGGGTATAATCTATTCTTTGAATAGAATGTGATGATATAATAATTGGTGTAAAGTTCGTGATGATGGTAATTGAGGAAATTATTATGATTATCATGTGATAAGATCAACCATGTTAATAGTGCAATGACTATACAATGATCGTTATAAAGGTCATGATCATGGTAACTGAGAAATTTGTAATTATCTTCATTTTGACAACCATTTTAATATTGAGATCGACCACCAAAAGTGGCAAACTAAGGAATGACCATATAACATGATGGTTTAAACTATGAAGTTATAATACATTCTCTCGTATCTTATATTTTGTATTACATACATACAAGTAATACATATGCGATCATAATCCAAAAGTTTATGGATGATAATTATTTAGTTAGTTGGCATGACCGGTTAGACCACACCAAGTCATTAATTATGATGTGAAAAGTATTGAAGAAACAGAAGATTCATCTTGATAATTATACATGTCATGTTTGCTCATAAGTGAAGTTATATATTGATCAACAAAAGTAGGGTGTGAATCCCTAAATATTATGGAAATGATAATGGAAATAAATATACAAACATGATACCATTTAGTGTTTTAAAATCGATTCATCATCTAAATGGTTATCAAATCCACAACCAGAAGCTTGTGTGATTGTGGCTTAACTAATGTGATAGCAAGCATATTAATCAAGATTAGTATATTTATTTTGATTCCCAAGTTATTAACGATCATTGGAATAAGTGTTATTGTTGAGATGATCACTAAACGTCTACTATTGGTTACAAAGCCAATGATCATGTGAGGAGCAAAAGTTCATTTAGGTACATGTAATTTTATATATAGTACCATCAATTTACATCAAGCCAATAAGTTATAGTTCTCCCCATACAGTTGGTTTTTGGTCAGGAACCAAAGATGTCTCATCAAAGATTTTGGTTGTGCAACATATATTGAAACTCATCCACCACACCGCACAAAGATGGGACTTCTAAAAAGTTTGAGAATATGTTGGGTATAAATAATTGTCTATGATTGAATACTTAAAGCCATTAGTGAGAAATTTGTTTATGGCTCATTGGTTTTCACTTTAGTGAATGAATGTTCCCAACATTAGGGGCATATAACAAGCAGTTGAAAAGTGAAAAGTGAAATGAATTATCATGTCATCTTGATACTCAGACTGTAAACTATAAACTAGAAGTTCAAAGGATAATTCATTTACCAATATTAAAGAACAAATTACCAGACAAGTTCACTGACCTAAATCGAGTGACTAAGTAAGTCACATAATCAACTGCTTATGCTCTAGTTATCGTTGTGTCCCAAGAGGACAACCACATATTTTTGTAATGAGTCTATTGCACGCCTATAGCGTGGTAGACTAGTTGATTCCAACAATAAAATTCCTTGAAAATTGGAACAAGTAATTAAGATGGTCAAGTCGAGGTTACAGTAATAGGATCCCCTGAAGGGACAATAGACATGATGGTTCAAGAAGAACCTCAGGTACCTGAAAATAAAGAGATCTCGATAAGCTATATCATGTCTAAGATATGTATGGAATCGAAACAAAATCGACGTCGTTATACTTTTGTATATAATATAGCGCTTGAAATGAAGTAATGAGGAAGATCAAGATTTAAGATCTGCCTATGAATGAAAATATATAAATGATTGGCCAAAAATGGAAAGACGCAAAGTATGGCAGATTTAAATTCTCTAATGAAATGGAAAGTTTTCGGACCAACAATCCATACAACTGAATTTGTAAAGTATGTTGGATATTAATGGGGCTTTTATGCGAATCATGTGAAAATCAAATTAAACTAGATAAGGCAAATATGGTGCACAAGGATTTCCGCAAATACCCATGATTGATTATAATGAGACACATTCTCTAGTGGTGGATGTAATGACTTTGCAATATTTTATTAGTCTGGTAATATAAAGAGAGAATTGATATGCGTCTTATGAATGTTATGTATCACTTGATACTAAAAGTTTACATGAAAGTCCGTCAAGGATTTGAATTATCAAAAATCATGTAAAATGAGTTCTTGAGAACGATATGATCATTGTATACAATTTCATATTTGAATACGTTGAATATAATTGGAACTCCTTATGAGTATCGTAAAGCATTTAAGTGCTTATAAGGTTAGTTGAAACATCTTAATGATGTAATTCTTGTGCACTAATAACTATACATAGGAATCTTGTGCCTGGTTATTATGGCATCTTAATGTAGAATGTATAAGCATGGTACAATATGGATTAACTTTTCAAGACATCCTTACATATGATATAGAAATCAACGAGGATGAATATATAACAGAACTCCTAAAGAGTGAATGCACATACATTGTTTTTCAAAGTTGAAAGAAGTATGTATAGGATTGCCAATGCCTGAAACATTGATTTCAAGTCCTCAAGAATGTATCTTTATAAAGTTAAAGATAGTATGAACTAAAATAGTCAAGTTGAGTGTTGTACAACTCATGATATATTCTGATAAAGTGTAATATAAGTTTGATAATATTATCCATCTTTATCAAATGTTCTTTCTTAAAAGTTCACTATAATCGCAATTTACATTGATGATGCCTGAGCATCATCAAGAGAAACTGGGGAGCTTTTAGAATGAGAATTTTTTTTAATAACCCTAGCACAGTCTAATTATTACTCGACTTGCAGTTCGAATATATTTGTAATCATACTTTTATTCATCTATCAAACTACATCTAGAAGATGTTGGTGGGACATTTTAGTATGTAGAGAGCTCAACCTTATAGTATGTTAAAGGTTGTTCAGACACTTTTTATATGAAATGATTATTATAATCTCCTACCAAAGTAGAGATTCTCATTTCAAAAGTACCATGGCTAAAGTGCAATTGTGCATTAACTTAACTTTCTAGCTATGCATGATAATATATATTTTTTTATTTGAATTTATCAACATGATATACCACATGTCCAATGAGGAGACATTTGAATGGTAAAGCAGATATGTCGATACCCTAAAGGTAAGAATGATATGTGTCTAAATTTTACTAACCCATGAAACCTAGTTTTGTTAGTCTTGTAGATATAAAGAATGTAACACAAATAGTCTTAGATCTTATGGTATTTGTTCGCAAGAGGAAGCACTAGAAGTCTCACAAGAAGATTTTACAACATTACTCAATATAAAGGATTGCACTTCAAGGCATCAAACGACAAATCATTCTACAAAAGTTTTGAGCAACTTTCGAGGATGATGGACACACTTTACTTAAAGGATACATATTATAATGAGGGGGAGATTTATTCAAGTTGCACTCTTTTTCCCTTAACAAAGTTTTATCCCAATGGGTTTTCTTAGTAAGGTTTTTAATGAGGCAACATACCTGATCCAGAAGTATAGGGGGAGATAATACCCGCTGCACTCTTTTCCCTTAGCTGAGGTTTTGTCCCACTTGGTTTTCCTGGCAAGGTTTTTAATGAGGCAGCATATCCAAGCATATTAAAAGAATAATGTACCCCTTGCTTTTATCATATGTGGATAGTCAAGGGGGAGTGTTATGAATATATTATTTATTAGTGACTATCCACATTACCAACTCCCATATCACATTTAACATTTAACATTTTTGTTTGTATTAATTTCATAGTGCCTATATATATTGGCATTTGTAAATGATGTACATCTTAATGAATAATAGTTCTTTATCCTATCTTTCTCTATGTGTTCCTTTGATTATATTCATATACTAGTCGCTAGTAGGCCGTTGTTTTACAACATACATACATATATATATATATATATATATAGGACAAAGATCAGTTAGGAACCACCCCTTATTGCGAGAACCGCGAGAACCAGTGTGAACACAAACAGTAATTCCTAAAAAAATCTAAAAAACACCCAAAAATTTTTTTTTTTTTTTTTTTACTATTTTTTTTGAAAAAATCGCAATATTTTGTTAATAAAAAAAATAAAAAAAAATTTTCAAAAAAAAAAAAATAAATAAAAAATTTCGAGTAACAGTTATCCATGCACATGTGCATATGTATCGTTTCTTTGTCAAATTCCGTAATTCATTACAAATAATAGTCAATTGCACTTTCATTTACACTACCACGTGTAATACACTACTTTTTACGTTAACAATGTTAGAAATGCACATGTGCATTTATATGTATTAACAGGAAATAAGGTGTTTTGGTACACTACTTTCTCTTTCATCTATCATTCCATCCATAATACACAAGCATGCACATGTGCATTTTTGTCATTTCTTTGACAAATTCCGTAATTCATTACACATATTAGACAATTGCACTTTATTTACACTACCATATGTAATACACTACTTTTTACATTACCAATATTAGAAATGCACATGTGCATTTTATATGTATCAACATTAAATAAGGTGTTTTGGTACACCACTTTGAATACACTTTCCTTTTTCATCTATCATACCATCCATAATACACTACCATTACCTTCTACCATCCATAATACAATACCATTACCTCCTACCATCCATAATACAATAACATTAACAATATTTTCACTTTAATACATGTATGTAAACACCATTTATACCATCCAATCAACATATTACATAAAAAATTGACAACTATAACCAAACCATCAACCACTAGATATAACTAACCAAAAAACATGTATATGAGCCTACTTCTCCATTCAAAATCACAAACTTTTTGTAACAAAACACGTTATATCATGGTTATACCTAATTATGCACATGTGCATTTTGAATATTGGTAATGTAAAAAGTAGTGTATTACTAATGGTATTGTAAATTAAAGTTCAATTGTCTATTCCTAATAACGTATTACTGAATTTGTTGAAGTAATGATACATATGCACATATGCATGGATAACTGTTACTCGAAAAAAAAAGTTTTTTTTTTTTTTTTTTTTTTTTTTTATGGTAACGAAATATAGCGATTTTTATTAAAAAAATATTAAACAAAAATAAAAAAAATTTTGAGTGCTTTTTTGATTTTTTTAGATTTTATTTTGTGTTCACATTGGTTCTCACGGTTCTCGCAATAAGGGTGGTTCTCGCATGAACCTTACCCTATATATATATATATATATATATATATATATATATATATATATATATATATATATATATATATATATGGTTGATTTCATTTCACAACTCTAAATAACTACAGAACTTTCAGAACTCCTAATAAACAATCATTTTATATATAAGTTTTTGTATTTAGGATCTTTTTATCATCTATTATATGTATTTCTTTGATAACATACATGTTAAAAGTAGTTTACATATGTTCAATTGCCAAAATTATATATATGTGTCATAACTAATTACATATATGTAAAAAAACTAGTTTACATATGTGTAATTATAAAATTACATATAAAAAATGATAAAATTACTCTTAACATGTATATAATCGTAAAAATACACATAATAAAAGATAAAATTATCCTAAACATAAAAATATATAAGTAAAAAGATTGTTTATTAGGAGTTCTGCGAGTTCTGTAAATATTTTTGATTCTGAAATGATCCCGGCCCTATATGTGTATATATATATATATATATATATATACACACAACGAATGTAACATCCACTACACCAACTAGATTGGATAACTCAGAAGGGAGGTTAAAGATGACCACAAGAAATTTTGAATGAGATTAGAGACTTAATTCAACACCATTTTCATTAATTCTTACGAAACAAATACATATGACTTTATAGCCTTACGAAAACTAACTTACAAATCAGATTAAACTACTCACGTACCCACTACTACCCATAACTTCATCACATAAAATAGAGCCCACTACAAATAAATCAACTAAACAATTGAGAAAGGCTACGTGGGGGTATTCTACATGTATCATCAATCCTCCCCGCTCAAACCGTCCTTGTCCTCAAGGATGGACTTGGAAAATACTTGGTAATATGTCATGGAGGATGCCACTCGGTTCTCCCGTTCGCATTCGGAGAAGTACTAGTAAAACACTACGGTGAGCGTCATTCGCTTTTTCTAACTGCCCATTTGATTGGTGGCATTTGTTCCTTTTCCATCGTTGAAGTTGTGGCCTACTTCAACAGCTGTTGAACACACGCTGTGCGGGTTTTGGCCTTGATATCGGTTCAAGTATTGGGCTTGTTTTTGGTGCAAGAGGTGTTGCTCGTTGTGTGGTTGGTTTCTATGTAGACAGTGTCAATTTAGGGCTAGTTTCGGGTCAGATAACACCTATTTTGGGGCTATTTTCGGTGTTGACAGTGTGTGTGCTTATGCTCGTTTCCACGCTGGTGTTAGTACAATAAAACTAGCTTGTGGTTGTTCGGATTTGGTGTCTGATGGTGGCTTTTTTTCATGTAGACGAGGTGGGTGAGGGTGGTGTTTGTAGGATTGCAATGATCCAAGCAATACTTGACTCGATACGATCGAATAACTTGTTCAAGTCTTGGTGGAATACAAATTTGGGTCGGATTTGAGTGTCCATAGATGTGGATCTCACAACCACTATGATACCATTTAATATGCACTACTTGGATTGGATGATTTAAAAAGGTGATTAAAGATGACTAAAAGTAATTTAAAGAAGGATATATTAGAGACTTAATTCAACATCATTTTCATTTATCAATAAGAAACAAATACATATGGCTTTACAAGTGTAGGGAGATTAATTACCCTACCCCATGTACCCGCTACTACCCATAACTTCAACACATAAAATAGATTAAATAGAACACACTACTAATCTATACTTTTTATAAAAAGGAGAAAACTCAATTACATAAGAAACGCTGATGCGGCAGCCATAGAGGCAGTCTAACAATGTTTTTCTTATGTCATTATTGCATCATAAATCCGAATATATTAAATCACTTTAAAATCTATTTAAAGATCTGCCCATATTCGAAACTTTGCCGATATTATTATTGCATCACTTTGAAATCAAAACTTTGCCCATATGCATGTATACAAAACCTCTGCCATAATAAAATCTCTGCCCAGATTCAAAATTCAAAATTGTGGCTCCAGATTCAAAATTCAAAATTCAAAATTCAAATCATATATTCAAACCATATATATAACATATATGAATCTGTCTCAACATTCAAATTTCAATTCATCTCTCACTCATATCCGCGAGCATATCTTTCTCTCTCTCAAATGCATAGCTCTCATGATTCAGCCGGTTAATCTTCGATTACAGATCTTTGTTCGAACATTTGTTGATTCTGTTTACACATCATCGTTCTAATATCATTGTTCTAACATCGTCGTTCCAATGAAGCTTCCCATCACACATCAACGTTTAAACATCGTTGTTGCAATATCATTGTTGCAACATCGTTGAAAGTTGCATGTGCTACCTTCTTTGATAGGAGAGTTGTATGTTAAGTTTGTGGCTTATTTTTTTTAACTGTAGTTATACTAATTTAAATTGATTATGAAGAAACAAGTGTTGGTAATGTTGATAATTTTTATTAGCAGACACATTTTAGAATATGTTAATATGTATATTGATAGTGTTAAATTAAATACATAGAAAGCTAAAAATTTACTGAAATATGCACAAAATATTACACACTACAAATAACACTTGCTAGGATTTCTTAGACTCTCGCATTTCTCCATGCGATTTCATTTTCTATTTTGTTTTGCAGATCGGCTAGCATGTCACAAATTTTCTGATCCTGTTTTAGTAGTTGTGTCATAAACTTTTCTGCATTGTACTTGAAATCTGATGAAGGAGAGTGGAGGACTTCACAAAGCAATCCGATGCTGTTCCAGCTTTTCTTGTAATTATTATCACTGATGATGCTGACTTTTCTGTTTAGTTCTTCATCTGATCTCTTTTCTTTGAGTGACCAGATAGAGAATTGTGTTTTAACATTGCTTGTGTCTGACCAGTGGTAGAAGCATCTGTTTGCCATCTAGATTTTTATTGGTTTTGCTGATTTTGATTTGTTTTTTTGACAGACAGTGATTTAAAAGACAATTTGTTGATGTTTTGAATAAAACTAATCATAAGTCTTTTATAGTGTTTAAAATGCGTCTTTATGGTAAATGAAGAGGTTAATTGTAATTATGATAAACTGTTTTTTTCTTTGAAGGTTTAAAATTTGTCCCTTGGGTTTTTTGATATTTAATTTTATAGTTTAAAGATAAAAGCTGAGTTTTAAAAAGTGTTTACATTAAAAGGCTGCTGTTTTGAAATATAAATTTATATGTTTATATTAAATGTTCACGTTTTCCCCTCTTAGATTACTAAATGCACATTGAGTTTAAATGTGACCTCTTGGGCTGTTAGATATTTCACTATATAATATCATTGCCACTTCACCTGTTTTTCATCACGTTGTGCTACCAAGATATCCTTCTTTCACATAACTTAAGTAATATATAACTTAAAATGCCATCATACACTTTTCACTACAAGAAAAGTGATCAGGAGAGACTAAACTATCAGGGACTAATATATCAGTCGCAAATAGATAATATCTGCGACTGATTTATCAGTTACTGGTAATATTGGGGACTGATTTGTATACAACTTATGCTGGTGACTAATAATTAGTCGCTAATATTTTTCAACCTTATTTGAGACTAAATTTCAGTCACAAATATTTATGGGTAACACACAATTTTGGAGGGAACTTTTTTTAAGACTAGATTTCAGTCCTAAATACATTCCCACTTAATGAAAAATGATGCATTTGTTTTGGTAACTGATATTCAGTCTTTAATATGGATGGAACACATTAGAGACCGATAATAGTCATTAATATTAAAAATAATGAATCAAATTAGGAACTAATATTTACTATCTAATTATTTGGCTCAAGTTTACAATTTTTAGAGAAGTATGAGAGACTGAAAATTAGTCTCAGATATGTGACCATATTCGCAACTAAAATTCATTCTTTTAAATTTTTTATAGATAAAATAATTAGGGAGTGATTAATACTCGATGCAAGATTACAATTTCTCACTTAAATAAAATTCAATATGTCCTATAAAGCATTTACATCCCACCCACTATATTATTCTTCATATTTAAAATATAAAGATAATACACTGGTGGTGGAGTGGTTAGAAAAAAGACTTCTTGTTTCTTTTGACACATGTTTGACTACCACTCTTCCCGTTATTTTTTTGCGGCATCCAGGTGAAGAACGAATACGGGTGACGCTGGTTCGTCTTGGATGAGAGGCGAGGTTGGGTAAAAAAATGCCCAATTTTTAAATGACTACACATGGTCTAATAATAATACAACAATAGTTCAAATTCCATCCTGTTAATGCCTCATAATCTTGATCCGGTGATCACACGTTTAAAACTAGAGGTGCAAACGAATCAAGTCGTGCATGAGTTCAACAAGGTTTCATCTCGATCTTGATTAACTTATAAGAGTTTGAGCTCAACTTGGTTCGAGCTTTATTTTCAATGCTCGAGCTCGGCTCGTTGGTAATTTCTCAAACTCGAGCTCGGCTCGGGCTCAGTTCGTTTATAATCTATTAATTAATATACTAAATAAAAATGATATAAATAATAGACTCGTTTATGCTCGCGCTTGATACATGTTGCTCGGTCTTGGACCCGTTTATAAACAAGCTTATTTTTAGGTTCGAGTTTGGCTCGCAAACAAATTTAAATAAGCTCAACTCGTCTCGTTTATTATACAACTTTAAATAAGATGTAAATGTTATTTTCTTTTGATTTATTTGTGGTTTTTAAATATA
Source organism: Helianthus tuberosus (assembly GCA_030545235.1). Classification (NCBI taxonomy): domain Eukaryota; kingdom Viridiplantae; phylum Streptophyta; class Magnoliopsida; order Asterales; family Asteraceae; genus Helianthus; species Helianthus tuberosus. The sequence continues at coordinate 1,577,102 of JARYGA010036772.1, read as the reverse complement.
AAATAAGATATTATAAATTCTTAAAAGTAAATAGTGGTTAAATATAAAAGCAAAATCAACGTAACTATATGTTACTCGGATAGTCCCTTAAGCGGATGGAGGTTAGTTTTCTTAGTTAAGTGGGTGTGAAATGACCATTTTAACCTTACTATTATAAATAAAATTAAAACAATAAAGGATAAAAAGTTAAACTCAAGTGGGCATCCATCCAATCCGAACCCCTAGCCCAGTTGGTCCCATGTGGTGGGGTTGGGCCGGTTCCTCCTTGGAGGTCACCGGTTCGATCCACGGCTGCGGCGTTATGGGGGGAGGACGTCCCAATGATGGATCGTTCCTACCGAGACATGGTGCGGTCCTGAGGGCAACCCGGTTTTCGCCCAGCTGTTACCCCAGCGGTTTTACCCGTGTGGGGGCAGTATGGTTTCCGGCCGAAGGTCAGCTTGCGAGGCGGCCGGGGCCCGATCGATCATTGCGTCCGCTCGCCGGGGCTGACGGGGGATTGTCTTTGACATGAACCCGGTGACCAATTGGTCCTGTACATTGAAAGTCACCCTTCAAAAAAAAAGTGGGCCTCCATCCACATCAGTGACTATCCGAGTAACAGCTTATCAAACTACATGGAGCAAGAGTGTAATTTTAAAAAGTTGAGCACGAAAGGTGAAATTTTAACAAACTACAAAAACTATCCGGGCATTTTACTCATTAGTTTTTTTAAACTGATTGTAGCAGTTAATTATAAATATATATACAAAAGATTTATATAAGTTTCAGTTTCACTTTTTAAAAACTCTTATAAGTATTTTTTATAATATGAGTACATTTTATTTTCATATTTATATTTCCCTCACCATCAAATTTGTAACTCCCGCTCATCCACCTTCAAAATTTTGATTCCCCCCACATCTCATATTAATTACCTCCCCAAAAGTCCAAACCCCTGATCTGCTTACTTCTACACAATATTTCGCCTCCATCCCTTATTATGAAACTAATTTTTGCTAAATCAATATCGTGATGAGCAACAAGGAGATAGAGACGACCGTATGTTTCTAGTGAGACCCGCATATCTACGCAAACCACAACCACCATATGTGTGTGACTTGCGCAACTCTTCACAATTAGAGTAAGCCTTTTTAGTCCATTGTTTCGTTAATTACATATTAACTTATGTTTCAAAGTTCCAATATGAGTTTGATTTTGTTTTTTTATTGAAGATTTCACTGGAACTATTCGGGATTGCCGTATAGATACAACCATTGATTTTGAGCCGTATCATCATATAAATACAATAACAGCACCAATTTTGCTGGAAATCATTGATTTTGAGATGAAACGGTTCTCAGATTAACGAGCAGGAACAAGAACATGTCTGTTTAAATCAGCGATGGTTTGGTTCTTAATGTGATATCAGTTGTTCCTTTTTTTGCTATTAATGACGTTTTTAAGTAAAAAAAAAAATTCTGCTATTAATGACGTTTTTAAGTAAAATTCAGATTTAGGTTTTTCGTTGATGCGGATGATCGATCCAAAGAGTGGTAAAACATCCAAATACTTGTACTTTTCCATTGTTTCATTGGTTCCTTTTGTTCAAGACCTTGATTTGTTCTTGATTCAGGTTTGGTTGTTGATATGATAGTATTTTGGTAAACAACCACTTTTTTTTTTTTTTTTTTGCATGAGCCAATCTTTAGGCTGCTACAATCAGGTTAGTTTTCGTGAGCATTGATGATATTGAGAAGTTAGATAATCATATTGTAAATAAAATGGCATGTTAAGTATATATGTAAGTAGTCCCCTAATTTTTAACAGTCATGTCATGATGCAATCATAGGTTACCTATATATCAAGAGTGATGTTAATGTTGGAGCTAAAGATTCTACCCTAATCTCAACTCTCAATTAAGGTTTGTATTCTTAATATATATGTGATTATATACTTTAATGACACGAGTGTAGCATATTACAACGAACGAGCTTAAATCAATGAAGCTGTTTTATCCTGTATTTCAAAGTTCACATGGAAGAAACAACGGAAGCTGATAAAGCCTGAAGAAACAACAGTGGATGGAAATGGTAATGGAGGTGGATACGCAATATCTTTTCGTTGTTGTCCATGGAAGAAACAAAGGAAGCTGATAAAGCCTGAACACAATTGAACATTTTTTTTTAGTTTATTTAGTTTTTAGGAGACTTGTACTTAGTACTTACAATGCGAATTAACATAATGTTTGGTTTAAGTTTATCGTTTTATGTTTATATAATTTGGATATTTGGGAATTGATGCCTTTATCAGTTACTTTTAGTAGCCATGGAAAGGAAATATATAAGGAACCGATTTACCGAAAGTGTCTTTTAGACTCAAAATAAACATTTTGGAGACTATGATGAAACGTTATTAGAGATTGATTTTCAGTTTCTAAAAACCATATTCCAGACTTAATATGACGTGACAATTGAGAATATTTTTCAGTCCCTAAAAGAAACATATTAAGGACTGATTTTTAGTCCACGAAAATGTTCATTAGGGATTGAAAATATTGAAATTTCTGAGACTGACTTTCAGTCACAAAAAATGTGTATTGGGGACTAATATGTTGTGGTAATGGGTGCCATATTTAGGACTGATTTTATATGTATTGGAGACTGAATGTTAGTTTCTGTTGGTGCCATGCAATGGGGACTGACATTCAGTTACTAAAACCGCTATCTAGGACTAGGTATCTGCTACTGGTTGGGGACTGACAAATCAGTCTCAGATAACCATTAAGGACTGATTTGAATCTATCTGTGACTGATTTTTCAGTCCTAGATGGTTGTTTTTTTTGTAGTGTTTGTAGTGTCTGATGATTTAAAGCAGTGCTTGATCAAGAAAATTGAGGAATAGGTATATAAGGATAGGGCTACTCTTCAAGAGCTGAAGAGTTGTTTTGATGGACTGCACCTTGGTCTCTTCACGAGAGACCAGGTTTCTAGAAACCTGATGCGGATGGCTTCAACTTCCGTTCGTGACCTTTGTGTTGTCAGTAATATGGAGTGCGGTGATAGAGACCTGGAGTTCATGGCGATGCTCAAGGATATACATCGAGAGGTTCAGCACTCGATGAAGTTGAAGCTAAAATTTCTTAATTGTTGCTGTTAGATTCTTAAATTTCTGGCTGTTATTGTTAGATTTGAAAGTTTCGTTGTTCAGTATTTGATGTAGTTGTTGATCTTTTAATGTCATGAATAAATTTTAATCCTATTAATCTTTGTTGTTGCATTTTACTTTTACTTATTTTAGCAAGCATAAGTATTATTATATAGGTTTGAATATCATCTGAGGATTGCAGATCGATATTGATGTAGATGTGAAATTGTTTTTGAGTTTGATTTAGATTATGTTGATGTTGAATTGTGCCTGAACAGATGTTTGGTAAGTTAACAGAGGTTTAATAGGATTAAAGGTTGGTTTAAGGTTGAAAAGATGATTGCAAAGACAAAAACTTCTAGAATATCTAATCATGAATAACAGTTTTTTGAAGAATTTGCTTCTCCAAATTACAAAGAGTCAATATTTACTATTGTGAAAGGTCTTTCGAAGCTAAAGTCTGGCAAAAGAGAACATATGCTTATGAAGAAAGTCTGAACAAGCAAAGGTCTGCTATGGGTCAACAGATGTTAAAGAACAACAGATGATATTCAACATATGCTACTCAATAGAGGTTTTCATAATAATAGTGGTTAGGCTAATAGCAGATGTTGGGAGTTCGATATTGATGTAGATGTGAAATTGTGTCTGAGTTTGACTTAGATTATGTTGATGTTGAATTGTGTCTGAACAGATGTTTGGTAAGTCAACAGAGGTTTAATAGGATTAAATGTTGGTTTAAGGGGTGAACAGATGGTTGCAAAGACAAAATATTCTAGAATATTTGATCATGAATAACAGTTTTTTGAAGAATTTGCTCCTCCAACTTACAAAGAGTCAATATATGCTACTGTAAAAGGTCTGTCAAAGCTAAAGTCTAGTAAAAGAGAACATCTGCTAATGAAGAGAGTCTGAAGAAGCAAAGGTCTGCTATGGGTCAAGAGATGTTAAAGAACAACATATGATATTCAACATATGCTGCTCAAAGAGGTTTTCTAGTAACAGTGGTTAGGCTAATAGCAGATGTTGGGAGTTTGTTAGGCTATTAGATGTTGCTCACTAGGTGAACAGACCAAGGTGCAATCTTTGTATAAACATGCCACTGACATCATTATTCTCATTCTTATGAAACAACTATTTATCCTAACGACTGTTGATTTACCATTGCGGAAAACAACTGTTTTTGAAACCTCCGCTTGGCTAAAAATTCATCCACTGCTGAAAGTTATCGTCTGTTTTCATAACTTCTGTTTATCCTAATGACTGTTGATTTACCACTGTTTCTAACCTCTGTTGTTGCCCAACAGAGGTTTCCAAACAATTGTCATCCATTATAACAGACAGAGGTTTCCAAACAATTGTCATCCATTATAAAAGTGCTTAGGTTAAAAGCATGATGATGAAAGCATTCTTCTCATTCTTATGAGAAAAAAAGTTTATTATTCTGCTGCATATTTCCATTTCTGTTTTATCTTCTTCCTTTGCGATCATCTTAACTGTTACAACAATCAAAATCAGATGCTAACAATTGGTATTAGAGTTTAGTCAATCAAATTTGATCCTAGCAAATCCAACTAAATTGGTTAATCAAAAGCATTAAAATGTCTTCAGAAACTCAAATGTCCATTCTTAAAAAATAGCTATTTTTGAAAATTTTTTGAAAAAAACTTTAAAAGTATGTTGAAAGCATCTGTTTTTGAAACTTCTGGTTGGCTAAAAATTCATCCACTGTGAAATGTATCGTTTGTTCTCATAACTTCGGTTTATTGTAACGACTATTGACTTACACTGTTCCCAACCTCTTTTCTTCGCCAACAGAGGTTTCCAAACAACTGTCATCCATTATCACAAGAGAGGTCGTGACGTGGACAGATGTTAGCCATCATATATTTGTAACTACTGCCACGTCAGCATTCACTTTTTCACTCTATATAAACTCAGTTACATCCCCAAATCGAGCTTCTACCACTGCCGTCTCGGATTCAAATTTCTCAAAAGCAGTTTCCATTATCACCTTCTCCGATCATGGCTCTGAACACAACTACCTCCCTATCTTTGAGAAAACCATCAAAAATACCAGCTTTCATTCAATAATTAACTTTTTAACGTCATCAAAATACAAATCAATCCTTACTGGTGATGCTCTGGTTCATACGGAAACACTCCGACAATTTTGGTTTAATGCTAAAATAGAGTTTGAAGATAATAAGCCGATTGCCATCACATCTAAGGTTGGAAAAAGTCTGGTTCGAATTTCCCCATCTACAATTTCCACTACATTTACATTGGACGACTTGGGAGGTAAGACCAACTTTGAAAAACGTGAACTTCATACAGAGTTCATTGAAAGAGGGTATGATGCACAATTAAAGGAAGTTACTATGTACAAACCAAACTTCCATCCGCCAATGAAATTTTTGTTCCATACTCTGTTAACTTGTCTCTCAGCCAAGACCACCGCATTTAATGAGATACCTTTAAGAATTCAGTATTTGGGATATGATATTTTAACTAAATCTGATTACAATTTATCACAAGCACTATTTTCTGATTTGTTGACTAATGTGAAAAATGTGAAAAAATGAAAATAGGTGCTCGTAACACTACTATAAAAATGGGCAATTGTGACCAAAATTTGCTACCGAAAAGAAAATGGTAGCAAATTTAGTGATTGATTTGCCACAAAAATGCAAATACGTGTATTTAGTATGATACGGTAGCAAAATGGTAGAAATTTTTGCTACGGTTTACTTTCGGTAGCAAATTTGTGGAAAATATCAAATAATTTTAATAAGTATTATAAAAATGTGTCTAAATCATCCTGTATCTTTTAAGTGCGACCATATTAGCGGTGGCAACATGAAAATTTAATTAGGCGAGATAGATTTTTAATTGATCCGCGCGTTTCAAAAATTGATTAATTAGGGTTTTAATCAAAGAACTCCTCTACCAAAATTGTAAATTGCTGCTCCCCCTCCCTCCCTTACATTGAAGAACTCAGCCTCTTGCAGAACAAACACAAGCAATTTCACCTTTCAGGTAATCTTTTCGGCCTTTTATTCAATTTTTTTTTATTTGTGAAATTGAAGCTGGAATCATGAGTTTTATTCATTTGATGAATTGAAATTGTGTGTTTGTATATCAGAATTAGATCTTGGTATTTTGAGTTCTCCTTCTCCTTCGTCTTAGGGTTTTTAATTTGTGTTATTTTGCATTTCTTAAGCAAATTGATGCTCTTGATTGTATCTGGGAATCAGATCTTGGTATCATATTGATATTTGAGGTTGTATGGCTAGATTAGTGATTATGTGAAAGGTGTTTTTTTCTTCATTTTTGTTTTGAATGTGTTCAGGTTTTATGATTGACTTGTATAAAATTGTTCAGGTACAGACAGTTCCTTTCCTCGTGGGTTTTGGCCTCCCAAATTGCAAACCCTTATCACTGGGGGTTTGAAGAAGCCCATCTTGGAATCGGGACAACAGAATTTTCGAACCTCACTTGTCTACCTAGGGTTAAGGTGGGGAGAGTCAGAAGAAGATGATGTGAGTAGGTGTAGTCAGTTGTCGTATCTTCTTCCTTCATCTCTTACTTCTCTTGGGTTAATTGGATTTAAGAAACTGAAATCCGTTTCAGTGGGACTCCAACACCTCAGTTGTCGTATCTTCTCTGGTGGCTCATTATACAATTTTATATATTTTCGAAATTCTTGTGAATAGAAATGTTATTTTGTGATTTTATGTTTACATTCGAATCTAACAATATTGGTTTTGAACTGATGTCAACATAACTTTTTTTTTGTAATATCATCTGTTGGTACCACATCTTAGGTCTGGTTGGGTGGGATACATAACACTGGTCAACAGTGATCTAAATCGATGGCTGCTAACCATATCAGATTTACAGTTCGGTAACCCGTTTATTTTGTCTCCATTTCAGTGACAGAACATATGAGGTTATGGAGATGATTTTATACTACATTCTAGTGGAGTGACTGTCTGTAGGGCACCCTTTGGGCAAATGCTAGCACTGATTAATTGGCTATACTTGAAAGAAAAAAATATAAAAAAATTAAAAAGCCTGCTTCAGTAATTCGCCAGTTCAACCGGTCCGACTTGTAACCAACCGGTTCATAGTCCGACCTATCTGGTTAGTTTACACAGTTTCATAATGTTTGACGTTTTCAAGTTTCAAACTTTTGTGGACATTTTATTGTTGTTGATTGACTTTTTCTTAATGTTTATAGTGGTTTTCTAGTATGGTTGAAGTATGTTCCTGGTATGAGCTTCAGAACTGATAATGAGCCATTTAAGGTTTAATTTTTTTGTAACTTCTTAATTTATTTTAGCTTTTTATGGAATTTTTTTAAATGAAATGACAAAATATGACCCTCATTTTGTGGCTTATTATATGGTAATAATACTATAGGCAGCAATGCAAGGATTTACACAGAAGATAGTAGAGATGATGAAGGCTGAAAACTTGTTCGAATCACAAGGTGGCCCGATCATCCTCTCACAGGTTCTAATTTTTATCCAACTTTTCAATTGGTTTTTGTTTTTTCTTTTAAAACCATGTAGTTTTGATTAAATTTCAATTCATACATTTTTAAATTAGATTGAGAATGAGTATGGTGCACAAGGGAAGTCACTTGGACCCCCTAGAAAAGCGTACATGAATTGGGCCGCAAAAATGGAAGTCGGACTGAACACATGCGTCCCGTGGTCAATGTGCAAGGAAGAGGATGCACCTGACCCCGTGGTTAGTTTTCTTGATGCCTCATTCTGTCACTAAAGGGTTCCTTACTTCCTTCATATGTTTTGGTATATATGTCCGAATGAGCCGAATGGGTAATACGTCAAAACTTGTTCAGGTCAAAATAGCTAAATTTTTCCACATGTTAACACAGGTCACGGGGGTTAACCAAAAACCTTTTTTGTTCAATAACTTTCAAAGTTATATCATCAGTAATAAAATATGTTTTTGCATATTATCCTTTTAGTTAATGTTTCCTTTTTATTTTACCCCGTTAGAGATTCTAGATGTCTCTCTAATCATGCATGAATAACTCTTAGATTAAAGTAGGGGTGCAAACGAGCCGAGCCGAGCCAAGCTCGAGCTCGACCAGGCTCGAGCTCGTGCTCGATTAACTTATGAGAGCTCGGGCTCGAGCTCGGCTCGTTTGTGAGCCTCCATATCATGTACATATGCTGCAAGAAAGGTGAAAACTTTTTAAGTATGAAAAACTACAGCATACATATAAAAGTATCCATGAATGATCCTGTCTAATATGTTTAAATATGCAGTAATCTCTAATGTTACTTAATTTAAATGTAAACTGAATCATATTAAATATTTCTATATGGTCGTTATTACAATGTCCAATTCTTTGTTTCCTTTGTCTTTATTTTTTAAGACCGGTGGGTAGGGGGCGTGGGTTGTGGCGTTGAAGGGGGTTTAACGCCGCCGGCTACACCAGCCCGGCTTAGTGTTGTGCTTGGTGTTGCCCGCTTGGCGTGCATATTCTGACTGGCGTGGGGCGACGGGGCTGGGTGACGTGGCGGACTGTGGTTGGCTGGTTCAAAGTAAAGAGTTTAAACAACAACAAAAAATTCCACATGGTTGGCCACGCCCAGCTAAGCGACTCCCTACCACACCCCTAGTTTTTTAGTATTAGCTTGTGGATCCCATGCTTGCCACGTGTCAAGCAATACCCCCAACCCAAGCCTCTCCACACCCCATAGTCTAAGTTAAAGTTAACATGAAATTTCGTAATTGCAGCTATTGTAATCTTTTGTGTGTAGCTAGGTCCAGGTATACATATGGTGTCTATATGTCATAGGTGCATTAAATTCTATTTTTTCTCCTTTTAAGTAAGTTGACAGAGCTTTGGGTTTTTATCAGAAACCATATACAGCAATTGATCGAGAGCATACTCCAAGATATGTAAGTGGGGGGCAGGTTTGACTTTGGGTCTTGGTATGACTTTGGTTAGTTGTTTATGGCTGAACAAATATTTGAACCATGTTTCAGTTAAATTGATTGTTAAATTAACCATTTAAGTTATCTAACATATAGGCTTTAATGGGAATCTTGTTAATATGATGTTTAGATGCTTGGTGATCGTTTTAACGTGAAATATTGTCTCACTATGAAGGGATCTCTTCATGTTATGGAGAAGTACTTCCATAAAAAGGTTAAAATGAGTAAAAATATATACTTAGAAAATTATATTATATATACCTACAAAAGCCATCGTGATCTACAATGCTCTGTTTTGATTGGTTGACGCTTGTACGTGCCATTAATAGAATAGTTGGGTTTTTGGTTGTTCACGCTTGTTTGATACACTCATCTTGCATTTTTATTCTTTTCCAGGTTCGCTCCAATCCCCTCATCAGCTTTCTATCATTTAGGGCTGGTTATCCCTGCACCAGTATGCTAACAGGCTTGCATCTTGTTTGGCAACTAAGGTACTCGCTACTCTACTTATATTATATATCTTTCACACTTGGATTTGATTTTATATGTTTTTTTTTTTGCAAGGACATTGAGATTAGCCTGTTTGTCCCTCTTCAAGGTCTTGTAAATATGTTCTCAACACACTTATGCAAGTGATTTTCCATATGCTGCTCTGTTTTTTTTCTTTTTACATTAATTTATGACAGTTTAAGTGAGCATTTTATGTTTCAAGACTGTCCTTTTTTGCAGACTTTTCAAAATAAAGGGCTTGCTTTGTTGCTCCTTTTGTCACATGTTCGATGAAAGGGTTCAAGGATGTATTATGGTAACATTTTATATTTTCATTGTCATATCAGTGGTGAAGATTCTACTCACCAAAATATTTTCATTGTCATAACATTTTATATTTTCACTTAATGATGGTTTAAGTGAGCATCTTATATTTTCATTGTTATATTTAAAGGAAGCTTCTACTTGAGCTATTGCGAACGCGGGAAGCGATGTCTCACCAAATTTTCATGTTTGAGGTAATATTTTTGATAGTAGACTTATTTTTTTCCCATTTCATTGCTAATAACTCTTTGTTTTCTCGCACGTAGGTGCTACCAAGGAAGCAAATGTCTAACAAGATTTTTATGCATAGGTAAATTCTTCGTTAAGATATCGATTTCATGTCTGTGGTTTGTACACCGACTTCTAACGTCTAAATGTCTACTATATTGAATCAAACACTAGATTTTAGAATTGAAATCCCTAGTCTATGTTAGACAATGCAAGACGAGCGTGTTGGTTGATGGGGTCAAGATAGTGTCAGGTTGAATATCGTAATTTTCTAAAACTGGAAATAGTAGTAAAACTGAAAACCGGAAACATCAATAAAGGGAATATTTTGTAGATTGAAAAGTTGAACTTAGTTATCATTGGTTGTTTTGTAGATTGAAAATTTGAACTTAGTTATCAAGGAGCTCGTTAAGGAAAACGATGAAGAAAAAGAAAGGCTAAATGGAATTATTGCCAGGTTGTTGGCTGAAAAAGAAAAAGATAAGGTGGATAACGATGCTATGCTCAATACGATGTCACAAATTGAAGCTGTTTACAAATACAATTTGAAGATAGGCTACAAACATTTGGTTTTGAATGTTTCGATGTTTATCGTGTTAGAATTTTTTAGTTATTTGATGTTTTAGCTGGTATTTCTATTAGAATGTTTTATATGCTTTTGATACACATAAGTTTTATATAATTTTGGGTTTTCGTGATCTTATTAGACTTTTTATATAATTTTGTAATTTTATTGATTATGTAATTTCTATGAAAAAAGCAAGGAAAAATGAAAAATGAAAAATTAACCTGAATAAAAAACCAATATTCAAGCAATCACAAAATGGTAGCAAATAATTCAACAAGCTCGCTAAATACCCACCGGTTTTCAATGAAATTGGTGGTTAAATGGTGGCAAATCGGTAGCAAACATGGTGGTTAAATGGTGGTAAATCAGTAGCAAACAAGGTGGACCGTAGCAACTTTCAATGAAAATGGTGGTTAAATGGTGGCAAATCGGTAGCAAACATGGTGGTTAAATGGTGGCAAATCGATAGCAGATAAGGTGGACCGTAGCAAAAAAGAAGCGGTGGCAAATACTTTTAACCAATTTTGTGGTGGCAAAAATAAGGTGGCAAAATATAAAAATGGTGGCTATTTGGTGGCATTAGGGCAATTGACACGGGTGTTTTTGTCACTGTATTTTCGGTGGCAAAATGGTGACAACAGGGAAATTGCTACTGTTTTGTGACCAAAAGTTTCATGAAAAAAACCCTCTTTTCTAGTAGTGTAATAATGCTTTTCTGTTGTATCCAAGACTTCTAAGCTACTACCTATGAAAACAAGTGTCACAAACAGATTTTGAACAAGGTGCAGGTTTTAAAATAAATAGTCTTACAAGTGAAACTTTTACCAGACTTATGGATAAATAGTCAAAAGTTTCAAAAACAGAAACAAAGGGGGATGAGCCTGCTTTAGATGCGTCCACATTTGTTGCTCAAACCTCTGTTGTTGAGCCAACTGCTCCTGGTGACCATGACACCACAACGGGTGTTGTGAAACGCACACGAGCAAAACACCAAAAGAAACCTGCCACATCCAAAGAGCCCACCAAAACCAAACAAAATAAAAAGGGTCCTCTAGAAGATGAGATCCCAGAGGTTAACCCAGTGACAACACAAAATTCACTTGACACCACTGCTGCTACTTCCTCACAGCTGTTGGAAAGATCTCAACCCATCCAAACTCCTCATGTATCCTCACAAAAGGATCATGTTGTAAGCACAGGGACACCACAACATGAAGTAGACCTTTCATATGAAAGTATGCTTAAAAGCCCCTCTCCCAGGGCAATGTCGCTTTCTACACCACAACCCTCTTCTCAAGTTCCATCAACAATATTACCTCCGTTTGAAGCAATTGAAATTTAGAATCAAAATAGTCCCTCTCACCCACACATTACTGAGAGTATAACCTAAAAAATGACTGTGTCTGAACCAATTCAATCCGCTATCCTACAAACAGTTGGGGATGTTATACCCCTTGAGTTTTACGAAACTCTTGGTGGTAGTTCAAGTGGAGCAGCCACTACAACTGTTGAACCCATTGGTTATTAGTTGGACAATGGTTACATCATTAAGACTCCCTTGAAGGCAACCACTATTGATGTTACAACTGTAATCTCTGCTTCAGTGGGAAGTCCCTAGAAACAAGAAAAATCAGCATTTGTTTCTGATGATATGGAGTCTTCTCCTATTATCAAAATAAATACAACCACCACAGTTGAGAATTCATATGATCCTATTAAACTAGGTGATGAATTAAGATATAAGAATTTGACGATTAGAATGTCTACCATTGAAACATCTGTTGCTGAAATGAAAGAAACGATGAAGCAGATGATGGAGCTTTCTAAAAGTCAACCTAGCACTCAGCAAATTTCCAATGAGCTTTGGAAATCTGTGCAACCCATCCTTCATGCTCAGAGAAATTTGGCTGAAAGTAACCTCTATTCCCATATGGAACTTATCAGAAATATGGTTGATGCTAGGTATAAAGATACCCAAGCAGACATTAGGGACATTAAGGAACATCTGTTCAAACTTACTGGCTCTACCCCTACATCAATCTTTTAGAAAGATGATGATGATGATGCCAAAAAGGGGGAGAAAGATTCACTGAGAAAGTTACCACTTGATTTAAAAGCTAAACCACAACCAAAGGTGCAACAATAGACAGAGTCAGCTGAAAAAAATCTTCTGCAAAAGCTTCTAGGGATTGATGAGATCCTAAACAAGAAAGCTGAAGAGATAGCTTTGGAAAAGCAAAAGAAGCAAGATACAAATGAAAGCACTGCTATCCTACAACTGCTGCTCTGCCTCAACAGACCCATACTCCCAAAAAGCTTCTCTCATCATCTGCTTTATCTACAAATGCCTTAAGACAATTAAAAAGGCAAAAGCAGACTAATGAGAAAGATGAGCAGAGGTATCAAGAACATAGAAAAGAGGCAATAAAATATCTGTTTGATTACCAAATTGACCCTCCTGCTAACTCACTTGCTGCTCAACTCAGAGAAGCAGTTGCGAATTTAGTCAGCATACCACAATCACCAAACTCATCTTCAATAAGTCTTTTCCCAAGAAAACTAGCTGATCCAAAAATAGTATAGTGGAAGTCATGCTCAAAATCCCAAGTATTGACTTTGATCAGATCAGATGGTAGTGTTAAAAAGGTTTAAATGGATATTGCATATAATCTGAATGCATACGATCTCCAAGATTTGTTGGACCTTTAACTTGAAAAGGATGATGAAGAAGACATGTTCTCCCTAGACTTTGAACTACAATTCAAAGGACAAATCAGGGAGAAGTTGATAAGAAATAAAGATCAGAAATAAAAAAGGGTTTTGGTATCATCTGTTGTATAGGGAGATTGTTGGATCAGCAGCTGTGACATTGTCTCCAGTAGCATATGTAGCCAGGACACAACATATAGCAAAGTGCTATGTGACAGACTTTTGATTGAGCTTTGGTGAAAGTTGTTGAGGCAGGTAATCGTTTGTTCATAGTTATTATTTGTTGAAACTTAAGTTGTATTCAAATTCTATTAACTTTCTTTAAAGTCAAGGTTTTAAGTTTGTTAGTATATTCGTTTGATGTTTTATAACTTCTATATTGAAATTTGATAAACACATTTCCAACAGATATGAACATTCGCCAAAGTAAAATAGTCGTTCTCGCTTTTTATGATGAAATATAATGACTACTTTTGACTATTTGTTTAGGCTGATCATTATTTCTTTAGTTGTAAATCAGAGTTCAAATGCATCAACATGCAAGATTTGTGAGAATAACTCATGACTAATTTAATATTAACTAGGGTTAAGATCCGCCCGCGTTGCGGCGCGGGTACATCGTAAGCATTGAATGAATTAGTCCACACATTATATTATGCATTAACCATATGAAAACACGTTTCGACGTATCCACTTGAACACAATATAACCTGTATAAGCATTGTGATTGGATCAAACGTAAAGTAAATCAAATTCATATCGAACAATCATAACGTATTATATGTGACCCAACACATACATAGAAAACGAATTGAGTATGAAGGAAAATATGCACATGTAATCGGAAGGGATTAATTAGAGCTTTCGAAAAAAAGGGAGAAAAAGAAACCATAATTAGACTCCACTCGGTTCGAAACAACTTTACGAAACATACATAAAATAAACACGAAAACAAATTATATTTGACGTGAATCATTTCCCAAAAAAGTTTACGTCGAAACGTAAAACAACTTGAATTTATACCAAAACGTACATAAAAATATGCACGTAAAGAAGGTTTCTTTAAACAAAAACGTATTATATTTGACCTGACCTGTCTATAAAAAAAGTTTACATCGGAATGTAGAACAAATCATATTTATACATACCCGTACATAAATTATGCACGTAAAAAATATGCATCAGAAGCTTCTAAACCAGCTGTTAACAGCTGTTACCCACTCCTAATCTCATTTCCGCATGTTGTTCTCTGATGTTGTGGGGCCAATTAACATACCTTAGCATTTCAACAAGTGTAGGGATGAGATTAAAGCCCGGTTTTTTAGAAACGATCCTAACGGTGGTCCATTTCCTATAAATACCCACCTTATGTTTCACTTCTTCCTCACAAAATCTGATCTAAAGTGCTCTAAGTTGAATCCTTTGCTTCATACCTGAGCTATTTGGATCGAGATTGCTTGCGGGGACCCTTTGTAAGTGTTCATTCGTTCTTTTATCGCTTTTCGAGTCCAAAAGTCAAACTATGTTTGACTTTCTGCATTGACCAGTGTATGGTCAACGCGAATTTCGAATGAACTTCATAACGTGAGCGTAATCACGTTGGTTATAGTCCCTAGTGACTGTACCTATTGATTACCACGTTATCCAGGCTCAGTGACGATTCGTAGTTTCGGCCAGAATACGTATTCTTGCGTATTTTGTAACCAAACTACTTGTGGGTATCAAAACCGTTTGTCTTGATACCAAACTTGTTTTCTAACTTAGGTAAGCATGTTTTAACATGCTTAGCTCGTCACTTTTAGTTTAGTGCTTATATAGGGTCGTAAGGTAAGCGATCTAAACAATCGCTTATACTTTCGAACCCGACCCCTTTGGTCGATCATTAGGATCCGACCAAACACATTAGGTGACCATAGTATATAGGGAATAACCTTCCGAGGTTATACCTTATGGTCACGACGTTTAGTTAGTTGTATGATAGGTAGTTTATATGCCTTAGGTAAATTACCAAAATGCCCTTTTATGCATAATTGATGTTTAAGCATATGTAACCCAAACTTTTGTCACTTAACTGATTATGCAACAATATTAGACATGTTAAAGCATATTTTACTTGTCATAGGGCTAGTTAGGCGGTCCGAACGCGTTTCACGTGAACGACGCGTTAAAGTAGCATAAGCTACCTAAACAGGTCGTAATGGGTCGTAAGCACTTAGTTTAGGTTTCATTGTAGTGTGTAGGCTCTGTTAAACCATATTACATAAGCTCCCACACTCATTTGGTTTACGAGCCCTCATTCTATCCGATCCTCTGACATAGGTCCGGTTTATTGACATAGTTACCTATATTAGGTGCCGTTTGATTTCCGTGATCTCTAGCATTGCTTGGTGGTTATCCTAGGACATCTAAGCAATCTCAAGTGAGTACATAGACCCCTCTTTTACTGTTTTTCAAACGTTTTGGGGTGAAGCATGTGTACCTATCTGTTATTTTCATGTTTTCCAAAAGTATAATTGATTATACATGTTAGTACTTATCTGTTGACAAACTAAATGACTATCTATGGTTTAAACACTGATTTTTCAAAGATTATAAAATTAATTGTTGAATTGTACTTATTTTGTTCACCAGACCGGTTGGTAGTATGATATAGCGCTATAGGATTAGACACCCCATTCCTGTTGTCATGGAATGTCTGAAACCAATTTGTTTCTCCATCCAAATAGGGATTGCCTTTGTGGTATCCCTATAGTCTCAAAGGTGTATTTTGATGCACTAGGTCTGAATGAATTCTTAAATCACTTTATTTTTGTATATTTAGTTATACTCCCAAAAGTATAGTTTGATATGCTCCCATATGCGATATTGTACAAACCAACATATATTTTGTTAATCATCCAAAGCATATTTTGAAATGTTATTTACAAAACCAAAACATAGTTTAATATGTTATTTATCACATCCAAAGCATATTTTGATATGTTATTTATGAAACCAAAACATAGTTTAATATGTTACTTATAAATCCGAAGTATACTTGTAATATACTACTAAAAACCATTATTTTAAACAACTAAAGTATATTTAATGTACTATCTATCTAACGATTGGGTTTTGGTTAGTGTTTTGATAACGGGACGGGTGTAATGTGATGAAAACATGGTAGATTCGCCGCTGGTACTTCTTATGTATAAGTGTTTTCATTGCATTACATACTGTGGCTTTATTTAGTAAACTTGGGTCAACGATATTGGAACTGAAATATATTTTAATATATTACTCATTCGATTCTCTTAAAATCCAAAGTATATTTTCACATATACTATAAGCCTTTTTATCAAAATATTGTTTTTCGAACAATACATTCAATACAAACTCATTTTACATGGTTATTCACTTAACCATACATTATTCTTTTATAAATATATATCATTGTTTTGTTTATCACTTTTTAAATGATTTATAAAACTAAACATTTTACAAGGATCATGACTGACTTTTGTTAAACAACTTTTTTCTAAACTTATAAGTCATGAATCCTATATTCACAAAACCAATGTATCTCACAGGCATTTTTATGCTGACGTACCTATTTTTACATATGTTTCAGGTGCTGTCTTGAGATGATTGTTGATACATGCTACATTTAGGATGGACTCGTGCCTTAGCGACTTTAAAACTTGGAAGATCATAGTTGTACTTATTTGATTGTATTAAAACAATGAGTTCATTTATACAATAAAACAAATTTATTTATTCCATGGTTATGAAACAATGATTCTGTTACAACACTCCCCGACGTTTCCGCCACGTCTAGTTGTTTTACGTGGTCGGGGTGTGACAGAAAAGATGGTATCAGAGCCAATGGTTATAGGGAATTAGGTTATTAGTAATGCTTTGACCTAGACTATAACCTTCCTAGGACCCTAACACAAGTTTTCTTGTGTTTAGTTTTAAAACAATACCGTCACTTATTCTTAGGTGACAACCACAATAAGAACATAAATTTCTATCCCGCTTTGAAAACTAATCATCTGTTCTAGGATGATTTATTATATGGTTTTGAACGCTTTAAGATTTCAAAATCCCGTCAAAGTTGGTCTAAATAATGTGAACACGTGCAAACTGGAAGGGTGGGTGCCTGTACCCAGAGCTTTCTGTCTAAGGCTAGAGTGTTCGTACAAATCCGCAATATCGAACCAGTCACTCTTACCTGGGAACTCTTGGGGTGAGTGTTCACTTATAGTCGAGCATGTCTTCGCGATACATTATTTTTGACCTATTTACTTTGATTAATCACCGGGGTCGTTTGTTGCTTTATAGTAACAAACAAATGACCACCATCCTTGCTTTCATCAGATTTGTTTCATCTCATTCTTTTCGTCTAATTCTCTCACCCGTTTCCTTTCATGTTCCTCTTTTAGAATGCCTCCTCGACGCGACAATCAGATGGCGAATGCCGAACTGGCGGAAATCATCGCGCAGCAAATGGCTGCTGCCTTCCCAAATTTTTTTGCTCAAATGAATCAAGCCATCAACAACCATAATGCTCCATGCAATTTCAAGAGTTTCAATTCGGCTAAGCCACTCAAGTTTAGTGGTTCTGAAGGAGCAACTGGGCTCCTACAATGGTTCGAGAGCAGTGAGAGTACGTTTCATCACGTTCAGTGTCCTGATAATCGCAAGGTCGAGTTTGCTTCCAGTGTGTTTCAGAAGAGGGCTCTTACATGGTGGAACGGGGTGATGAGAGACCGTGGTGCTGAGGTTGCTTAAGCACAGACTTGGGCTGAGCTTAGGGCTCTTATGATGAAGGAGTTTTGTCCACGTCATGAATTGAGAGCTTTAGAAAGGGAATTTGATGATCCTAAGTAGTGAGAGTACGTTTCATCACGTTCATCACGTTCAGTGTCCTGATAATCGCAAGGTCGAGTTTGCTTCCAGTGTGTTTCAGAAGAGGGCTCTTACATGGTGGAACGGGGTGATGAGAGACCGTGGTGCTGAGGTTGCTTAAGCACAGACTTGGGCTGAGCTTAGGGCTCTTATGATGAAGGAGTTTTGTCCACGTCATGAATTGAGAGCTTTAGAAAGGGAATTTGATGATCTTAAGCAAGATAGCGGTGAGAATCGAGCCTACACGGACCGTTATGAGGAGTTAAGTCTGTTATGACCAAACATGGTCACGCCTTTGGATAAGGCAATCGAAAAGTACATAGATGGCCTCCCTGACTCAGTACAAGACATTGTGACTGGTAGCAACCCTACTACAGTTAGACCGGCCATTGAGCTAGCTGCAACCTTGACTAAATCTCAGATCAGGAAAGGTAAACTTTTTCGAAAGGGTGACAAGAAACCAATCGAGGAATCAAAGACCATGGATGAACAGACTGGATCCCCTAAGAAGTCAAAGAAGCGAAAAGCCTCTCAAAACTACGCCATAACTGCTCAAGACAAACAGGTTGCACCAAACCAGCCAGCACAACCTCGCAAAAGACAAAACTATGTTGGTACCACACCTTTGTGCAACAAGTGCAACCGTCATCATCAAGAGCAAGAGTAGTGTCACAAATGTACCCACTGTGGGCGGTTGGGACATTTGATCAATGTTTGTCGTTATGCAAATCAAGCTGCTGCAAACCCTTCTGCTGTTCAAGCACGGTTCCCTCCGGGGTCATGTTATAACTGTGGTGACCTTACCCACTACAGGAACAATTGCCCAAGACTTGTTAGCATACCTCCAGCGCGTGGACGAGTGTTTAACATCAATGAGGCAAACATGAACAATGATGCAGAAGTGAACAATTAGTCTTTTGTATTTCCTTGGTTGTTATTTTTTGAAACTTCAAGACAATTCGTTTGTTACATAAATAAAGATTTGTTGTTTTTATTTCTGTAAAATTTATGCGTTTGTGTGAATGTTTGATGCAACCTTATGATGTCAACCCAAAGACAAACTACTCGTGTGGTTCTGTCATTTTATGATCACTTGCGATCTCCCCAAGAACCTTAAACGCTCGATTCTTTTAAGAAACGAAGCCAAACTCTTATTGAAAATACTTTTATCTTCATCCTTGAAAATGATTAAAGTGCCAAAAGAAATCCATGGATTGGATTCCTAGTGTGCTTTAAATATCCATGCCCAAAGATAACAAATTAAAGAATCAAGTTAACTAATTTTGTGCTTATGTGTTTTCTTACATGTTTTGTGGTTGTATGTGATCCATCCAAATCCTCGTAGAATCTTTCATATCTCATATGAGGAATACATAGTAGGATATCCAAAGTTACTATCTTAAATCCTTAATGGACTTCTACGTTGTAGTCAAGTCCCTTGGATTTTAAAGTACTATTCAAAAAAATTGGACCCCTTGAGTGGTCTAGATAAACAGATTGATTTGAAAATCTGATTAGAAATATCATGTGATGATATAATTAAAAAGATCCCTTAAGTGGTCTATTTAAGGAGATCATACGACGATCTAGTTAAGAAGATCATGTGTTGATCTAGTTAAAAGGGTCGTTCGCTGATCTAGTTAAAAAGATCCTTTGGCGGTCTAGTCAACTCGCCTCATGTTTACTCAATTAATTTTTTTCCCTACACATTATGAAATGAACTGTGCGGACTGTGCAAGGAATTACGTAATTATGGAGGCCTACATAATTATGGAATTCAGTGCACAGAAACCACAGAAAGTTTTGTCATGTGTTAAGACATATAGCGACAAGAGTAATGATACGGGAGAAGTCTTGGACCTCGACCAATGTCATTTATTCTCACACTCCCCAATTCTGATCTCAATCACACACCAAGTTTCCTATGATGAGTCTTCATAAGAAACATTTTTCTGTCCGTAGTTCGAAACCCAATGTTTTATTACTACAAGGAGTTCACTTTGATGATTGACAATTTCGCTAAGAATCCTAAAATGGCCCAGAGTTTTACTTAAGGGTTCAATGGATTTGTTTGAAAGCGAAACCGTCACAGCTGTCTTCATAAGTTTCCTCTAAAACTAAATTTCGGGACGAAATTTCCTAAAGTAGGGGAGACTGTGACACCTGTGTCACTTCAAGCATCAAAAAATACCAAACCAATGAAATATCGTATTTCATACTTGGGAATTGTAAAATTATGTGTATCATTTGCACATATCAATTCTTGTTCGATTTCAAGCCTTAAATCGCTTCTGGAAGGTTATACGCGCACTGATGCGTGAATATAGCCAGTTTAATGCAACCAACACTCCGGAATAGTGAAATAGGCTTAACATACCTTAGATAACCTTCACATAACTTAGAAATAAGTTTTGAAGGCTTTGGTATGGCAAAATCAAGTTTAATCGCTTACAAGGACTAAATTCGACAAACTGCGAAAGTATGACGATTTGTACTGAAACAGACATTCCGGAACATGACCATAAGTTAAACACACCTTAAATATCCTTTATATAGCTTAGAAATAGGCTTTGAGGGGTTCGGTGTGCTAGACTAAAAGCGTCAAAAAGTGCACAAGTTGCATTTTCGCGCATAACTTACATTCTTAATACATCCGGACATCCAAAAATTTATGTAAGCACTAAAACATTTTATTTTAGTGTTAGGCATAAGAAAAACCCATTCGTCGCGCAATTTGGACCATTTTTGCGTCCGTTACGACTTCTGTCGTAATTGACCGAACAACGCAACCGTACGGCCAAACGAATCGACATTCGAGATGTTTTTAGCACATTTTAAGTTCCCTATACTTTAACTTCATTTTAGAGCTTTGAAATGGGGTTAACGGGGGCTTAAACGTGTAAAAAATGCATCAAATAGCAAGTTTGGATGCACATGGGCCTGTTCTGCCAATTCTGAAACTTTGCTGCTGTGCAAAAGCTTACGGACCGTAAGGCTCTCATCCATACGGTCCGTAAGGACCTCCCAGCTCATCAAAAGCTTCCAAACCAGTTGTTAACAGCTGTTACCCACTCCTAATCTCATTTCCACATGTTGTTCTCTGATGTTGGGGGGCCAATTGACATACCTTAGCATTTCAACAAGTGTAGGGATGAGATTAAAGCCCGGTTTTCGAGAAACGATCCTAACGGTGGTCCATTTCTTATAAATACCCACCTTATGTTTCACTTCTTCCTCACAAAATCTGATCTAAAGTGCTCTAAGTTGAAGCCGTTGCTTCATACCTGAGCTATTTGGATCGAGATTGCTTGCGGGGACCCTTTGTAAGTGTTCCTTCGTTCTTTTATCGCTTTTCGAGTCCGAAAGTCAAACTATGTTTGACTTTCTGCATTGACCAGTGTATGGTCAACGTGAAGTTCGATTGAACTTCATAACGTGAGCGTAATCACGATGGTTATAGTCCCTAGTGACTGTACCTACTGATTACCACGTTATCCAGGCTCAGTGACGAGTCGTAGTTTCGGCCAGAATACGTATTCTTGCGTATTTTGTAACCAAACTACTTGTGGGTATCAAAACCGTTTGTTTTAATACCAAACTTGTTTTCTAACTTAGTTAAGCATGTTTTAACATGCTTAGCTCGTCACTTTTAGTTTAGTGCTTATATAGGGTCGTAAGGTAAGCGATCTAAACAATCGCTTATACTTTCGAACCCGACCCGTTTGGTCGATCATTAGGATCCGACCAAAGAAATTAGGTGACCATAGTATATATGGAATAACCTTCCGAGGTTATACCTTATGGTCACGACGTTTAGTTAGTTGTATGATAGGTAGTTTATATGCCTTAGGTAAATTACCAAAATGCCCTTTTTATGCATAATTGATGTTTAAGCATATGTAACCCAAACTTTTGTCACTTAACTGATTATGCAACAATATTAGACATGTTAAGGCATATTTTACTTGTCATAGGACTAGTTAGGCGGTCCGAACGCGTTTCACGCGAACGACGCGTTAAAGTAGCATAAGCTACCTAAACGGGTCGTAATGGGTCGTAAGCACTTAGGTTAGGTTTCATTGTAGTATGTAGGCTCTGTTAAACCATATTACATGAGCTCCCACACTCATTTGGTTTACGAGCCCTCATTCTATCCGATCCTCCGACATATGTCCGGTTTATTGACATAGTTACCTATATTAGGTGCCGTTTGATTTCCGTGATCTCTAGCATTGCTTGGTGGTTATCCTAGGACATCTAAGCAATCTCAAGTGAGTACATAGACCCCTCTTTTACTGTTTTTCAAATGTTTTGGGGTGAAGCATGTGTACCTATCTGTTATTTTCATGTTTTCCAAAAGTATAATTGATTATACATGTTAGTACTTATCTGTTGACAAACTAAATGACTATCTATGGTTTAAACACTGATTTTTCAAAGATTATAAAATTAATTGTTGAATTGTACTTATTTTGTTCACCAGACCGGTTGGTAGTATGATATAGCGCTATAGGATTAGACACCCCATTCCTGTTGTCATGGAATGTCTGAAACCAATTTGTTTCTCCATCCAAATAGGGATTGCCTTTGTGGTATCCCTATAGTCTCAAAGGTGCATTTTGATGCACTAGGTCTGAATGAATTCTTAAATCACATTATTTTTGTATATTTAGTTATACTCCCAAAAGTATGGTTTGATATGCTCCCATATTCGATATTGTACAAACCAACATATATTTTGTTAATCATCCAAAGCATATTTTGATATGTTATTTACAAAACCAAAACATAGTTTAATATGTTATTTATCACATCCAAATCATATTTTGATATGTTATTTATGAAACCAAAACATAGTTTAATATGTTACTTATAAATCTGAAGTATACTTGTAATATACTACTGAAAACCATTATTTTAAACAACTAAAGTATATTTAATGTACTATCTATCTAACGATTGGGTTTTGTTTAGTGTTTAGATAACGGCACGGGTGTAATGTGATGAAAACATGGTAGATTCGCCGCTGGTACTTCTTATGTATAAGTTTTTTCATTGCATTACATACCGTGGCGTTATTTAGTACACTTGGGTCAACGATATTGGAACTGAAATATATTTTAATAAATTACTCATTCGATTCTCTTAAAATCCAAAGTATATTTTCACATATACTATAAGCCTTTTTATCAAAATATTGTTTTTCGAACAATACATTCAATACAAACTCATTTTACATGGTTATTCACTTAACCATACATTATTCTTTTATAAATATATATCATTGTTTTGTTTATCACTTTTTAAATGATTTATAAAACTAAACATTTTACAAGGATCATGACTGACTTTTGTTAAACAACTTTTTCTAAACTTATAATTCATGAATCCTATATTCACAAAACCTCTGTATCTCACGGGCATTTTTATGCTGACGTACCTATTTTTACATATGTTTCAGGTGCTGTCTTGAGATGATTGTTGATACATGTTACATTTAGGATGGACTCGTGCCTTAGCGACTTTAAAACTTGGAAGATCATAGTTGTACTTATTTGATTGTATTAAAACAATGAGTTCATTTATACAATAAAACAAAATTTATTTATTCCATGGTTATGAAACAATGATTCTGTTACAACACTCCCCGACGTTTCCGCCACGTCTAGTTGTTTTACGTGGTCGGGGTGTGACAGAAAAGATGGTATCAGAGCCAATGGTTATAGGGAATTAGGTTATTAGTAATTCTCGGTAATCAATGCACATTACGCATTGATCCGTCATTCTTCTTAAAAAACTAAATTTGTGCTCCCCATGGTGATGAACTAGGCTGTATGAATCCTTTCTTCAAAATTTCGTCCAACTGTTTCTTGAATTCTTGCATTTCTAGTGGTGCTAAACGGTATGGTGCTTTGGCAATTGGTGCTGTCCCTGGTAGCAGGTGAATTCTGAATTTAACTTCTCTATGTGGCGGTAGTCCAGGTAATTCTTCTGGGAATACATCTGAGAATTGAGATACTACGGGAATATCTTTCAATTCTTTTCCTTTAGTGTTAATGATTATGGAAATTATATACACTATGGATCCTTTCCTTGGTAACTTGTTGTTTTCATCACAGAGATGAATTTCATAAATCTAGATGGCTTATCTCCTTTAATTGTGATCTTTTCACCCTTTGGTGAATTTACTTGTATTGACTTTTGATCACATAGAATACTGGCTTTATTGGCTACTAACCAATCCATTCCAAATACGATATCAAATCCAGCCAGATTCATTGGGTAAAGATTAGCAATAAAATTATGGTTTAGAATTTATATTCTTGCTTCCTGCAAGATTTTCGTAATCTTAATGGATTCCCCATTTGCCGTTTCTACTAAACATTCTTGTTGGAGTTTAGTTAATGGTTGATTGAGAAGTTTGCAAAATGAAGTATTAATGAAACTTTGGTTCGCACAAGAGTCAAATAATACTTTAGCAAAAACATCATTAATTAAAACGTACCGACAATCACGTCCGGAATCAGCTTTGCTTCTTCGGCTGTTAGAACAAACGCTCTAGCATTTTTAGTAGTCTTGTTGTTAATTGCTGGAGCTAGTTTCGGACAGTTAAGCTTGATATGTCCCTTTTCTCCACAATTGAAGCAAACTCCATTACTGGGTTTCTTCCGGCAGTCTTCTTCCTTGTGTCCTGGTATCTTGCAGAAGTTGCAGTATGTAGAGCATATTCCTGAATGCTTCTTCTTGCAGGCCTTACAATAAGGTGTAGAAGTAGAACCTACGTTCTTCCCACGGTTGGAATTACCGAAGCGAAATTCCTGGGTAAACTTTTGGACTAGGTTCTTCCTCTGGTTTTCTTCTTGTGTACGTACTAACTCATCAGTCAAGGTATTTTCTAGTTCTAGAGCTTCTTCTATAGTTTGTGGTCTAGCTGCCTTGACTACGTGTCTAATCTCAATGATTAATCCTCAGATGTAACGGGAGATTAATACTGGTTCTAGTGATGCTAGGGTTGGTACAATTCTAGCATATTCGAAGAATATGGTAGTGTAACCCTTACATTCAATTCCAATCATTCTAAGGTTTAAGAACCTATTAGCAATCTGTTCCTTTTCATTGGGAGGACAGAATTTTCTTTCAACTATGTTCTTAAACTCAGTCAATTCCACATTATAGACTTTGTAACTTCCCCTAGACTGGAGAATAGTGTTCCACCATTCTAAAGCTGCATTCTTAAAAAGATTGGAAGCAAACAGTATTTTATCTTCTTCTGCACATTTGCTTATTTTTAAGACTGCCTCAGTCTTTTCTATCCAACGTAGAGCTGCAATGGCTCCTTCATTGCCTGAGAATTCTATTGGTTTGCAAGACCAGAATTTTTTGTAAGAACAACCATAAGACATGGTTCTTCTTCTTTTTGGAATAGGTAATTGAAGTAATGGTCCATTGTTTACGCTGTGACTGGGTTCAGTAAGTGGTCGTTTACTTCCATGGTTACTTTTATTATTTTCGGCTTCCTTAACCGTTTTGATCATATATGGCATAGCATCTATAATTCCTTGTGCCACCATATGTTGAACGTCACTGTTATCTAGTTGGTTTCCGTTATTATCGTTATTCGGGTTTTCCTGATTCACTTCGTTGTCCATCTGGATTATAAACATTTACCAAGTATTAATATCAAAGAGCAATATTTAATACCAATCAATTTCACAACCAACACATTGATCAAAATCTCCGTGCATTGCGACATTTACTCTATTTTATAGATATCTAAATCTATTACATGCTGCAACTGGAATTTAAAATACAATACTAGTTATGCATCAGTAGGTATTGGATTATCTATTTTTGTTGATTTTTTTTCAAACTACACGCATATATATATATATATATATTACTGATAGGGGTTCATCCAGTATTGCATATTACGATCGTCGTATTTCCAAACGAGCCTTTCCCATATTTGCCTTATTATTTCTCCTTCATCTAATAACTCCTCACCAAATGTGCGGAGTTCCTGCACGTTTTCGGTACTCATGAGTGGTGGTGGTGCTGGTATTGGGTTAGAGTACTGGGGCATCGGTTCTTCATATGGGTATGGGTTTTCTAGGATTTCCCCAACATACAGGTCATTATCCCAATATGGATATAGAGGGTCAAGGTTAGGATATGGTGCTACTGGATTTGGCATGGGCTCCTCCTGTGGGTAGAGTTCTCGGTAATCCCTATGGTCATCATTCCAAGAGTCATATGCTAAAGGATTTGGTGTTGGGACTCTAGGGATTTCGTTTGGGTTGACAGGTGGTATGGGAACCTGGTCTCCTTGGTTTGGTTCTATTTCCAGGGGTTGAGTTGGAAACAAGAGTAGTGGCTGTGGTGCAATGATTATCTAAGTTTGGGTCGGCTGCAGTGGTTGCTAGTATGTGAAAATTAGCCAATCGCCTATTGACTATGTCTTGGGTCTGAGCATTCATTTCTCTATTTGCTGCTGTTAAAGCTCTCTGCTGTTGTAACTTCCTCATTCTTTTCCTACGCTCGTGTGCTCCCCGACTGAACCATCCTCTCTTTTTGGTAGGGAATGGTTCTTCGGATTGCGCCTTAAATATGAAAATCCCCTCTTCTGTGTCAGCTGAGTACCCCGGAGGGGTAGGCTGGGAAGAAGTTCTTTCATCTCTAGGAGAACTAGACAGTTGACGATAGGCG
The DNA here is from genome assembly GCA_030545235.1 of Helianthus tuberosus. Lineage (NCBI taxonomy): Eukaryota > Viridiplantae > Streptophyta > Magnoliopsida > Asterales > Asteraceae > Helianthus > Helianthus tuberosus. The sequence goes on along the minus strand of JARYGA010036772.1, from coordinate 1,550,083 downwards.
TCTGACGGACCTTGATCACTGATACTGTAAACTAACAAATTGTCAAATAACACAAAACAATAATATATAGATATGCACATATTCACATAGATTATTTCCTAACATAATGAATAAAATTTTGGTGTCAGCAGAACACGTCTGTGGCTGTAGCTCTGATACCACCTCCTGTCACAACCCCCGACCCCGATCTTTGGGAACTGGCTGCCGCGAGCCAGTATCAGTGGTATCGGTGTTTATTCATTTTGGCAGCGGAAATTACATCAGGACCGTAGTTAGGAAATAATTTATCAGAGTAAAATACCACATTTTTATAATAATAAATACATAGGAAAACCCCAAGTTTCCATTACATCATATTTATAGGGATAAACCCTAATTTATTTAAATAAAACATCTTCTTAATTTAGGTAACTTTTATAGCCACTTTTCCAAGCCTTCAGTGCTGTCCAGCTGGCTTCTATTTGGCTTTCAAATTTTGTTACCTGAAACGCGTTTAAAAACATTTTGTCAGTGGGAAATACTGGTGAGTGAATCCCAATTTAATCAAGAAAAGTTTTATCATTTTACAGCATTGAGGGCGATCTCGCAATTACATTTGCTTATATTTCTACTTTAATTACCACCCACGGTACTGTCAATCCTGACTGGTGGTAATGTTACTACTCACAGTGTAGTAACAAATTTTGTATACAAAACTCCAACATCCCGACGATAATTGTAGAATTACAAATACTCAATCATTGTGAAATATAATTAAAACATTTGAGATTTTGTAAAACAGTTTGCAAAAAGAGGAATTACTCACATTCCTACTTTAGGTATTTCCTTGTGATTTCCTGGTTATAATGTATTAAATTAAATAATGCACACGCGTTAGTATAATAACCCAATCTACATTAGCTATACCCTCCCCAAGACAGAACTCCAACGACCGAGTTAGGCAGAGCCTCGACATACGTTACGGAGCACTAGATCATACATCGAGGCAGAGCTTCGCTATTTTAGTCGGTATTATACCCGATATTATTATTGCTATTCAGAATTGAGAGAGAATTGTGATTTTTAAGCGACGAAAACTGAATCTCGAATTCGCTATTTATAGGGCTGATCAGGGGGTCTCTGGCACCCCGCGACAGACACACAGGGGTGTGTCACGCCCCGCGAGCTAGGCTAGGGTAGGCCCTAGCTTGGCTGATTTGGCAACTAGCTTCGACACGCAACGTGACACGTGGCAGCTCAGGGTTCCGCCAACCGTCACTCGGTCGCGCCCCGCAACGGACCAAGGGGGATCTGTTGCGCCCCGCCTGAGCCCCTTGAATTTTGTTTTATTTGATTTTTGTAAAAATTAAGGTATTTAGGGCCGTTTTTCGTATACGGGGTGTATTTTAGGGCGTATAGGGGTGTTATAAGGTTTTTGGGAGAGTTGTTATATCAGGGCTTTCCACAGCAATGGCACCCCCTATTTTCATTTCAAATCCCGATGATGGATTTGGTGTGTGGAAAACCATCTCCGTTGGACGGTGTTTCAGGGGTTGGACAGTTTTTCGAAGGTGATGGTTTCGGACGGGTTCGACAATGTCGTAGGGAGGGGGTCAACGGGTTCGACGGTGTTACAAGGGGCTTCGACACAGATGAGTTATTTAAAGGTATATGAGATTGAACCCATGATATGGCAGAGGAATTGGTTTGTGGTGGAGGGTTATTTTGGTTTACGTTCTTTACCCAATCCCACGGATTTGTACCCATTTTATCATAAATTTTGACTAAGCCTAAAAGACAACCAACTTTCAAAAGACAAGGATGAAAGTCAAACAACACCCTGGTCAAACAACAACCATGGTTTCGAACAACAACCCTAAGGTCAAACGATAACCTTAGAGTCAAACGAAAATGGAACATGTCAAATGCAATGTGGTATCCTTTGAGACCAACCAAACGACAAGGATGTATGTCGTTTGATTTATAATCCAAACAACAAGGTGTGTCATTTATCCTTATGTGATGTCGTATGATGTATTGATCAAATGACAATGGTTTGTCGTTTGGAAGAGACCCAGATGACATTGATCTACAGCGTGGTCTCGTTTCCAGCCAACAAGGACAATTTTTTTTTAGAATTTCAAACATGGAAACGCAACAGTAACCTTCCAGGTCGGATTTGTACTATTCCGGTGAGTTTTTCGGCTACCTATGTCACTAGAAACAATGGGGGAATACTTTTTAGGCTTAAAACTTAACAAAACCCATGTTTTATGTCACACCCCCAAAGTACCACATGCGGTGACCCCGCTAGGCGTGTGACGTACCAGGATCTAGCCACTAATCACATTGAACCAATATTTATAAAACAAGTTTCCATTTATCATGAAAAACATTCATAATATAATTCCAAGTTTAACATATTCAACAGAAGGAAATAGTAAAACATTGTTTAAATGTTTCAAAACCAATTGTATGTGAAATCAGTAAACAAGCCGTGCATATCCAAGCAGTGTGACCCATGACCACTTCAGCCATCCAGATAGCAAGTTCCTTATCCATAGTACCTAACGACCTGCGAGCATGCAACAAGTGTATCAGACAACGCTGGTGAGTTCATAGTTTTACGAAAACGTTGGTTACCAAGTGTTTAGTTCAGTTCATTGATAATAATGTTGATAATAACTCGAGTACCGTACAACATGGCTCCAGATTATTTTTGCCCTTCCCCAATGCCCCTATCAAAGCATTGGTCATGACAGGGTCATTAGTTCACACTCGTCCTCTCAGGTACGGGGTGAGGGTGCCAAACCTAAATAGCGTTATCAACTAATACCCTGTTACCTCTTAGATAACAAACAAGATGGGACTTAATGGTGATAGGAATTGAGTGTATTATCCAAAATTCCATTTTTTACCCAAATGACTTATTCCTCTCAGGAATACCCAATGATTGTCCCACCCACCGGGACACATGCTCAAGAGGAATGAACTCACCTTAGATTTGCTCGGTGTGTTAAGTAACCCGTCCAAGTTGGTCAACCCAAACCCTACCGTGGTTACCAACAACATCAGTTTCATTATCATTTAAAACACATGTCATCACAGATAGCATATATCACAAGAATCACCGTACATCATGTATCAAATACCCAGTCCTTATACAAGTCCACATCTCACGTGAATGTCACAAAGAAACACATAACAGGTGAGTTTGCTATTCATACTAGTCAAACCAGATTTCTTATTCTTATTAACATGCAACATAGATCTTATACACACAAATATCTATCTATCTATCATCATCATCATCATAAGTGTCTACTGTTCAACCCATTCACTCTCACTGCGAAGTACCCCCTGCGACGAAGGACTATCCTTCGCCGGGTTCATGTTTGACGAGGAATCAATTCTTCGTCGGAATCATGTGTGACAAAGTATCTATTCTTCGTCGAGATGGGGTTTGGCGAAGAACCACATGGTTCGTCAAGAATCAGTTCAACGAAGAACCAATTCTTCGCCACACCCTATCAGTTACAGTTTACTTCTGTGTTTCCCTAACTTTCTCGTAACATCAGTTAACACATTTTACAGCAAGATCAATGGATCCAACAACAATTATTGCACACATTCAAGCAAGACCTATATATTGTTTATCATCAACGTTAACATTGCTTCACCAAAATACGTACGTTTAATCTCATAATAATCATGCTATCCATCATTGGTTCTAATCATCAAATGACTACACACAATCAAATTATTAATTCATCAAACCAGATTATCAAACCACATCTTAAGTAGGAACATGTACAAATTGTTGTAACCTTATCATACAAACTATAGATTCACAGTCCTATTAATGAAACCCTACATCATCAAGTGTAATCATAGAAATCATCACATTCAAAATACGACAAACTAACACGGATAAAACACTAACCAAGATTCCGAAGGGTTTAGATAAATCAAGATGGAAAATGCTTCGAGATTTCCTACTGCCGTCGCACGGAGAATGGGGAGAGAACTTTAGGGTTAATGTGTTTATGGTTACAATAATTTATACAATTGAACTCGTACTGGGCCGTGAACCTTCCAGGGCCGAAGGCCCTCTTCGGCGAAGGACCTTCTTCAACGAAGATCCATTCTTCGTCGAGATGAGGGTGGCGAAGAATCCCATTCTTCGTCGAGGGGAACTTGTGGCGAAGAATCTTATTATTAAACCTTAAATAAACTATATTTAACACTACACATTTAACAACCAAGCATTACACATAAAACATTAATCATTCACATAAACGACACACGACACCACGTAAATCAAATTGTAAAAACAGGATTGTGAAGTCAGTGATGTGTATAGGAAAGACCTTGAAATCTCGGGTTGTCACATCATCCCCAACTTGAAAGAAATTTCGTCCCGAAATTTGACAAGTAATCTAAAGCGGCAAGATGTTAAATCAGGATGGCTGTGGATTTTCCACAGGTGCCACATCATCCCCAGCTTGAAAGGGAATTTCGCCCCAAAATTCACCAGTTGCATCAGATTTAGATTGGTCGGTTGGAAATAAGTGTGGGTACTTGAGCTTCATCTGATCCTCGCGTTCCCACGTGAACTCCGGTCCTCGTCTTGAGTTCCAACGAACTCTCACGATTGGAATTCGACTATGCTTACGAACCTTGACTTCCCGATCCATAATTTCAATGGGTTCTTCGACAAACTGCAATTTTTCGTCGATCTTTAGTTCTTGAAGTGGTACCACAAGTGTTTCATCGGGCAAACACTTCTTTAATTGTGAAACATATGAGGGTGGTGGTGGTTAAACAACAGTCGGTGGTGGTTCAGCGGCAGAATATGATGGGGCGTGACTTCATAGAACGGTTGTGGTTGACCAAGGGTTTGTTTCCATGTTTTCTTCTTCACCACCAATTTAGGTATAACTTTTTTCTCATTTTTACAGTTTCAATATTTTTGCATTTTGTTTGAGTTGGAGGGTGACCAGGTGATGGAGGAGATGGGGTGGAGGAGAAGGGGTGAAGAAGTGAGAGGAGAAGAAGTCTGCAGACCCAAGAAGACAATGAACCATGTCTGCACCAAACAGAGGTCTCGCAGACCTTTTTTAGCGAAAGGTTTTCAAAAAAACAAACAGTCTTCAGACCCAAAGGTCTGCGCGTGGTCTGCGCGGCGCAAACATAAGAGGTCAGGAAGCACTTCTTGCAAAAAACAAACAACACCTTGGTCTTTTACTTTTATCCGAGACTTTTCATCTTTTACAAATTTACCTCACATTTTTTTTTTACTTTCAGCTACATGATCCCCTATACTTTTCATCCTTTGCAAATTTTGTTTTTGTGTTTTGTTCTAAATTTTGCCATGGCGTAAACGTTCGTGTGTAGTTTAAAATTTTTACATCTGTTTATTCCAGTTTGACAGGTTCGTTGCAACACTCTGGTCCTAGATCAAATTAGCTATTATTTCTTGTGTTTTGCGTTTCGGTCTATTTTTTTGTGCAACTTCAATGTCAGTGGTCGCTGACGGTGGTATGGCACTGATGTTACTTGGGGCGGTTTTACGCCCCACCGCAACGCCAAGGTTTTAATACTAGTCAAGTAAACAATTGAGAATGGCTACGTGGGTTATTCTGCACGTATCACCCACCCTCAAATGGGAGTGAGTGTCAAGCATCAATGTAATCAATTTAAAGATCTGAGGTTAAAGTTAGATATCTACATACCAAATAATCAATCGGAGATTCAGGACAACAATTTTAGGTCCCATGTATTTCAATCTCACAACTTCTCCCTATTCGTATATGGACATAAAAACTAAAATAAATTCAATTTGATATTTATGTATCTTATCTAGTAATAATACATTATCTTTAAACTTTCTATAAACAAAGTTTATTTTTGTTATCATCAACAAATAAATATTGTTTCAGAAATTACCCGACGAATAAACGAATCAGCTCCTGTACGTGTTGAACTGGTCAATGGGTCGGCCAACCGTAGAAAAGGCCAGTATAGTTGAGCTTCCTTTATAGGTTCTTTCACTAAAAACCGACAAGGTTATCTTGTCAAGTCTAGTAACTAGTAGCGAGCTTGAAGGTCCGCGGTCTAATTATTCAGGACCTTGAAGGTCCACGGTTTAATAATTCAGGATCGTCTGGTCCAATTGGATAACACTACAAGTAAATTATGATACTAATTGTTTTTTCACACTTTTATTTATTCTAGATCTACTGACAGTTGCTTTCAGTATATTAACAAATATCTGATATAACTTGTCAAATAAAGATTTAAAATTTTCATTGCAATGCTGATTTGTAGCCGTTGGCATTTTCAGTTGCACTTTACAGATTTTCTAGCAGTGCTCTGGGGTTTTAACATGAGATATCAGATTTGATTCTTGCTAGCACTAACTGCTTGGATGATTTTTGTAAATTAAAATTACATTGTTAAAATAAAAAATTATGATACTCTAAAAATTAATAGGATTAAATGAATAACAAAAGGCGAATAAATTTCTAATTTCAAAAATTGGAACTAGTCCATGATAGTTTTAAAAATTAATTTTCAGTGATAGCATTGGACATTTAAAACATCAAGAAATGTATATTATTGTTGATAGCTCTTCGATCAGACTATAGCAATGGACATTTAAGAGATCTAGCACGAGGACCACTAAGTGATGTACAGTCATAAGATATTATTTTTCAATGGTTACGTAGTACATACTAAAACACTTTGATGGCCCATGACTTTATAATCTAGTGGTATATTAGGGGTAGAGTAAAAATTTGGGACCAATAGGTCTTGGGTTTGATTCTCACAAGGGGGTTTTTCCATATTTATTTGTTTTCCTACTGAATTGTTGTGTAGCATTATGCCTAGTGGAGAAGGATATGATCGGTTGGTTTCGCTGGTGACACGATAATAATCCAGTGACTCGTCAGTGATCCAAATTTATACCGTTCAAAGAAAAAAAAACACGGTGATGGGTATCTCACAAAATTTATGAGAACCTCCTTAACCAAGTCGTGTTGGGTTGAGTTTGACTTTTGTGTATCATGATTGATTCCTAAATGAGTTGATTTGACACACTATTAGAAAACTGGCACCATTTCTCACCGAAATTTCCTTGAAAAAAAGTTGCTTTGAAAATGTGACCAATTTACAACAAAGTTCATACAAAAAACCTAATTTTAGCGACAATTAGTGACAGGACAAAATAAAATGTCGTAGGAAAATTCTGAACAAAATATTTTTGAAAGAAAAAAAATAAAAATACTGGTCTATATATATACATATATATAGTGTGAGTTTTATTAGAGAAAACACTAGGAAACAATTAACATCATATCTTTAACAATTAACACAATACCCAAACAAGATAAGATCAACCTAGCATGTAGAATGTTCATTTTTTTTAGTTTTTAACCACTAGGGTTGTTCAACGTACCATATCGATGCTACTGTTGGTCATTGTAGCGCTAGACGAACTGGTTTCAGAGCCATCTGGTACTGGCGAATAGATGGGCACAGGCATCCTCGTAGGAAGATTTGGGAGCGCACCTTCAAACTTGAGCACCTGAATAGCTTGGCGGATAGACGGCCTCAGACTCTTGTCAGGGTGTGAACACCACAACCCCACCATCATCAAACGCTCGACTTCTTTTGCATTGAATTCCATGTTCAATAGCTGATCCACACCAGAAAGGAGCTCAGTTTTTCCTAGTAAACCCCACACCCACTCAACCAACCCAAAATCAGAGTTTGGGTCAACTTTATCAGTTGCCTTTTTCCCGCAAGCTATCTCTAATGCAACCACCCCAAAGCTATACACATCCGACTCTTTGCTGGCTTTCCCCGTTATTGCATACTCAGGAGCCATGTAGCCTAGAGTTCCAGCTAGGCCAGTTGTTTTGAGACCCAGTCCATGGTCCATGAGTCGAGCCAATCCAAAATCTCCAAGCTTTGCATTGAATCCTGAATCAAGCATGATGTTGCTCGCTTTGATGTCTCGATGCACCACACATTGGTCACACTCTTCATGGAGATAGAGCAATGCAGAGGCGAAACCTGTAGCGATGTTGTATCTCACATCCCATTTAAGGATACTTTTTTTGTTGAATAGATGATAATCGAGGCTTCCATTTGGCATAAACTCATAAACTAGCAAACATTGAGTTTCATCATGGCACCAACCAATGAGTTGCACCAAGTTTCGGTGTCTTAAACTGCTGATGATCTTCACCTCTGTCCTGTACTCTTTCTTTCCTTGTTTAGAACCCTGTGAAATTTTCTTGACAGCTACCATGGTACCTTCACGCGATATGTAGCCCTTATAGACGCACCCAAATCCTCCCTCGCCTAACTTCTGGTCATCAGAGAAGTTGTTGGTAGCCAAAGTGAGATCTCTTAGAGGAAACCTTTTTGGTCCTGTTCCTCTATCAAGATCATCGTTTATTGATGTCAAGGCAACTATATCTTCTGATTCCTCTGTAGTTTTTCTCCGTCTCCTCCAAAATATACAATATGCTACTACACCTCCCGCAACTATAATACCAAGAGGAACAGTTAATCCTACTGTTAGTTTCCGTTTGTTTGAGTTATCTTCCCTTTCTTGTGCTGTCTTCAGGCTTGAACTGAACTTCCAGTATCGAAGAGTATGTTTTTCTGTTACAAGGCCGGTGGTACCCGAAAATCCGATTGTCACCCACTCGGGAAGAACATCCCTAAGGTCAACATTATATGAAAGGTTAGTATTATCTGTGGACTTGTTTCCAGCCCCATAGCGCAAAGACAGGCTTAGCATCTGTGTGGTAGCATTGTAAGACACCCAAGCATCAGCGGAATCTCAGCTGTGCAAACTAGCATTCCAAGCAGTGAAATTAGCTGAACTAAGCGAGTTGATGTTGATACCCACATGACCATATGGAGGATCGATCCATGTATTTGCGACAGTATCAAACTCAACAACTATCATATGGTTTTGAGGCGAGTTATAGTTAGTGGTGTTGAACAATCCTATATATTGACCAGCTGAGTTGGGTGGGATTTCAAAGCCAAGTGGGGCAATAAAGAAAGAAAACGCATCGCCATAGCTAGATCGATTTAGTGTATCTATGACGAAAGTGAAGTGAGTGGTGAAATCAGAGAGCTTCCCAGATTTTTTGTCCCATATTCGGACTGCATCTGCGTATTTCGCATGGCCAACGCGCACGATGTCTACACGGGTGAGCTCAATGGCACCTGAAGTAGGTTCCGCATCACCTGAGTAGATTATGTTTTTCGCATTAGAAACAAAACTAGTGATCTCGAAATCTATAGTTTCAGACAAGGGCAAAAGGAATATGAAAGAGGAAACATAGAGAATGATAAACGCAATTTCACGCCTTGTTGATGAGAAGCACGAGAAAGAGGGAGCCATGATCTACCTCTATTAAACAAGTCCATAAATACCCATCATTCCTTGATTAGTCAATGCGTTGATTGTTATTTATGATCTCCCTCTATTAAAAAGTGTAAAAATAGCGATGATTACTTGATTAGTTATGTGACACCCCTTTTGTTTTCTAAATAATACAAAAAAAAAATTCCAGTACAAAAAATCTAAAATAGAAAAATATAGCTCAAAAAGATGTAGTACAAAAAATGTAGCACAAAAAATGTAGTACAAAAAAATACAGTACAAAAAAATCTTGTAAAAAATATAGCACGAAAAAATTCATCACAAAAAAATATAGTAAAAAATCCAGCACAAAAAATTGAGAAAAAAACTTTTAAGATAAAAAAATTCAGTACAAAAAATTTAACACAAAAATATAATACAAAAATCTAGCACAAAAAATGTTATACAACATATAAATACAACACATTTTTTGGTTTTTTTAGTCGTCATATTTTATATGGCAATATGGTACTCAAATTAAAGATAAAAAACGCTCGATTTTATGGTGAAATTTTGATGAAAAAACAATATCGTATAAAAAAATTATGAACGTTTAAAAAATGAGAATGGAATATGCATGTGACTTGCATATGGAGAGAGAAAGTTAATAAATATAATTTTCGAAATATACCCTTACACTCCTCTTTTTTCCTACATTTTCCTTTTAACCATTGATTTGAAAAATGAATGGTTGAGATTACTTCACATTCTACTTAGGCAAAATGAACTTTTTAGTTGATCTTACCCCGTGTTGATTATTAGGGTTGAGGGAGTGGTCACCCCTTTTGAGTGTTTAAACAATTTCTAGCCAATAATGTCATGTCATGTCAAGTCCCCACCACATTGTCTATTTTGCACTCAATCACTAGAGCAATGGTCAAACACATAGGTAATCTATTTCTTTTTTTTATATATATTTTTTATTTCTAAAAGTTATGCATTAATAAATAAAACATATTTTAAACAAAATAAAGTTACATTTAATTAAAAAAAAACACATTAGATAAAATTAAAATAAATAAAATGACATTAAAATATAAAAAGAAATTAAAAAAAAAACTAATTTAACTATTCGTCGTCGGAATCCGCCAAAAGGTGGGGTAAATCCCGTTCTCCAAGATGCTCCACAAGATCATATTTTAGTCTATAATGCGTATCTTCATCAATGAGCTTGTTATAAACAGTGTCATCGAAAATGGGCTCGACTGGAGGATCCTGAATATGTACCGCTGCAATCGTGTTTTCGTCGTCTTTTAGAATCATATTATGCATAATAATGCACGCATATACGACACTCCTAATTTTTTTTTTACACTCATAGCACGCATCGGTCGATTAAGCATACCCCATTTTGCCTTTAAAACACCAAAAGCCCGATCCACGTCTTTTCTTGCCGCTCGTGTTGCATCTTGAACTTCTTTTCTTTCACCATGTGAGGATACGGAAATGATTTCACAAAAACGGACTAAGTAGGGTAGATTCCATCGGTAAGATAGTATCCACGCTTGTACAAGTGGTTGTTCACGTAAAATGGGCATTTTGGTGTAGTTCCATTTCATTGAGTAAGAAATAACGGAGATTGTTGGAGCACGTCTATGTCGTTTTGTGAACCCGGTGGACCACAAAAAGCATGCCAAATCCATAAATCTTGAGAGGCCACCGCTTCGAGCATAAATGTTGGGTACCTGTGATCCCCCTTCATATATTGTCCCCGCAACTATGTTGGACACATTCTCAAAACAAAATGTGCACAATCAAGACTACCCAACATCCCAGGAAGGTGATGTATATTCTCATGAGCTTGGTACAAGAGCGCAACGTCGTGGCTAGTAGGTTTACGTAAAAACTCGGAAGCATATAAATTACATACCGTTTCGCAAAAATTACCTAGACAATCACGTAAAGTCCTTCCGGCCATATTTATATACTCGTCATTCTCGTCTGTAGGGTTACCGGTTGCAAGTTGCTTAATCACCGACGTAACTTTTTGCATCGCTGTAAAACTCTTCTTCATTCTCGCATCCACGGTCTCTTGAAACCACGCGTTATTCGCTTGCATGTCATTCACAATTTTTTAAAAACAACCTTTTCGACATATGAAACCTATGACGAAAAACTTCTTCGTTGAATTTGGGCTCCTCGACAATATAATCTCTCATAAGGGTTTCGTGACCTTTCTCTCGATCTCGACAGACATATTTCCTTTTTCTAGAAGTACCCGTGTCTTCCAGTTCGGCGACTTCGTTAATATGATTTTGGAAAAAAAAAATTAAAGTACTATCGCTTGAGGAAGAATCATCGTCTTCACTAATATCAAATGAAATGAATGGCGGTGGTATGTCATCCATTATTTAGAAAGTAGAAGTGCAAAAGGGGATTTTTAGGTTGAATAGAAGTGAAAAATTGAGGTGGATGGAGAAGAGAATGGTGAAAAATGGTGAAAAATGGTGAAAAATGGTGTTGAATAGTGTTGTTTTATAAAGAAAAGTTGATTTTTTTTTATAAAAGGCTAGTTTCCAACGGCTAGTTTCCTCAAACAATCACACTCAATCACTAGGTGACTAGTCACCGCCCTCCCCACTCACCGATCATCGATTTGGGGCCGACAATACATTACCGCGCGGCAAAAACCTATCCCCGCCTCACTCCCCGCTACCATACCGTCCACCCTTATTTCTTAGGGACAAACTTAAGTGGTCCGTGCATGAACCATTCAAATATTTGAATGAAATAATGGAAAAAATCATAAATAATTTCTCTGTGTAGTTTTATTATTGGTAGTTGTGGAAATCTCAAGGATCTGTTTCATTGGATAAAACCTATTACAAGACTCAATATATAAACAATACATTTACACTTTAACACCTAAAGAATCTCATATGTACAATATAAATTAATCACATACAAAGGTCAATATATTTTTATCTAACATCCCCCTGCAAGCTGAACGATAGCATTCTGATGCGAAGCATGTGACGAAAAGTATTGAACTGAGAACTTGAAAGGCTTTTTGTAGGTATGTCAGCTACCTGAAGCTTGGTTGGAACAAATTTAGTAGCCAATTTAAAAGCAGTGACTAAATCTCGCAAAAAGTGATAATTAAGATCTATGTGTTTAGCTCGCTTATAATGAGCAACAAAATTTTGAGTGAGGAAGATAGCACTTTGATTGTCACAAAGAATACTTGGTCCTTCTGGAGGAATTACATGAAGTTCTTGTAAAAGATGAGTTCTCTAGACAATTTCGGTAGCAGCCTTCATCATAGCTCGATATTTAGATTCACAGCTAGACCTGGCAACCGTTGGTTGCTTTTTAGCACTCCAAGATATTAGATTCCCCCCTCCCCCCTAAAAACATAAGTGGAACGACGAGTGTCTAATCTTGTGATTGTTAAATATTGGAGAGCACCTACAATGGATCTATAAAAGGTAGCATTTGGAATTATTGTACCTGTGGAGAGAAAAGAAACATTGGCGCTCAAAGGTGTTGGAGCAGGTTTAGCATCCAACATCATTGCACGTGTCAGAATATCTAAAGTATATTTTGACGGATTCAAGAAAATACCATTTTGAGTGTAGGTAACCTCCAATCCCAGCAAGTAGTTGAGTGCGTAGGAAATAGGCGAGACGGTGTATCAGGGTATTGAGAAATGGGTGGAGTAGTAGAAGTTATTGTTTCTTCGGTTTGGGCTAGATAGAGGAGATCACTATGGGGCCAGAGTGAATAGTTGGGCTAGTGAGGGTGGTTGTAGAGCTGAGCTGGAAGGAGCTGTAGTGGCATCGACAGTAGTAGATGGGCTTGTGAGAATTGGTTTTGGCCGGTCGATGAAGTTGTTGAAGGGCCGCATGGTATAGCAGACACCAGTTGGGCAAAATGTTGGATCGGGTGGTGGGGCTGTAGTGGGGCCAAGTGTAGTAGCGGTTGTGGAGCCGGGTGATGAATAAGTTGGGTTGGATGTTAGGCCTGTTGGGTATGTTTGGCTATAGAGAAGGGGATCAGTATTGGAGAATTAAGTGATTGTGAACTAAAGTTGTTATTTGAGTTATTTGAACAATAGGTATTTTACTTAAAGGAATTATACTAGGAGACACACCCAAAAAAGATGTGTCTTCAAGCAGGTTAATGGAGGTTGTAGCGATAGTGGAGTGATTAAAAGGGAAATGTTTTTCATCAAAGCGAGCATGTCAAGTAACATAAACACGAGATGTGCATGGATCAAGGCACTTGTATCCTTTGTACTTGGAGAATAGCTAAGAAAAATACATGTAATGCTTCAAGGAGGTGATTTATGCGGAGCATAATCCCAAATGGTCGAAACAATGCATATTGAGGTATGATGATACAAGAGCTTAAACGGAGACTTGGCTTGTAGAAGAACCGGTTTAGGTAGAACCGAAGTAAAAGACAAGTAGCCATTATTTTTCAACATAGATATAATATCAAAATTGACATGCCCAAGTCGTGAGTGTCATAACCCCAAAGAAGCTTTCGGACAAGGTAAAGTGGTGATTAAAGCTTCATGAGTTTGGCGAAGAACATATAGGTCGTCATCACGGCACCCCTGGCTAGGGTTTGCTTGGTTCGGTGATCCTAAATGTATGAGATTGAACCAATGATGTGGCAGAAGAATTTACTTGTGGTGGAGGGTTATTTAAAGGTATATGAGATTGAACCCATGATGTGGCAGAGGAATTGGTTTGTGGTGGAGGGTTATTTTGGTTTACGTTCTTTACCCAATCCCATGGATTGGTACCCATTTTATCAGAAATTTTAAACATGTGAAAAGTTTGACCAATTCTAAAAGACAACCAACTTTCTAAAGAAAAGGCTGAAAGTCAAACAACACCCCTTTCTGGTCAAACAACACCCTTGGTTTCGAACAACAACCCAAGGTCAAACGATAACCTTAGAGTCAAACGACAATGAAACAAGTCAAACGATATGTGGTATCGTTTCAGACCAACCAAACGACAAGGAGGTATGTCGTTTGATTTATAATCCAAACGAAAAGGTGTGTCATTTGTCCTTATGTGATGTCGTTTGATGTATTGATCAAACGATAATGGTTTTACGTTTGGAAGAGACCCAAATGACATTATCTGCAGCGTTTTCTCGTTTGCAGCCAAAAAGGACATTTTTTGTAGAATTTCAAACGTGCAAACGCACCAGTAACCTTCCAGGTCGGACTTGTACTATTCCGGTGAGTTTTCTAGCTACCTAGGTCACTAGAAACAATGGGGGAACACTTTTTTAGGCTTAAAACTAAACAAAATCCATGTTTTAAGTTGTCTCCACAAGTTTTAAGCAGTTTTCAATCATGTTTAACATTAAATAACATCATATTAGTCTCCTTTAATCCATATTTCAGCCAAGAAAAAGGTTTATCCAAGAAAATTCCAATAGTCACTCAAAAACCAATCAAAATCTCACAAATAACTTCGTCTTCAACAAGAATCGAGCCTAATGCTCTGATACTAGTTGTAGGCCCACATATGATATTGAACCACAACGATTCCTTCTTATGAATGCAATAATGAGTGCGGAATCCAAGTTAGAGCACCAAACCAAGCATTAGATAATCAATAACACATGGACATCCTCAATAAACTTCCATATATTTATTTAATAGAGTTTTGTTACAGTATACACACTAAAATTTTTCTAACACTCTCTCTAAGTCTTACTATCCAAATGACAAATGTTGTGTACTTATACACAAACACGACAGGCCAAACGACATGGTGCCATGTCCAAACGACATGATGTGTTGTTCGGACACAGTGACAAATGACAATCAATGTTGTTTGGGTTGTCCTCAAATGATAACCCATGTCTTTTGGGAAATACTCAAACGACAACCATATGCAAACAACATCTAATGTCTTTAGGAAACATCAATGTCGTTTGTATTGACCATGACCAAGTCAAACGACATTTGGTCAACAAACACAAAATCAAAACAAAATACAACGTTTATCGTTTATGTAACACCCCGTGTTTCGAAAGTCAAAGTCAAAGTCAATATTGAAGTCAAAGGAAGACAAGATTCCTAATTGCGATCTGTCACTCCTTGCTCAACTCATGTTTTGACTTCTTTGACTTGTATATAACCTGTTTATGTTATCGCATTAGTTGTATTATGTGGAGTACTTGTTAATAATCGAGGTTTAATCGCTATTAATCGCATGTTTAATCGATTTATCGCTTATCACTATCGCATTCGCAACTCGAATTATGTGTGCTGGATATTGTTTTACGTGTGTGTGCGATTTATGTGTTACCTGTGCATGTTATCTTTATGTTGAGGTATTAATCGCAATCGAAAATCTATCGCATCGCAATCAAATCGAAACGCTAAACGCAAGTTAATTGTGATGATTGTATGTTAGATATAGTAGTGGGGATTAAAAGTAATTTGATGGGTAATACTATCGCATCGCTCACTCGAATCGCATCGTAAAGCTCTACACTCGAATCGAAACGATAAAACTCATCGCGCCGGACTCGTAGATCAAGTGGCCAATCGACCGAGTGGCCATCTGATTGGATTGCCATCCGATCGGGTTGCCATCCGATCGAGTTGCCACCCGATCGACCAGCCTCTTCCTCCCTTTCCATTTTAAGAAACCCTATAAATACCCCTCATATGTCACATCAGTTGTTGTGACATCCCTCACTCGACCCAGCTCGCTCCAGCCCACATTTCTCTCGATTTCTCCCGATTCTTGTAAGTTTTCAACCTAAATCTTGTACTTTCTTGATCTACACGCATTCCTACACCTTTCTATCTTTTGAATCTTAACTTTTAACCGTGAAATCACCGGATTTGAGTTGTTCTAGGGTGATGTCATCATGGAGTTCTTATGAACTTCAATGTTTGGCTTCATTCCACCAAGAACAACTCAGATCTGAAGGATTCCACAACATTCATCAATGATTTCACTTAGATCTACACGAATTCATGAGTGAAAGGATTGAGAAATGGTTTTCCCAACTTTCTTTCAACTCCTTTACACTCAATCTTCTACCCATTCTTGGTGATGTATTAGTTCCAGATCCAAATTCCATCCAAGAGATATTAACTTCAGGTTTGAGCATGAGCTACCGACTCGAACCGTGAGTTGGTAGGAATAGGGTGATTCCTGTTCGGTCGGGTCACTTGGGCCGAGATAGGTTTCTGATGTTCAAGCATGTTATCAAAATATCTCATTCAAACACTACAAAAACTTCAAACGAATCAAGTGACAAGACGAACGGATCATCGGGACGGATTTCCGTCGGATCGGATTGCCACCCGATCGGATTGCCACCCGATCGACCGGCCATCCGATCGGGTTGCACTTGGTTCTATACATAAACTATTTTCCAAACTATTCAAAGGTTCTGAACGTTGAAACGGATTACCACCCAATCGGATTGCCATCTGATCGAGTGACCGTCCGATCGTGTGACGTTTAGGACTTGGATATTTAAACAATTTTCAACATGTTCAGTACGTACGGATTGCCACCCGATCGGATGGGAATGACCGTCCTGCAGTGAACTTGTTCTCAATCTGAGAAGTCTCGCCAATCGGATTGCTGCCCGATCGAATGGCCGTTCGATCGACCGACCTGAAAGGTAGAGATACTTCTCTATTTTCATAATGCTACACTGAAAACTTCAAAAGGCAAACCATCATACACAAACAGATCCTCACTAAACGAGGTTACAATCCAGTCGAATAGCCATCAGATCGGATGACCATCCATCCGATCGGATCGCCATCCGATCGGATCACCATCCGATCCTTGGTACACTTGCATCGTTTTACGTGCCGCTTATCGTTATGCTATCATAACTGTTCAGGCTAATTCCGCTCTAGCGCTCCCTTCAATCCATCATCGCTGTGAGTATACTCGAACCCTTTTTGCTTTATGCACTTTTGGGTGTTACTTACGTTACTTATTCTAAATCACATCGAACACACTACGCAATACTTTTAACGCTAACCGCTACTGCATGTATACGTGACTCAATGATTGCTTGTTTGTTATGCTTACACATGGATTGTTGTCTACCTGCGTTAGCAACGATAATACTATAGTTTGGACTCATCACCTGTTCACTCAGGGGTTGTTAAGGACAATTAATCACATGATTCACAATGGTGAATATGTATTACGAACTGCCTTGCGCAGCCGTATTCATGGTTCATAAGCACAGCCGTATTCCAATCGTGAGAGTTCGTTGGAACTCAAGACATGGACCGGAGTTCACGTGGGAACGCGAGGATCAGATGAAGCTCAAGTACCCACATTTATTCCCAGATGATAAGTCCAAGTCTGGAAAATCTAAATCGAATGCAACTAGTGAATTTCGGGACGAAATTCCCATTCAAGTTGGGGATGATGTGGCACCTAGAGAAAATCCACAGTCATCCTGATTTGACATTTCGCCGCTTTCGGAGTACATCTCAAATTTCAGGACGAAATTTCTTTCAAGTTGGGGATGATGTGACAACCCGAGCTTTCAAGGTCTTTTCTCGACTCGTTGCTTGTTTTCACAACTGCGTTTTATAATTCGTTGCATTGTAACAGATGCGCGTTTGTTATATGATTATTTTGTTATTATTTGGTCTTATGATTAATGAATTGGATTAAGACTTTGTAAACTCATTAATTGTTTGATAGACTTAACCCTTGCACTCTCACATTTGACGAAACATTGGACCCCCGTTGCAACCCGAACTCGATGAAACATAGTTATGTTTCGTCATCACCTCCACTCGACGAAACTTAGGGAGTTTCGTCGCCCCATTGATGTTTCATCGTCGCCGAGATGGGCTTTTGGCCCAGGTGAAGCCCAAGCACACATCAGTTATATTTACCCTCCTTATTCACATAACTTTACGACGATCACAACCGGCGAAACCCTAGGCACTCTCTTCTCTCCTTTGCACCCGACGACAATCATCATCCCTCTCGAGTTCTTGCGAGTTTCATCTAGTAACCGGTTAGTATGTTATTATCTGATTAGACCTGCTTGTTACGTTGTTTGATTGTTTTGTGTGATGATAGAGGCTGTGCTCTCATATGTATCAATTAGGGTTTTGATGTTCTGTTGCTAATCTATTGGACTAGATCTTTCAAGATAAGAACTCTATGATGGTATTGATTCACGCTCACTGCTCTGAGTCAATGTTTGTGTTTGATGTGTGTATTACATGTTGTTCGTTGTTTATGAATATTAAAAGAATGTGTGATTCCGATACGTACGTGACGATAATCTGGCTATATAGAGTTCATGATTAAGTGATGTTTTCAATTGATCGTTTTGACATGAATAGGAACAGTATCAGTTAGGGTTTCCGTGGGGGCATGTTAACTGGTAATGGGACGAAACCACCTTGTCAACGAAAAACCATGGAGTTTCGTCACCTGTCTGTCGACGAAAGATGAGGTGTTTTGTCCGCCTGCCTAATGACGAACCATGGTGTTTCTTCAGCTTATCTCTCGACGAATATTGATAGTTCGTCGTTCGGATAAAGTCTCACAAACAGACTATAGCATAGAACATGTATCATAATGAATAACTATATGTTGAGTTTTGTTTATGAATGATGTTAGTTATGACTGTGGAAAAACATGATTCGAATTTGAACAGTACACTTAACTGTTGAATACTGTTACGAAACATACATGTGGGTTTCGGATTTGCATGAGTAGAATAACTGTTATGTACCATTCGGTGATTGTTGCATGAATGCACACTATGATTATGATTCATACGTAAACTTTATGAATGTAAACTGATTTCGCATACGTGAATACCATAGGTTGTGACTGTTTAAGTGTGAACAAGTAACAAATCGTACCGAGCAAACCAAGGTGAGTTCACTTCTCTCAAAACATGCATGCGTCCGGTCGGGACAATCAAACTGACAAAACTTGTAAACGGATTTTCGTAAACCCATATCCTTGTAGGGGATATGAGGCGGTTTTCAAATACCCACATCCTTGTAGGGGATGTGAGGCGGATTTCACATACGCATATCCTTGCAGGGGATATGCAATGGTTTTCAGTAAACGTTAAGGTTGGATAATACACTCACTCTCTATCACTTAAGTCCCATCATTACTACCGGGTTAGTTGCTTGTAGGGCAACGGGGTTATTAGTTAATAGCGCTATTAGGTTTAGCACCCTCACAACGTACCTGGATAGGACGGGCGTGAACTAATAACTTTAAATCATGACCAATGTTTGATAGAGCATTGGGGAAGGGCAAAAAGGGCCGTCTACGGTATCGAGTTATTATCAACTTAACAAATCATAAATCACTACTTGTTATTAAACGGTAAAATCAAACTGTGAACTCACCAGCCTGTCTGACACACTTTTTCTGCATGCTTCCAGGTCCTTAGGTTGATGGAATGGAACTGCTATCTGGGAGTGCTGGAGTGGTCATGGGTCATAGCTCTTGGATACAAGTTTAATGATTATGGCACACTTGTTTTTGAAACACTTGAAACAACTACTTAACTTATGCTTTCGCTGAACATAATTGTTTTGGATTGTGTTTGAATTTACTTCATGAAATAAATGGAAACTTTTATTAAATACTTTGTTATGATTCAATGTGATTGGTGGCTAGATCCTGGTACGTCACACGCCTCGCGGGGGTTTCCGCTTGGGGTATTTTTGGGGGTGTGACAGTTTGGTATCAGAGCCACTGGTTATAGTGAACTAGGTTTTAAAACGTTTTCATAAAACCAGACTATAACTAAATAGTATCGAAAACAACCATGACACTCAGCTCTAGATTGCAAGGTTCTTCCTCTGTTTACTTTATGCATTACTTGTTTAGAAGTCACACACTCACGGCTTGAATGAAACTACATACTAGATACTGTGATGTGATTACCTGTGCTGCATGTTTTACTGAAATTCGATAGTATGACGCTACTCTTCGACTTTTGTGATCATTAATCCTACGATGTATTTCGTTTTGCTAGTTGAATATGGGGGAAACTTTTAGCGCAAGTTAAGAGGCATTGAGATAGGCATGCAAATTGCCTTATTATTATGGGTGCACACATAATAATAACGTGAGGTGCATGTGAGTCCCAGTGAGGCTTAACGAGTGTGAGAAGGGTTCCACCCTGTTGTTTGGTGTAAACTTTGTAGTTTGTAGATGTCAACTTGAGGTTTGACTCCTGCCTTATCTCGATTCTTAAACTTGTTCCCTCTTCTTATATAGAATCATGAGCGGACGATGCCACGGACGTGGACACATCGCGATGACTCAGGCTGAGTTGACAAATCTGATTAACACTCGTGTGGCTGAGGCTCTGGCAGCCTATCAAGCTGGTACGATATGTGCCAATTATTCATTATTCATGTGTCACGTACCCAATTCTTACCCGTGTATTATAATTTCTTTCATCCATAGGTCCCCAAGCGAACCAAAACTAGAACAATCCACCTGTGTGTATGTTCAAAACGTTCATGGATTGCAAGCCCCAAACTTTTAGTGGAGCTGAAGGTCCCGTGGGACTGCTTCGTTGGTTCGAGAAAACCGAATCCGTTTTTGCTATGTGTAACTGTCCAGAGGGGATTGGCACCACAAGTTAAGGGGTTAGTCACTGCACCAAATCTCAACGATCTACACAGAATTATCAGATTGGCTCACAAGATCACTGATCAGGAGGTGGAGTGTGGCTCGCGGCCACCCCGTATTGCTACTACTACTACTACTGCTGCTACAGTTACCACCACCACCACAGATAACAAGCGTAAGTGGAATGACTCAGATAAGGCAACAAACTCGAATCAACCGCAAAAGAAGCCTGACAACAACAACGCTCGCAGTTTCAGCTAGTCATCTTCTGTCAACCAGAATCATAACCACAATCAGACTTCCGGTTACGCGGGAAAACAGCCGAAGTCCAATAAGTGTGGTTTTCATCATTATGGCCAATGTATTCGAGCATGTCAAAGGTGTGGCAAGTTGGGTCACATGGTGAAAGATTGTAGAGCTCCACACCCCAAGCAACAACAGCAACAGCCCCAGCAGCAGCAGCAACAGAGGCAACAACCCCAGCAAAATCGGGGTAATCAGAGGGGATGCTATCAGTGTGGCAGTGAAGGGCATTTCAGGAAGGATTGCCCATAGTTGAACCAGAATGCCAACAATAACAATGGGGGTAACCGCCAGAACAACAACAATGCGGGAAACAACAATGGGAATAATGGTGGGAATGGCGCTCGCGGTAGGGCGTTCACTATTGGGGCAGGCGATGCAAGGAGCAATGGCAACGTCGTGACAGGTACGTTCTCTGTTAATGGTATTATTGCTTCTGTATTTTTCGACTCTGGTGCCGACTGGAGTTATGTGTCTTTGGGATTCAGTTGTTAGCTAGGGTTAAGTCCTGCGCCTCTTGTAAACAAGCATGTAGTGGAATTAGCTGATGGCAAGTCGATAGAAGCCACACAGGTATTCTTAGGGTGTAAACTCGATCTTCTAGGTCAAGTGTTCGACATTGACCTTCTTCCATCACTCTTGGTAGTTTTTATATAGTCATTGGTATGGACTGGTTGTCCAAACACGGAGCAGAAATACTTTGCAAGGAGAAGATCGTGCGTGTACCTCTCCCTAGCGGGGAATTATTATCTGTCCAGGGTCATCGAAGCAGTGCAACTATCAACATCATTTCATCTATGAAAGCCTAGAAATGTTTACGAAAGGGCTACCCTGCTATTCTTGCGCTTGTTACTGATACTCGACCTGAAGAGAAGAATATCAATGATTTACCAATCGTACGGGAGTTTCCTGACGTCTTTCCCGAGGAACTTCCCGGTTTACCCCCACATCGTCAGGTGGAATTTCAAATTGATCTTACACCAGGAGCAGCTCCGATTGCTCGCGCACCATATCATCTTGCACCTGGGAAGTTGCAAGAGTTGTCAAATCAGCTTCAAGAACTGTTGGATAAGGGTTTTATTCGACCCAGTTCTTCACCTTGGGGAGCCCCAGTGTTGTTTGCAAAGAAGAAGGATGGATCCTTTCACATGTTTATTGATTATCGCGAACTCAACAAGGTGACAATCAAGAATCATTATCCTTTACCTCGCATTGACGACCTGTTCGACCAGTTGCAAGGGTTGAGCTACTACTCGAAGATTGACCTATGATCGGGCTATCATCAGATGAGAGTCCGAGAGGAGGATGTCCCAAAAACAGCTTTTCGCACGTGGTATGGCCATTACGAGTTCTTGGTCATGCCATTCAGGTTAACTAACGCACCAGCGGTATTCTTGGATCTCATGAACCGCGTATGTAAACCATATCTTGACGATTTTGTCATCGTGTTTATCGACGACATTCTGATCTATTTAAGAGCAAAGAGGACCACGAACGGCATCTGCGTCTTATTTTGGAACTCCTGAGGCAGGAGAAGCTCTACGCAAAGTTTTCTAAGTGTGACTTCTGGATTCGAGAAGTACACTTCCTCGGCTACATAGTTAACGAAATGGGGATACACGTGGATCCTGCTAAGATTGACTCAATCAGGAATTGGGTAGCACCAAAGAATCCTTCGGAGGTGCGACAATTTCTCGGTCTTGCTGGGTACTATCGAAGATTCATTGAAAGATTTTCAAAGATCGCGCAACCTCTCATCTCGTTAACACAAAAGGGCGTTGTATACTCTTGGGGAACGAAACAAGAGGATGCTTTCCAGTTACTGAAACAGAAACTTTGCAGTGCGCCGATTTTGTCTTTACCTGAAGGAACAGAAGATTTTGTGCTATATTGTGACGCTTCCATTCAGGGTCTCGGTTGCGTGTTGATGCAACGCGAGAAGGTGATAGCCTACGCCTCGCGATAGTTGAAGGTTCACGAGAGGAATTATACGACACACGACTTAGAGTTGGGAGCCGTGGTGTTTGCACTTAAAATCTGGAGGCATTACATGTACGGTACTAAATCCACTATTAATACCGACCACAAGAGCCTTCAGCATATTTTTTACCAGAAGGATTTGAATATGCGACAGCGTCGCTAGGTAGAACTCTTAAATGACTACGACTGTGCAATCAAGTATCATCCGGGTAAGGCTAACGTTGTAGTTGATGCTCTCAGTCGAAAGGAATCGAAACCCAAACGTGTTCGCGCCTTGCAGCTCACTATCCATTCTAACTTGCCTGACCGGATCCGTTCTGCACAAACCGGAGCGTTGAAAGAGGAAAACATTGAAGCAGAGTACTTAAGGGGTATGGAAAAACGACTTGTAGAGAGATCGGATGGTATCCTCTACTTCATGGAGCGTGTATGGATTCCTTTGTTCGGTAACATTAGAGAGCTTGTGATGGATGAAGCACACAAGTTGTAGGATCGTTTGCGGACGCAAACGAGTCGTTCAGAAGAGTTTATCTCAGTTTGAGCGGCGGAAACGAACAAACCGAGGTCAATTCAGCGAGATTTCACTTTAAACTGTTGTTGTATTGATAACGAATGCGATTACAGACCTAACAACACTTCGGCAGCACTTCGTGGCTCACCGGAAGAATCTCAGAAAAGTTGGAACTATTACAAATGACAAGTCTACAACCCTATATATAGAACATATGATTTCGCTTCAAACACTTGAAGCGAAACTAACATGTTTGACTTTCCTTCAAGCGAAATTTACAAGTATAATCATTCTGTCTTCAAGCGAACCTCACATGAAATATCATTTCCCTTTTGTCTTTTGTGGAGATGATGTCATAGATGATGTCACCTCGATGATGTCATCATGACATCATGCCTTGCTTAGATCCGCACCGAACTGAGACTCGATATTAAGACGAAGACGACAGATGACTGCACCAACAGACTCCCCCTCAGATGTTGACGAGTCTTAAGTGTCGAGTCTTCGCAATCTTCAGTCTTTATCAGTCTTAGATCTTTCTCTGAAGTATTTGTCATTGCAAGAATCCTCAATCTCTATCTTCATCATCAACAAACTCCTCTCTCTCAAATGTTGACAAGTCTTGATGTCTTCAGACTCCCCCTCTCAATCTGCTGGGATCGTAGTCTGAAATTCACTTTCCACAGGTTCTTAGATCGTAATCTGGCACTCTATCAAACTCAAGTTTCAGAACCTGGCTAACCTGCAAAAACTCTACCCAAAAATAAATTTTCTGATAACAATTTGTGGATAAAATTTTCAAATCTAATTTACCACTTGCAGGAATAACGTATTATATTGTAAAAAACTTTTCTCATTTCATTTCAACACTCTTCAAACACTTTCACCCAAACCATTTGTTCATAATGTTTAGCACTTGGAATTTTGAAAATCAGCTCTTCAACACCAGTTGTCGAAAATCTTTTTAAATTTTTCAAACTTTATGCTAAAACACACTAAAATCTTTTTGGATTTTTGACTGAAATAGAAATACAGAAAATAAAATATTTACAAACAATATTTTTGTGAGTTCGTGCAAGAGGATCATATCAGTTTTTGAAACAAATCACCAACACCGTTAAGCTTCATTTCATTTTAAGTTCTAAACAATTCACTTAGATTGTCAGTATATTGATCCACTTAAATTTTCACACAAAGTTCAATTGATCCGAGATACGAGGTTAATGTTTTAAGCTCTTGAACTTATTTGTGTGTCCCACTTCTTGAATATACTCCCGTATCCAGATCCCAATATTCAGTCTTACAGGTGAGTATACCACAGATGATATCTGTCAGGGAATAAATTATAGTACGAGGGCCGTGAGAGCTCAGGTCGATCTTTCGATACGCAGAGAGATGACGGCTTCGACTTTTGGTGTGTCCCCTTTAGAGGATCTTTTGCATTACAACAGCAGCGACTATCAATTTTATTGTTTCATCAGCTTGCTGAGGGCGATGCTATGTTTCAAGCATTTGCAGAAAGCATTATCGGGGACTAGGTCAGAAATTTCTTTCAGCAGAAGTCCCGGGATAATACCCCAGATATCACTGAGCATAAACACCTAGTATCTCAGAATAAGGGACCTTTCAAACAAGATTTCAGGGGTTACCTATATATCCAAGTTTGTGTTAACCCACAGAACAAGCAAGTTTGAAATTTAGGTTTATATCTCATTACAATCTACTAAATGTGTAAAAACCTACTGACACATCATCAGTGAGACCGTTTATCACTTTTTTTATCTTACCAAATCTTTAGCATGTTGTGATCGTCCACTGATGTACTATCATTTCCTCTTTTATGCAACAAAAACTCATTTTTCATTTTATCATGTTTTTGACTTTTTCAAATTTTCAAATGTTTTTGGATTTTCTAAAATTTCTTACTCCCCCTAAAATGCAAAAACATTTTAGGAAAATTTGAAAACAAACTGTACAAGTAACATGACAACTGATATCGAATTGCCTCAATTCTCCATCCACTTGGCATAAACAATCAGAACTCCCCCTCACAACAAACTATTTTCCCATCGATTTCAAAACACTTAAGTTTGTTTTAATCAAATGGTTTTCCGGAAAATAAGTTTTGTTGATTTTATCACTTGTAAAATTGGGGTTTGGTTCATCACCTTGTCTATCAACCATTTGTAGAAAATCAGATACAACTTAATGTCCCTGATTTACCACTTGTAACCATCACAAACATACAACTCAAACCTGTTTTTCAACCAATTTACCATCTTTTGATTGAATTCTCAAGGTGCCGATTCCTACTCCTCGCTTACATACCTGGGAGTTCCGGCAATTCCTGCAAAACTTCTCAAAAACATTATACAAATATGATAAAGAATGATGCCGATTCATGATCCACGATTACCAACTTGGGATCTCCGGCAAGTCAGGTTTTTACTCTTTGAAAAATATATCCACCCAAACCTGACCTTCTTTGGGTGTAACAACCTCTTCATCATCTTTTCTTTCAACTAACCTGTGACCTCCTCTTTTGGCAGCGTAAAATTATTTAACACCTTTGACCTTACCATTGATCATTTTGCCAAAAATGTGTTTCACAGTTCCGTTGAAAGCTTTATCAACATCAAATTTCTTCTTGTCAGAATAAAATTGATTTGAAATTTCAACTTTCCCAACTCTCTTTTTAAAATTTTCAGCACTCAAAGGTGGAAAATTCACATCATCCACTTTTGGAACTGATTTTTCAACCTTTTCTTTAACAACTTTTGGCTCCTCTGATTTTGTGGAATCAGATTCATCACCAGAACTGTTTCCTGAACCCTTAACAACCCATTTTTGATTTATCAGATTTTCTTTTCTTTTAACCACATTTTTTGAACATTCTCCCTTCTCAAAGATTGAATTTTCAAAGCCTGTGAACTTTCGGGTTGAAAGTTCAGTTTTCTCAACAACTTTCTCTTTCAGTTTACCAGATACTTCCTGTTTTGGTTTGAATGTTTTCGGACAATTCCTAGCAACATGACCAACAATCTTGCACTGAAAACAGGTTCTAGTTTCTATCTTCTTTGGCACAACATTTTTCTTCAACTCTTCTTGCTTTTTGGCAAGGAATTCTTGATTTGTCTCCTTCCAGAATGAACTCTTTTGTTCTTTCTCTTGACTTGTTCCTGAAACAAAATCAGTTTTTGGTTTATAAATTTCCTCATTTTTATAATTTTTCGGTGGTATAAAACCTAATCCTTTCTTTTTGTAATTACGATTATGGTTTGGTTTCTTTTGGAAACTGTAACCATAATTGTAACCCTTTTTCTTGTTTAATCTTTGTTGAACTCTTGAGGTGTATTTTGTAGGTTTATCAATAAGATTTACATCTTTTAATTCAAAAATATTGATTTCTGTTAGTTTGAAAACCTTTTTGATCATCTCAGTTTTTACACCTCTTAATGGAAAATCTTCATCAGAATATAATTTGTCAGAATCTTTCAAAGTATATGCCACTTTAAATGATTCATCATTCAAATTAGATTTTGATATCAAAAACTCTTTATCATAAACCCGTTTGTCCTTTGTAACTGTTGACTTTGATGTATCGGACTCAGACTTTGACTTGGATTTGGACTCTGGTTTTGACTCCTCTATGTCATCTTTGTCTAACACCTGATCGACCACACTTTTTATCAATTTTGACTCATGATCAGTATCGGACGACGTGTACGTGACATCAATATTTTCTGGCAAGTTATCCGACGGCCCAGACTCCCATTGTAAGTTCATTGCCTTTTCGACTCTTTCGGAATTTGGATTTCGAGGTAAAAATCCATTTTCGACCGGGGGCGGACATCTAGTGTAGTCCACACTTGGTTTCTTACCAGAACTTGTCACTTTATCTTTTGTCACGGATTTCTTTTCTTCAGACATCTTCACATCTTCAAACGTCTTCAATTCTTCCACAACCGGATAAATCCTGTCAACAACAAAAGTAGAACATGAGTAACTGTCTAATAATTTCTTAACTTTCTCAGTTTCTATCTTTTGTGTTGCCAACTCAAGCTCGAGATCTGCACATTTCTTAATGTTATAGTTTGCCGTATCAAGCTGTCTCAGATAAGCTATCTTCAAAGTATTCATAGCTTCAGCTTGTTCACCATTTGAATCAGTATACTTGTTGATTTCTCTGTTCATTGTATCATATGATTCTTTCAATATGTTTATGTTGTGCAGCAATTCATTGTTTTGCTTGATTAAAGAATCACAATTCATGCATTTTTCAGGATCTTTGACAGGTTCTGCATCAACTTTGATTTCAAATTCAGGAACTTCTTTGACTGTTCTGTTTGATTGTAAAAATTCAGCTCTTCTCTTTTTCTCAGCTTTAGCTTCAGCTTTTAATCTTTTTTCTTCTTCTTCCTCTTCTTCGTTCTTTCTTCGTCTTTCTTCAGCTGCTTCCATGACTTTTCTGCACCTTTCTGCACATTTCAAATCATAAGCATTTGCAAAGAAAACATTAACATTTGAAGTGTCTTTGGACATCTCTTTGGCCATAAATTCTTGATCTGGACAAAAATTGTCCCAACTGAAACCTTCAGCTAATTTTTCATTGTCTTGATCTGCCAAACACAATTTGCTATTTGTTGGAACATATTTATCCCAACTAAAACCACTATCCTTTCCCAGACAAGCTTTCTTTGAATCTTTAATCTCCATCATTCCATGTGCAGTTTGTGCCTGATGCAGTGTTGGTGGTGTGATTTGATGATAAATTGCCTTTTTGTGATAATCGTTGTTTCCAAAAGGATTCTGGGCTCCAGTAGCTTCACGATTTTTGCACTCTCTCTTGAAATGCCCCTTTTCCCTGCAACGAAAACATGTAACTTTGGACTTATCAAAGCCTAACTTTGAAACACTTGCATCAAGAAAATCATTTCTTCCCGTAATTTGTTTAAACTTCTCAGCTCTTCTCATTACACTAGCCATGCACCATTTAATATCCATCAATTCCATTTCCTCAGCATCGATTTGATCATAATCCTCTTTCGTGAGCATTGGATTACCGATCTTTCCGGCCACAAAACTACTATAGGATTCCAACACCATTCCCAACAAAGACATTTGATTTTTAGCAACCTCTTCAGTATAATCTTGATCATTTTCAAGACTTAGAACAATATTGCACTGAAGTTTTCTTCCGTTCTTTGTTGCTGAAATGTTTGGATCAAATGATGAAAATCTTGTGCTGCTTGAACCCTGAGATGATCTCTTTTCAGAAGAATCTTTCACACTGTAAGCAGTTTCGATCTTTGGAGAATGATTTGTTGTTCCAGTAACACCACTCTTGTAATACAAGCTGATATCTTGTTCTCCATCGTAATTCTTCATCCTAGCAATCTTTCTTTGCTCCATTTCTTGAGCTTCCAGGTGTTTGATGAAATCTCCCAATGTCATTTTCTTATAATCTGTTTTGTTTGACCGCAACATCATCAGAAATGTTCCCCATGTTTCATATGGTAGCGCATCTGCAAGTTTTTCAACCAATTCATCAGTATCTTTCTTAACACCAAGTTTCGTCATATTTCTCACCAAGTTACAATATCTATCAATTAATTGCTTGACACTCTCATTTTTCAATCCCCGAAATAAGTCAAATTCTTTTTTCATGAGAGACATCTTATTCCTGAGCATATCATCACTTCCAGTAAACTTTGCTTCCAACTCTGTCCATATTGAATATGCAGTTCCATCATGTTGAAGCAGTATCAAAATATCTTCTTTTATCGCTTGCTGAAGCAGACTCACCATCAATTTCTCATCTCGATATTTCTTTTTATCTACAGTAGTCATTTCTCTAAGTGTTAACGGAGTACCATTCACAACATTGTCCTTTGTGGGTTTAACATACGGCTCTTCAGTGTGTTCCCACGCATCCAAGTGATACGCCTCAACCCAATTTCCAAACCGTTCGGACCATCCATTGTAATCATCAATATCCATGAGTTTTGGTGGTTTCTGAGACGTCCCGGTTTCATTTTCATGCAAAGCACTCTGAGTGACTGTAACTGGACTAGCAAAAGCATTGTAAAATTCGTTCTCCATGTTTCGGATTTTCAAATGAGCTGTATCGCCTTGTAAAATACTTGTCGATTACCTAACAATTACAGTTCAAGCGAAACCTTTTAACTGAAATAAGTCCCTGAAGCGAAATCAGATCTTAAACTCAAGCGAAATCTCAAGTCAAATCTTTTTAAGCGAAATCATCCACCTAATGCATCTTCAAGCGAAATCTACCAGATCTGAGATGAGCTTCAAGCGAAACCAATAAATTTTGATCTTTCAAGCGAAAACTTCAATTTCGCTTCAGACACTAACTTGTTCAAGAGAAATCATACACAAAACTTATATTCTCAAGCGAAATCAACCTATTTTCAAGCGAGCCTGGATGACATCATCACGTTCGGTCTGGTTTTGATCTGATTGAATGAGTAAATGGCCGAATTACGTTCTGAAACTATCAAGGCTTTGTTAAAACATGTTTTCGCACAATATGTGAAAGTTTGAACCGATTTGAACCGTAAAAAGTTGTTCGATTTGAAAGAAGGTGTAGAAAATCAGAAAACGTGGCTGAATTGGTATGAACTCTTCCTCCTGAGCTCTGATACCAATTGTAGGATCGTTTGCGGACCCAAACGAGTCGTTCAGAAGAGTTTATCTCAGTTTGAGCAGCGGAAACGAACAAACCGAGGTCAATTCAGCGAGATTTCACTTTAAACTGTTGTTGTATTGATAACGAATGCGATTACAGACCTAACAACACTTCGGCAGCACTTCGTGGCTCACCGGAAGAATCTCAGAAAAGTTGGAACTAATACAAATGACAAGTCTACAACCCTATATATAGAACATATGATTTCGCTTCAAACACTTGAAGCGAAACTAACATGTTTGACTTTCCTTCAAGCGAAATTTACAAGTATAATCATTCTGTCTTCAAGCGAACCTCACATGAAATATCATTTCCCTTTTGTCTTTTGTGGAGATGATGTCATAGATGATGTCACCTCGATGATGTCATCATGACATCATGCCTTGCTTAGATCCGCACCGAACTGAGACTCGATATTAAGACGAAGACGACAGATGACTGCACCAACACAAGTCTCGATACTCTGTTCACCCAGGTTCGGATAAGATGTATCGGGATCTAAAAGTCATGTATTGGTGGCCGAAGATGAAAGCTCACATCGCGACCTATGTGAGTAAGTCATTGACCTGCTCGAAAGTTAAGGTAGAATATCAGAAACCCCAAGCTTACTTCAGCAACCAGAGATATCCATGTGGAAATGGGAACAGATCGCCATGGATTTTGTCACTGGGCTACCTAGAACTCAAAACGGGAACGATACCATTTGGGTGATCGTTGATCGTCTCACAAAGTCAGTGCATTTTCTTGCAATCAAGGAAACAGATAGGTTCTCACAATTAGCCGCTGTTTACCTCAAGGAAGTGGTTTCTAGGCACGGGGTGCTGACCTCCATTATCTCTTGTGGCAAGCAATGCACAAATCATTTGGCTCACGTCTCGACATGAGCACTGCTTATCACCCTCAAACGGATGGTCAGAGTGAGCGAACCATCCAGAAATTGGAAGACATGCTGCGAGCATGTGTTATCGATTTTGGTAAAGGTTGGGAGAGACACTTACTTTTGGTGGAATTTTCTTACAACAACAGTTACCATACCAGTATCCAGGCAGCTCCGTTCGAGGCTTTATACGGGCGGAAATGTCGATCTGCTCTCTGTTGGGCTGAAGTGGAAGACAGCCAAATCACAGGCCCGAAACTTGTGCTCGAAACCTCTGAGAAAATAGTGCAAATCAGAAATCGCATGGCGGCGGCGCACGACCGACAGAAAAGCTACGCTGACAAGCGATAGTGTGATGTTAAAAGTCTTACCCTGGAAGGGTGTGGTACGTTTTGGGAAACGCGGCACTTTAATCCGCGTTATGTCGGGCCATTCAAAATTCTTGAACGAATCGGTAAGGTGGCATACAAGCTCGAGTTACCTGCTGAGTTGGGTAACGTTCATGATGTGTTCCATGTTTCTTAGCTGAAGAAGTGTTTATCAGATGAAACACTTGTAGTACCCTTTCAGGAGCTGAAAATTGATGACAAGTTGCAGTTTATTAAAGAACCAATTGAAATTATGGACCGGGAAGTCAAGGTTCATAAGCACAGTCGTATTCCAATCGTGAGAGTTCGTTAAAACTCAAGACATGGACCGGAGTTCACGTGGGAACGCGAGGATCAGATGAAGCTCAAGTAACCACATTTATTCCTAGATGATAAGTCCAAGTCTGGCAAATCTAAATCGAATGCAACTAGTGAATTTCGGGACGAAATTCCCATTCAAGTTGGGGATGATGTGGCACCTGGAGAAAATCCACAGTCATCCTGATTTGACATTTCGCCGCTTTCGGAGTACATCTCAAATTTCGGGACAAAATTTCTTTCAAGTTTGCGATGATGTGACAACCCGAGCTTTCAAGGTCTTTTCTCGACACGTTGCTTGTTTTCACAACTGTGTTTTATAATTCGTTGCGTTGTAACGGATGCACGTTTGTTATATGATTATTTTGTTATTATTTAGTCTTATGATTAATGAATTGGATTAAGATTGTAAACTCATTAACTGTTTGATAGACTTAACCCTTTCACTCTCACATTTGATGAAACATTGGACCCCCGTTGCAACCCGAACTCGACGAAACATAGTTATGTTTCGTCATCACCTCCACTCGACGAAACTTAGGGAGTTTCATCGCCCCATTGATGTTTCATCATCGCCGAGATGGTCTTTTGGCCCAGGTGAGGCCCAAGCACCAATCAGTTATATTTACTCCCCTTATTCGCATAACTTTACGTACGATCACAACCGGCGAAACCCTAGGCACTCTCTTCTCTCCTTTGCACCTGACGACAATCATCATCTTCCTCGAGTTCTTGCTAGTTTCATCTAGTAACCGGTTAGTATGCGATTATCTGATTAGACCTGCTTGTTACGTTATTTGATTGTTTTGTGTGTTGATAGAGGCTGTGCTCTCATATGTATCAATTAAGGTTTTGATGTTCTGTTGCCAATCTATTGGACTAGATCTTTCAGGATAAGAACTCTATGATGGTATTCATTCATGCCCACTGCTCAGAGTCAATGTTTGTGTTTGATGTGTGTATTACATGTTGTTCTTTGTTTATGAATATTAAAAGAATGTGTGATTCGGATACGTACGTAACGATGATCTGGTTATATAGAGTTCATGATTAAGTGATGTTTTCAATTGATCGTTTTGACATGAATAGGAACAGTATCAGTTAGGGTTTCTGTGGGGGCATGTTAACTGGTAATGGGACGAAACCACCTTGTCGACGAAAAACCCTGGAGTTTCGTCACCTGTCTGTCGACGAAAGACGAGGTGTTTCGTCGGCCTACCTCACAACGAACCATGGTGTTTTGTCGGCTTGTCTCTAGACGAATAATGATGTTTCGTCGGTTGTTATGTCGGCGAAACTTGGTGATAGTTCGTCGTTCGGACAAAGTCTCACAAACAGACTATAGCTTAGAACATGTATCATAATGAATAACTATATGTTGAGTTTTGTCTATGAATGATGTTAGTTATGACTGGGGAAAACCATGATTCGAATTTGAACAACACACTTAACTATCGAATACTGTTACGAAACATACAAGTGGGTTTCGGATTTGCATGAGTAGAATAACTGTTATGTACCATTCGGTGATTGTTGCATGAACGCACACTATGATTATGATTCATACGTAAACTTTATGAATGTAAGCTGATTTCGCATACGTGAATACCATAGGCTGTGACTGTTTAAGTGTGAACAAGTAACTAATCATACCGGGCAAACCAAGGTGAGTTCACTTCTCTCAAAACAAGCATGCGTCCGGTGGGGACAATCAAACGGACAAAACTTGTTAACGGATTTTCGTAAACCCATATCCTTATAGGGGATATGAGGCGGTTTTCAAATACCCACATCCTTGTAGGGGATGTGAGGCGGATTTCACATACGTATATCCTTGCAGGGGATATGCAACAGTTTTCAGTAAACGTTAAGGTTGGATAATACACACACTCTCTATCACTTAAGTCCCATCATTAGTACCGGGTTAGTTGCTTGTAGGGCAACGAGATTATTAGTTGATAGCGCTATTAGGTTTTGCACCCTCACGACGTACCTAGATAGGACGGGCGTGAACTAATAACTTTAAATCATGACCAATGTTTGATAGAGCATTGGGGAGGGGCAAAAAGGGTCGTCTGCGGCATCGAGTTATTATCAACTTAACAAATCATAAATCTCTACTTGGTATTGAACGGTTAAAGCAAATTGTAAACTCACCAGCCTGTCTGACACACTTTTTCTACATGCTTGCAGGTCCTTAGGTTCATGGAATGGAACTTGCTATCTGGGAGTGCTGGAGTGGTCATGGGTCGTAGCTCTTGGATACAAGTTTAATGATTATGGCACACTTGTTTTTGAAACACTGGAAACAACTACTTAACTTATGCTTCCGCTGAACATAATTGTTTTGGATTGTGTTTGAATTTACTTTATGAAATAAATGGAAACTTTTATTAAATACTTTGTTATGGTTCAATGTAATTGGTGGCTAGATCCTGGTACGTCACACGCCTCGCGGGGGTTTCCGCTTGGGGTATTTTTTGGGGGTGTGACACTCGACCTAGTCCGGTTCGACGTCTTAGAAAGGACCTAGTCTATAGTTAATTACCAACAGACCGACTTGTGCACACCCTTAGGGGTATTGTACGAGCTTACTTGCTATTTCTCGTTATTCTCGCCTGCACTACACTATCACTGCACACTAGAATGAACAAGTGGTTAGGTCGAGATTAGGTGTGAGAACCGCAAACTCTCGACTAAATTGCTTGTTCGACCCGCATTTTTATCTATAAACAGGAGAATTTGCGTTGAATCAGGAGTGAAATCCATACTTTGACGCCTAACTCTTCCTTATTTTATCAAAACAGGAACGAAGTCGCTAAGTTAGGGGTGAAACCCGAACCTTGACGACTTACTCTGCTCTCTATTTCAGTTTTACAAAACTCTCACCAAACTCTCGACGGACTCCAACGACTTGAAGTTACACTGTAACTGGAAGGATGCGCGCCATTCGCCTAAATTCGAGGCAAGAGCACAGTCCCGAAAGTTAAAGTGTGTACCAGAGGTCCTTGTGAATAGTCGAACCACTTTGGTTAGTCGACGTCTATCAACCGCAGACAATCCATTCTCGATTTTTATGTGTTTGATTCTGAGCTCGCTACTGCCGACTCTGATATATGTCGTTTTATGTGGATTTTATGTGTTTTATGTGATTTTATCTGTTTGTGTGTGACGTTTTTTGGTGGTTTATTTGCTTTTTGCTATCGCTTTGATCGACACACACGACTCGCACTGCACATCTATCTCAACACGCTAACAAATCGTCATTATTGGGTATCATACGCACGCTATACTACTCGCTGTGTTGCTCGCTAATCGCAATCGCTATTCTCGAATGCTTGAAACTTGAATGATAAAGGAACACGATTACGTATGTGGGCGAATATGCGCAATATAGGAAGGTGAATACATGCAAATATGTGCTTACATGAACTATGTGCTTTACGTGCTTATGTGCTTCTGTGACTTATGTGAAATCATTGATTATGTGCCTATGAGTTTACATGACTATGTTCCTGAGCTTTAGTAGTATTAGGTGTTAGGATCTGAGTTTAGATTGATTGTGTTTTACGTTTGAATTAAAATGAAAGATGAATAAGTAATGCAGCGGAATGTAAATGGAAACAAACTTTGCACACAATCAAACATGAGAATTGCTTTCAACACACATTTTCAACAAAGAACCGAATGATTGAATTTATTTCATCAACGATTACAATGCATGCATGTAACAAACTCCCCCTCAGCCTGAGCTCACAGTGATTTATTCGTACAGGAAGAAAGATGGTGAAGAGCTAATAGAATAGTACAAGGTACTGTTCTATTTATAGGCACGAACAAACCACCGTGGCCTCTTTGCTGACGTCACCATGAAAGTGACATCTAACCTCCTAACAAACTCTAACAACTGATCTAATACAAACACTGCTTATTCTAACTACTGATTACAATACAATACATTACATAAAACAAGTTAAACTACTGCTTTATCCTTCCACTGATGTGAACCCAGCAGTACTTGATATATCCAGTAGTGCTTGACCCATAGCAGTAGATTGAACAGCAGGGCTTTAGTCCTCATCAGTCTTTGACTTGAACAGCAATTGTCAGTCAGCAGTTGTAACGATCAGTGGATTGTAGGTCATCAGATGTTGAAACCACTTTCAAGGGGAGAGACTTGTATACATAACATCTGCTTATTCTGGATCCACTGCTCTGATCCGGTTTAGGCTTTAATTATTTGTTCCTTTGATAGGGTTCAATCCCAATAATCATCTCCCCCTGGAACAGATAATGCCAGAACCCTTCATTATTTGTAGATCTTTATTGCCTCATCAACAGTTCCCTTATTTGCCCTTTGAGTTGTAACTCAAAGTCTAAGGCATCTGTGTCGTCTTCATCCCTGCAAAGTGGAAGATCAAGGAGATCCTGCAAATCTTCAATACTTAGGCCAAGTGATTGTTCCCTTGTTATTTTCTTCACTTCTCCATTAGACTTGATCACAGTCAGTACATGGGTCTGTTTGTCAGTTTTCCACTTTAGTACTTTTGAGTCTGGTGGGTTTCTTGGGAGATTTTTATTAGATGAGGAGTTTGGTGATGCTGGCCTGGTGATGACTGACTGAGCAGTGCTTGTAGGTTGATTCAATCCAAGAGTTTCTGCTATCATCTTCTTAATACCTTCTTTTATAAGGTCATCTCCTGCCATTAATTCTTCCGTTGTTTCAGCATCCAACTGTTTTTGTTGTCTTCTTTTATAGATGGCAGGACCAGCTGGAGCAGTGGATCTCCTGATTTGCAGCTTTGGTGGTCTTTTTGAAACCTCTACTTCAAGATAGTCAGGTTTTTATGGAACCCTTGGATCTTTCTTCCTTAGTTCCTTCAATCTTTTGTAGGTGGTCCTGACTTTGTCTTCTTCCCATCTCATCACTTGAGTTTTAGACCCATAATCAGCAGCAATTAGCTCCTCTTTCATTCTCTTCAGCTCCAATGTCTTTTCAGGTACATTCTTCTTATACTTTGCCCAATCAGGAGGAGTGTGTTTGACCTTGTTTTTAATCATCTCTTGAATCCTGGCTGCTTCACTTTCAAGCTCAGGAATGGTCCATTCTTTGTACATGTATTTTTCTCCTTTGTATTTCTTAAAAGCCATGATGTTGTCAAGGTAGTCTTTTCTCAATGACTCATCTGCTCTTTCTGATATCTGTTGAGAAACATTCTTTGCAAACTGCTCCAATAATCTGACTTGTGTGAGTAGATATTGATAATGCCTTTGAATTTCTTTGTCAGTTTTTCCTTGTGAGTTTCTTTTGGAGATATCCTCTGCCTGTTGAGCCTTAACTTTCAAATATTCTTCAATGTTGTTAGGCCTAGGATATCCTTCAACTGATGGCAAACTCCTTTTAGCAAGATCATCCTCAAAGTAGAAAGATTTAATCTCTTCTCTGACTGCTATAAGTTCAAGAGGATATTGGAAACCTGCTGGAGTGATGGTAGTGATTGGTTGTTGAACTTGGGCTGAAGAGAGAGGAACAGGGTTTGGAATATTTACAAGTGCATGAGATTGTGAAGATATAGGTGGTGGTGATGGAGAATCATCATCAGGTAAAATTACCCTTCTCCTTTTTAGTTTAGGAGAGGCAGGTGGTGTGTTGGATGGTTGAAAAGTATTGATTTGAGTGATGGAAGGTGGCTGACTAACAGTTGTTGAAACAACGGATGTTTCAACCACTATTGCCATTACAACAGATGTTGTAACATCTGATGTCTTCTACTTTTTAGAAGGAGGTGATGATGGTGGTGAAGTTGTTTTAGGTGGTGAGGTGATTTTTGGTGGTGGTGATAAGGCAGTGGTTGTGGTGTGTGTTATAGTGGTGTGTGTTGAAATGGTGGCAGCTGTTTGGCTAGCAGTTGTTGAAACTACTGAAGTATCAGCAGTTGTTGATACAGCATGAGTTACAACAGCTGTTTGGGTGGAAGTTTGATGTTTGGAGCCATTGGAAGGTGGTTTGGAAGCATACTTTGTGGGTCCGGATGGTGTGTGTTTGGGTTGCCTCACTTGTCTAATGGGCTTCTTCTTTTCATCCTTAGGGTTTTCATCATCCATAGGTTAAGAAGGACCCTGCACATTCAGCTCCATAAAAGCTATTTTCTCCTGTTCCCACTTAGCGTTATCCTTAGCCTTTCTATCCCTTTTCACCTCAGCTAATGCTTCAGCAATAACATTAGTGGTAACATCAATCTTTTTGGATCCATCTGGCAAAGGGATGTCTTTGAGAATACTATCTTGTTGAGGCTCAATAAAGAGAACAGTGGGAGGAGCAGTGCCAGTGGTGTTCAGTATGTGGGCCTTTATAGCCTTGATGTGAGCTTGGGTATCTTTAAACCTTGACTCCATCATGTTTCTTAGCTTTTGGACATGTATCTCATGCTGCTGATCAGCCAATTGTCTTTGTTGTTGGAGCAGTGGTTGAAATAAGATCCATAACTGATTTGCAGCAGGTGCAGGTTGTGCAGGTGCTTAAGCTGGAGCAACAGTGGTTGGTACCTTTTGAACTTTCAACAACTGTTGCAGCATATCTTTAATTTCTGCAATAGAAGTATCCAGTTTGTCAATTCTGTCCGCCAATTCTCGGTACATTAAACCATCACCCAACTTAATGGGATCATCTGATTTCCCACTAACAGTGGTTGTAATAGTGGTTGACTCAGGGAATGTATTCCAAAAGTCATCCACTGATGCCCCTTTGTCTTGGAACTGGGGACTTATTTCTTCAAATTGAGAAACCCTTTTTAGTGAACCAGTGAAGACCGGATACACAAGTGTTCCCAGAGAAGAA
This sequence comes from Helianthus tuberosus, assembly GCA_030545235.1. Classification (NCBI taxonomy): domain Eukaryota; kingdom Viridiplantae; phylum Streptophyta; class Magnoliopsida; order Asterales; family Asteraceae; genus Helianthus; species Helianthus tuberosus. Next base: position 1,511,146 of record JARYGA010036772.1, on the reverse strand, counting down.
ATTGCCTCCAAGGAAGTCTTATTGATGTAACCACTGTCCAAATGCAAACCAGTGGGTTCAACACTTGTAGTAGCTGCTTCTCTTGGACTACCACCAAGAGTTACTTGTAACTCAAGGGGTGTAACCTCCTCAGGTGTTGTTGGTGGGTTAGCAATGATTGATACATCAGACCCAGTCACTTGTTGAGGTATATTCTCATTGACAGGTGATTGAGAAGGACTGGTTTATGCCTGGTTCAAATCAAGAGCATCCAACAATATTTTTGTTTGTGGGGGAATTGTGGAGGTGAGGTTGGGTGTAGAAAGAGAATTGGCCCCGGGCATTGGGCTGTGGATGATGGAAGTAAGTGATTCCAGAGCATCATATTGTGGTGTCCCTATATATACAACATGTTCTTTTTTAGAAGAAGCAGGAGGAGGTTCAGGTATGGGTTGAGATATTTCTACCATCTGCTGTGAGGAAGTAGCAGCAGTGGTTTCTTGTGACTTTTGTGCTGTCACTGGCAGTTACTCTGGTATCTCATCTTCCAGAGTTGCCTTTTTGGTAGGTGTGGGGGGGCTTTTGAGTTTTCTTTTGTTTTGATTTTTTGGTGATTTTAGGTGTGGGTTTCAAAGCAGTTGTTTTGCTGCTATGATCACCTAGAGCAGTAGGCTCAGCAGCAGATACCTAAGGAGCAGTGGTAGCTACTAAATTATGCTCAGGGACCTCTGCTTGTGTTTTGCAAGGTGTTGAGATTCTTGTGAAAGTTTTAGCAGTTAAGCTATTTATTTGTAAAGAGTCACCTGGTTTATTACATGAGCATCATCCTTACCAAATTTCTTTTGAAAGTAATAACTTAGAAATCTTGGAAAAAGTAAGAATGGCTTTTTATCAACATTTTTAACTAAATCATTAAAGATTTCCTGGGAGTAATTGAAATTTTCATCTTGTAGAATAGCATATCCCAGGTTTTGAATCTTTAATGGTATCTCATAAAAAGAAGTTGTTTTGTTTGAAACACACATTAACAGGGTATGGAACAAAAATCTTGTTGCAGGTGGAAAATTACCTGTTTGTAAGGTATCCTTTTTTATTGTATCTGCATACCCCCTTTCAAGGAAATCAAATTTTAACTCGTTTTTGGGAAAAGAAGTTTTACCTTGCTGATCATTGAGTTCAAAGACTTCCGAGATGGATTGTGGTGTGATTTTGACTGCTTTACCCATTAGAGAAGAGTTAATGGCTATGACATCTTCGCCTTGTTTGTCAAGAGTAACATTTTTCCAAAACTCTCTTTGGGTTTTCAGATAAATCGGAGCATCTGCTGTTAATAAAGTTTTGTACTTTGATGCAGACATAGTATCAATGATGGAATCGAAAGTATCGGTGGTGCCGGGTTTTGTAAGAAGACCCAGATAATTGTGAGGAGCTTTGTATGGTATTTCGATGGGTGTGGTAGCCATTTGAGTGGCCTTTTTTGGAGATGATTTTGAAGTGGATTTCACAGATGACTTTGATTTTGTCATTTTGGAGAATAAGATCGATGAAGAATTTGGAAGAAAGAGATGGAAACTGCTTTGAGAAAGGAATTTTTGTGAATTCGATTCGACAGTAAAACCCTGTTTGAGTTTTGAAGAGGGTTTTATAAAGGAAAAAGTGAATGCTGACATGGCAGCGGTTACAAAAGATCTGACTGCTATGTACTATCCACGTGCCAACCCCTGATGAAATAAAGGACAAGTGTTTTTATGAAAACCACTGATGGAATAAGATCAGTGGTTGTAACGGTAACAAATGAAGGCTGTGGGTGATTTTTACTATCAGTGGATAGCATATCAGTGGATAAAACACTGATTTTGAACAACAGTGCTTATCAAGGAAATGAGAGAATAGGGGTTGACTTTCAGAAGTGGATAGACTTTTAAGTAGAACAGACTTTTGAACAAGACAGTGGTTATGGCAAACTTTTAAGGATTTAATGAAAAATTCATTTTTAGCTATTTTTAAGGATGAATTTTTGATTTTCTGAAAACATTTTAATGCTTTTATTCATAGAAAAACAGGATTTTGCCTGTTATTCCATGTTTAGCATGCCAATCCAAGAGATCAAGCTTTCAAGGGTGGATGTGTCTAATGCTTTGGTTAGCACATCTGCCAGCTCATCTTTAGTTGGAACATGGTGCAGAGAAATCAAACATTTTTTATAGCAATCCCTCACAAAGTGATGTCTGATATCTATGTGCTTGGTGGTTGAATAAGAGACTGGATTTTTGATGATATTTTCTGCTGCCTGACTGTCCAACATGAGAGGTGTCTTTAAGGCAGTGATACCAAAATCCAACAATTGATTTTGAAGCCAAAGTAGTTGGGCTGTACAGCTTGCAGCAGCTATTTACTCTGCCTCAGCAGTGGATGTGGAAACAGCTGCTTGCTTTTTGCTTTGCCAAGACACTAAGCAGTTGCCTAGGAATTGGCACCCTCCTGAAGTGGACTTCCTTGTCTTGTCACATCCAGCAAAGTCACTATCTGATAAACCTAAAAGCTCAATTTTACCATTAGCTGGATACCAGATACCAAGTGTGCGAGCACCTTTTAGGTATCTGAATATCCTTTTTACAGCAATAATGTTTGACTTTCTAGGGGCTGATTGGGATCTTGCACAAACACATGTTGCACACATGATTTCTGGCCTAGATGCAGTTAGATACAATAAAGACCCAATCATGCTTCTATATAAAGTTTGATCAACCAACTCATCCTTCTCATCAAACATGACTATTTTATTGGTTGCAATGGGTGTACTGCATGGCTTACAATCATCCATCTCAAATTTCTTCAACAGTTCTTTGGCATATTTGCCTTGATGGATAAAAGTGCCATTTTGCAGTTGCCTTACTTGGAGACTAAGAAAGCATTGGAGTTCACCCATTGCACTCATTTTAAACTAAGTTGTCATAAGTTGCCTAAACTCTTCACACATTTTATTACATGTGCTTCCAAAGATGATGTCATCCACATAAATCTGGACAATCATCAAATCATTTCCTTTCCATTTTAAAAACAATGTTTTGTCTATTTTACCTCTTGTGAAACCAATGGATAGTAGGAGGTGGAAAGAGTTTCATACCAGGCCCTTGGCACTTGTTTCAGGCCATACAATGCTTTATTTAGCTTGTAGACATGATTTGGATTAAATGCATCCTCAAAGCCTGGAGGTTGACAAACATAAACCTCTTCTTGAATCTTACCATAGAGGAATGCACATTTAATGTCCATTTGATACACCTTGATTTTGTGGTTAACAGCAAAGGCCATAAATAATCTGATAGCTTCAAGTCTTGCTACAGGGGCAAATGTTTCATCATAGTCAATGCCCTCTTCTTGTCTGAACCATTGAACCACAAGCCTAGCTTTATTCTTGACAATAATGCCCCTTTCATCAGTTTTGTTTTTGAAGACCCACTTTGTGCCAATAGGTCTTACACCTTCTGGCAGTGGTTCAAGTTCCCATACTTGTTGTCTTTTGAACTGTTGGAGCTCTTCTTGCATGGCTTCTACCCAGCTGTTGTCTATCAGTGCCTCTTGGTACTTGACTGGCTGATGGAGAAATAGGAAACCAGCAAAAAGACAAATGTTTTGGGATTGACTTCTTGTGAGCACCCCTTCATTGATGTTGCCAATGATTTGGTCAGGTATATGAGATTTCAAGAAGATTAAATCTCCTTGGTATGGGACAATGGCATTTAATGGTGAAGGCTTCAGATGTGAATCATCTGAGCTAACCACTGCGGGTGACTTTGATGATCCAGCAGTGGCATCAAATGGAGGTGGAGGAATAGGTGGAACTGGTGTGAAAACATGCTGACTTTTATCCACTGGTGGAGGACTATCAACAGTGTTTGATGATTTGGGAGCAGGGGTTAAAGGGCTACTTTGATCAACAACTATTGAGGTAGCAGTGGTTGAGCTTTGACAGTTGTTTTGAACATCTGCTGCTCTTCCCATTGAGACAGACCTTTGTTGAGGAATGATGACTTCATACCCATAGTCTCATGATGAATCCTTTGATGGACATGCATTGTTAGTCTTGACAGCAGTATTTTCAAAAGTAAATTTATCAAGATCAAACGATTCTGCAGGATTTACTGGGATTTTCATTGATGAAAGCTCATTGAACTTTACATTCAAAGTCTCTTCCACTGTTTTGGTGCTTGTGTTAAACACTTTGTAGGCCTTAGCAGTGGTTGAGTATCCTAGATGATAACCACAATCAATTTTGGCTGCAAACTTTGAGATAGAATCTTTTAAGTTTAAAATGAAGCTTGGACAACCAAAAACTTTGAAATATGAAATCAATGGCTTTATTTTATACAGCAGTTCATAGGTAGTTTTTTTATGCCTAGGGTTTATTAAAACTCTGTTTTGGATATAGCAAGCAGTGTATACTGCCTCTGCCCAAAAAGTTAATGGCAAACCTGAATCAGCAAGTGTTATGGGTCATTTTCTGCTTATATATCCTGACTAATATTCTGGCATTGATTGTTTATTTGTGATCAGGATACCGATCAGGATAATGGTAACATCCTGGTACGATATCCTGGTATTAACTGATTTAACCACATGCAGATTAGGAGGCGCAAGTCTCCAACGTTCAAGAAGACTTCTTACCCTCAAGACTCGGGCAAATCAGTTAGCTTGAAGACGTTGAACCCGAAAGACCAGGACTGTAACGTTCGTTTGGGGAATATCCGTCGAATCCCGGAATAATAGGATATTTAGTTAGTTTTCTTTTACTATAAATAAGTTGATCGGATCAGATTAAGGCACATACCATTACGCACACTTTTGCTCTCCAGTTGCAAACAATAACTACACTCAAACACTTGTACTCGAATTACGTTGTAACACTTAGTTGATCCACATCATATCCTGCACTGTATCCTGATATTTGAAGTAATAGAAGAACAAGGCAGCTGTGATTGTCAGCTCCCGAGGTTTTGTGCCGGCGATCTAGATTGATCACGGGCTTTCCTCGTACATCCCGTGTCACCTTTTATATTTTTACTCATTGTTTGATCATAGATACAACTCTATATCCTGAGCCGTATCCTGAAACTATTTTTGCAAATAACTTAACTAGCATATTTTCAACGCACATTTCTAGCACACTACCTCACATAACTAATTTGATAACTTAATTGCTTCGTAATTTTTGACTAAAACAATTTGGCGCCCACCGTGGGGTAAGTGGTGCTATTTCCACTAAAAGATTTTTCAAAATCATTACTTGGTTTTCTATTTTCGAAACTTTTTGCTACACTATTTTCAATGGCCTCGAGATCAAACATGAGCTCTTCCACCATGTCTGCTATGACCTCAGCAACAATTGGTTCGGTGCTTCCACCACCTCCTCTGAGAATGCAAGCCTCTTCACAGGGAACTGAAAGTCATGTGGCTCGGGATGTTATCCCCGCTCACAATGTCCAGGGATCTGCTCCTGTTTTGGCTTCTAACTAAGAAATCCTAAATTTGTTTGGTAGTATACAGGAACAGATGAGGCAGCAATAGGAAACTAATCAGATGCTGATGAGAGAGATACAACTCTTGAAGTCTGGCCCGAGTCGGTCTGCTGAAGATACTGTCACTCCCTTTTAACCCAGGGCTTTGAACTTTAGTTCTGCAGTTTATACTGAGGATAACCGGGGGAATATTGTGCCTAGCCATTCCCAGAATCATACTCCTGGGATACCTTCTTCAGTAAGAGTATCAACTATGAGAAGCTTAGGATATGCTTAAGGATATGGCCAGAATCCCCAACCTGGTAATGTATCTAATAATAATACTCTTGATACTAATGGTGTTGGATCTTTGCAGGATGCAGGTATGACATCAGCATTTTCCAGGGAGCTTCAAAAACTGAAGGACATGATATCCAATGTACCTAGGGTGGTTTAGCCAATTCCTGAAGTATCCCAGGACAGCCACAGGATATCCCTGTTTGCATATCCCATTTGTAATGCTAAAATCCCGAAAAGATTTCAAACCCCCAACATGAAGCTCTATGACGGAACTACGAATCCTGAGGAGCATATTGCTCAGTATAGGGAAAGGATGGAAATCAACCCTATCCCTCCAGACCTCAAAGAAGCATGCTTGTGCAAGGATTTCGGTTCTACCTTAACAGGATCAGCCTTAAAATGGCTGTTAAACGTTCATCCTCACTAAATTACTTCTTTTGCACATTTAGTTAATTTATTTAATAGTCAATTTTCTTGCAGCCGGAGTTTCAAGAAATTAACTAGTGACCTTTACAGGATAACTCAAGGACCTTAGGTTGCAACAACTATGCAGGCTTTTAAGATGGGATTACAAAAAGATTCTCAGTTTTACCAGGATCTTGTAATGAATCCCTGCAGGAATCTGGACGAAGCTCGTAACAGGGCTTTGAGATACATTCGCCTAGAGGATGATAAAAAGATGCAAGAGAGGATGAATTCGTCCACAACCTATGAGTCAACTAACAGGAAATCAGAATCCTCGTATAAACCATGCTGTTCTAAACCGTACGGCAGAAATGACGGCAAAAAAGTGAATGTTGTTGAAGACAAGGATCCTGATGAGTATCCTGAGTTATCTGAATATTGTTTTTCTGTTAACATACCTGAACCGATGTATGCTATGCAGGGTTTAGGAGACAAAGCAAGGTAGCCCCGAAAGAATCAACAAAAGGCTGATTGGAAGGAAAAGTCCAAGTGGTGTGCCTTCCATGAGGATTTCGGGCATGATACTGAAGATTGTATCGCTTTGAGAAAGGAAATAAGCTATCTCTTGAGTAAGGGATATTTAAAGGACCTCTTGGGAAGAAAGAAGAATAAGGGCCAAGATCCTGAGAAGGATCCTGAGCGTGCAGCATCACCTCCTGTGGATGCAAAAATAATTAACTTTATTTCAGGAGGATCCTACATTTGCGGCACATCGTATTCTGCGGAAAAAAGACACGCGAAGGAAGCCAAGGTAGAGAGGGGAGATAAGCCAACAAGAATGTCAACCCTCACGACTGACAAAGTCATCACCTTCGACAATGATGACAGGGATACTGTTCAGGATCCCCACCATGATGCTTTAGTAATAACGTTATATGTTGCTAACCATTTTGTACGCAGGATATTTGTGGATAATGGCAGCTCAGTCAACATAATTCAGCTAGAAACATTGAAGAGGATGAATGTATCCCCAATGGATATCACTTGAAAGTCCACTGTGGTCGTTGGTTTCAGCGGAGAAGCTAGGAATACCGTAGGAGAGATAAAGTTGCCTGTGTATATTCAACGGGTCAACTCAATGCAGCGCTTTTGTGTCATGAACTCTCTATCATGCTATAATATTATACTAGGTAGGCCTTGGATCCATGATATGAAGGCTGTTCCTTCAACCTACCATCAGTGCATCAAGATACCTACCCCTTGGGGGGTTGTCAAGGTAGAAAGTGACCTGCAGGAAGCAAAGGAGTGTTACTCATCCTCGATGAAATCCTCAACCAAGTCTAATGCAGCATAGCAATTAAAGATGCTGGCCCAGGATATCATGGAGGCTTCAGAGCAGGATGTAAAAAAAATTATCCTGGATCAGGATAATCCAGCTATCTCGGTGCTCGTAGGGACCAATATCCCTCAGGATATTGAGAATCAATTGACTAACTTTTTAAAATGCAGGATGTCAACATTCGCATGGAAACATGAGGATATGACAGGTATTTCCAAGGATATTATAACACATAAGCTCGGTATTGACAGGTCATTCAAGCCTATCCAACAAAAAAGAAGGAAATTTGCTCCAGAGCGAAATGTGATCATCCAAGAGGAAGTTGAAAGACTACTAAGGAGCAAGATGATTAGGGAAGTGAAGTTTCCTAAATGGCTGGCGAATGTAGTTGTGGTGCAAAAGAAAAACAGAAAATGGAGAGTTTGTGTAGATTACACAGACTTAAACAAAGCTTGTCCCAAAGACCCATTTCCTCTTCCTCATATTGACTCAATGGTGGATGCTACTACCGGTCATGAGATGTTAACCTTCATGGATGCATCTTCAGGATTCCAGCAGATCCAAATGGAACCTTCAGACTAGGAGGATACTGCCTTCATGCCCTTTGGTTTGAAAAATGCAGGTGCAACATATCAGAGATTGGTGAATATGATGTTCAAAGACAAGTTGGGGGACACTATGGAGGTGTACATCGATGACATGGTAGTAAAATCTAAAAAGGCTGAGGATCACCTCCAGGATATCAAGGGAGCATTTGATATCCTGGATCAGTATAACATGAAGCTAAATCCTGCTAAGTGCCATTTCGGAGTAGGTGCAGGAAAGTTTCTAGGATATATGGTGACTAAAAGAGGGATAGAGGCAAGCCCGGAGCAGATTAAAGCTATCTTGGATATCAAATCACCTTCAAATATGAAGGATGTTCAACGGTTAACAGGGTGAGTAGCAGCATTGAATAGATTTATTTCAAGATCCTCGGAAAAGTGCAAGGAATTTTATGATATCCTGAAGAAGAATAAGAAGTTTGAATGGGGAGCAAAGCATGAAGCAGCATTGCAGGATTTGAAGCAGTATCTTTCAACTGCACCCCTATTGATGAAGCCTGAGGACGGTGAACCATTATCCCTGTATCTTGTAGTATCAGGGAATGCAGTAAGTGTTGTCCTCGTAAAGGATCATGAAGGTCAGCAGTATCCTGTTTATTATGTTAGTAAAAGTTTATTAGATGCTGAAACTAGGTATTCTCACTTAGAGAAACTGATATTAGCCCTAGTTATGGCGTCAACAAAACATAGACATTATTTTGAAACACATAGGATTCACGTTAAAACCAACTATCCTGTTAAAAATGTGCTTAGGAAACCCGAGATGTCAGGTAGGATGGCTAAATGGTTAGTTAAATTAAGTGCCTTTGATCTAGTAATTGAACCTAGAAATGCCATAAAGTCTCAGGCTTTAGCTGACTTTGTGGCTGATTTCAGTAGTGATATTTAAATTGAAGTAGACCTAGAAGTACAACAGCTAGGAGAAAATTTAGAATCATGGACGCTATATATTGATGGTGCATCTAATGTAAGAGGTGTAGGTTTAGGTATACTACTAAAATCGCCACAGGGGGACATATTACCCCAGGCTATTAGATGTGAGTTTCCTGCCACTAATAATGAGGCAGAATATGAAGCTTTAATTGCAGCATTAGAAGTGGCTAAAAGTATGAATATCAAGAGTTTGCAACTATATGTTGATTCCTTGTTAATCACTAATCATTTTAATGGAACCTATGTAGTTAAAGGTGAGAAGTTAATTGGGTATCTCGAAATTCTCAAAAAAATTAGCAGGATATTTTGATATTTTTACACTTGAACAGGTACCAAGAGAGGATAATGCTGAAGCTGATGCCTTGGAAAATCTAGGATCATTAGTCAGGATACCGGAAGGAACCCGAATACCAATACTACATGTCCTATATCCTGTGACGGATCCTCAGGATAAGGAAGTAGTAAGTGTTCAGGATCCTGATGACGAGTATCCTAAGAAGGATCCTAAGTCTTGGATGGCTCCAATCATGAGATATCTCAAAGAAGGACACATCCCAAAGGATGAGAATCCTAAGGCCTTTAGAATGAAGGTATCACGATTCACTATTATAAATAATGTCTTGTATAAGAAATCTCTTGCAGGACCATATCTGAGGTGCTTGGAGGATCCCGAAACCAAAGAGTGCTTCAGGATATACACAAAGGGGATTGTGGTAACCATACTGGGGGCAGGTCGTTATTCTCAAAGGTATTAAGAACAGGATATTGTTGGCCGACGATGAGAAAAGATGCTGCAGAATATGCTCGAAGATGTGATGCTTGTCAAAGACACAGTAATATATTACATCAGCCAGCTGAGCTACTTTATCCTATAGCTTCACCTTGGCCATTCATGAAGTGGGGAATGGATATAGTAGGAACATTGCCAAAGGCTCCAGGAGGAAAGGTCTTCCTGTTGGCAATGACTGATTATTTCTCTAAGTGGGTCGAAGCTGAAGCATTTGTTCAAGTCAGAGATCAAGAAGTAATGTCCTTCATAAAAAGGAATATCCTGACTAAGTTTGGAGTACCAGCTGAGATAATTTGTGACAATGGATCTCAGTTTATAAGTAAGAGGACTACTGACTTTTGCAAGAGTTGGGGAATTAAAATGATCACATCCACCCCAGTACATCCTCAAGCAAATGGACAAGCAGAATCCTGAAACAAGATAATTGTCAACAAATTGAAGAAAAGGCTTGGAGCTAAGAAGGGAAGATGGGCAGAAGAATTACCCTTTGTTTTATGGGCTGATAGGACGACGGTGAAAAGTGCAACTGGCCAAACCCCATTTTCCTTGGTATTTGGAGCAGAAGCGGTGATCCCGATGGAAATGGTAATACCTACAGCAAGATCCAATCTCCGGGATCCTGAGCAGAATCCTAAAGTTCTATGCCAGGAATTGGATACTATTGATGAGACAAGAGACACAGCAAGGCTAAGGATGGCAACATATCAACAGAGGATATCTAATGTCACACCCCGATATTTCCACGTATTACCGGTGGGCCCGGTGGGGAGTATCGTGACGTAGTTGATATCATAAGAGTCAAACAACACAATTTTAAATGCACAGCGGAAGCAAAAGATAGATTTATTTTAACCGAATAAATTGTAATATTAAGTATCACAAAATAGTTGAAACAGATCCACAGGCGGATCAAATAAACAGGAAACATAGTTCACCAGACTTAAAATGCATCCAAGCTTGTGAGACTCTTATTGATGCTAAGGAGAGGCCAGCTTATTTCGATTAGTACATGCACTTAATCTTTTTGGGAAAATACGTCAGTTTACACTGGTAAATACAATTAACTGACTCATTTTGAAAAGGTTTAGAAAAATTGATTTAAATGCACAAGGCACAAAACATTTTATAACTTGGGATAATTATTTAAATATAAACTTGTAAAAGAATTACATGTTCGTTATATGTTCAGTAGCCGGATTGACATCGGGTTAAAGATTAATAGACACACCACATGATATAGTCCCGTGGCGGGTTATTCCCGAAACCGGCAGTTATACCTTATTATTTATTTATGCACTGTCGGGTGTACGCCTACACCCCGTGCTTAGGTCGTGGCCATTTCTTAAAATGATGCCAAGGATATCCGAGACATGGTCATTAACCCCCCAAAGGCTTTAAGCAAACAAAATAATTTAAATGGGACATTTCAATAAATTAATCTTCATACAATTAAAAATTCAATGCCCGACCAAGCGGTATTTTATATACCATACCCCAAGCCCGTATAGGGAAAATAAGTTAAAATTATTTACCTTTGCAAGTATTAATCACAAATAGAAAATGCACGTAGCTTTTACCGGGTCTCCTAGTCTGGAACAAAGGTTTATAATAACCTATTAGATTCCTAACGGGTCGTTAATTAAGCCTAAACTTAGACCGATTAGTTTTAAAAGAAGATACGGTTCAAACGCACGATTAAGCGAAGACCGGAATAGAATGTGTTTTAGACCCGACAAGTTTGGAGACTTGTGTAATATGAGTAAACTAAACACATTCTGGATTTTGAGACAAAAATGATAAGGTTTGACCCGTTTCGGCTAATTTATGCAAACTAGTTACATAAACCGAACCGAACGTGAAAGATGCGTAACGGGTAACCATAAGAGCCAAATACAGGTTTCCTAAATTAATATGCCTTAAATATGTTGTGACATCAGTAAGATATCTTCTATTATGCCCAAAATGAATTTAAACTCAAACTATGCCCCGTAGGGGCATTTTGGTCATTTTAAAGGTCATAAAAGAGTTTAAATAATAATCTGAGTTACAGGTCTGATATAATCAGTAAAAATACTTAATTTAATAAGTTATAACAGTAGAGTATTACATATATGTGAAATTTATCATTTATAACCAAACTATTCACCTTAGGGGTATTTTGGTAATTTCACATAGGCTTAAAAGGTCAAAACTGGAAATCCGAGTTTAAAACTTTTGCTTACTGTTAAAATATAGAAATTTACTGAAAACATTAGTAGGAATCAAACCTTACATGTTTAAAATAGTTTTAATACATACTATGCGTTAAAAACACGTAAAAAGACGGTTTTAAGCGATTTCCGGGTTTTATATGAAAAGCTGATATTTTTATTATTCCAGAAGGCTCAAAATATTTTATTTATCATATTAGATCAGTAGAAAAAGGTTTGGTAACAAAAGGATTTGTAAAACTCATTTTATAGCCCAAAAGGGCAAAACCGACAATTACCGACAATTACCGAATCAAGCTTAGAACTCTATGTTATGCTCAGCCTAAAATTAAATAAAAATCTTCAAAAATCCTAAAATATTATTTTATATCAGTAGGTAAAAATTTGGGTATTAAAAATCGGGTTTAGATAGGCTATACGCTAATTACGCCGTTTAATTAATAAAAAGCTTTTCATTTACGCTAATGAGCATAACTCCTAATCTTGACCTCAAACTGATGTCAAATTTTAGGGACAAGTCTAATAATCAGTAACTAAGGTTTCTATTCTTTTACATTTACAAAAATCACATTTTAAGGTCATATGGGCATAATAGTCAACATTTAAGCATTTAACGGAAACATGCATATGAATCGGATAACTAATGAACCAAGTTGTATAATCACATAGGGTTATACTAACATAAAACATGGTCCTAATAAGGCTCTAAGGCATTTCTAAAACATGCTACATTGGGTCAGAACTGAAAGTCAAAGCAAAAGTCAAATTATGCGACTTTCGGTTCCGAACCGAGCCTAAACTGAAAATTGTCGGGTTGAACATGTTTAGACATGTTCTTACATTAATTACCAATTTATATTAATGATAAAACAGGTTGCATGGCTCCTACATTGCTAATTATGCAGAAATTTGAAAATAAGCTTTCTGTTGACTTTTTAAGATTAGCTTTGACCCGACAATCGACCTAGTTAGAGTGGGAATCAGAGGGTGCCCTTTTAAGGGTTTATTGCCCACATAATTACCAACTCATAGGTACTTTCAATTTGCAATTTGACTGGAAAAATATTAATTAATCACGAAGTCAAACTCTAATTACGATGGTTTGACTTTAAGCTAATTAACTAAGTAAAACTGAATTAAAGAAAGTTAAGGACACTTACAAGGGTCCTAAGCACGACTAGTGACTCCTAGGAAGGGTGCTTGAGCTCCAAAAATCTCCAGAACTTGAGTTGTGAGAGTTTCAAGTGAATGTGCACAAGAGTTGCAACATTAAAGCTCCTTATATACCCATTTTGATCATTTAGGATCATGCCAAGGAAGTCTACAGGTGATATGAGATGCTTACAAGTGCCCCCTATGCATGATATACCATTGGGGCAGCCCCTAGTGTTTTGGTAAAAAATTACCGAAGCAATTTAGTGAACAAATTAGTAATGTGAGGTAGTGTGCTAGAAAGTGTATAGAAAATATGCTCGTTGAGTTATTTAGAAAATCAGTATTCAGGATACGGCTCAGGATATTGAGCTGTATCTGCGATCAAACAATGAGCAAACAATAAGCAAAAAGTAAAGGAACTGACACGAGATGTACGAGGAAAGCCCTTGATCAATCTAGATCGCCGGCATAAAACCTCGGGAGCTGACAATCGCATCTGCCTTGTTCTTCTTATTGCTTTAAACTTCAGGATACAGTGCAGGATATAGACCATATCGCTAAGTGTTACAATGATTTTGTATGAAAGTAAGAATTGCTCGAGAGCAAGTGTTAGAGTGTAGCGATTGTGATTGTGATGTCCTAGTTGATCTGATATACCCACCTATTTATAGTAATGAATTACAAACAATAATCCCTACAAATATGGGCTACTCCGAATATTCCATTATGAACGTTATGGACCGAGTAATACGGCTTCAACGTCTTCATTTGAACGACTTGGACCGAGTCTTCCGCGGAATAAGTCTTGTTAACGTTGCTAGCTTCTAACCCACGTACCTGCACATAATCCATTAGTAATCCCGAGGATACCATTCAGGATATTACCAATATCCTGAACCAGCATCCCGGATGTAAACAGATACTACATAAACAAGATATAGATCAAGATATTTTCCAGGATATGGGCTCAGAATTTCACCCATAACAATTGTCCCCAAAAATGTTACCGTTTGATATCCTAACGGTTACATTTTTTCACAGTGGCCGAGGCAATTAAGAGATAAGACTATTGATGTGACAGCTTTCAACCACCCGGCCTATATTTACTCATCATACCCAATATCTTCTCATCCTCATCTCCTTTTTTACCCACAATCGACAAGAAAAAGGTAATATTCTCTCTCTCATCTTCATAACCATCTTTTATCTTACTCCGGCAAGAATTCAAGCGACCAAATGCCTAGGCAAACGAGGTCCAGTTCAGGCGACTCGGCTCCCACATTCATCCAACAGAATCTTCTCCAAGAACCGGAGAATGAAACATGCACCTTTGATAGTGCTCATCTGTCGGCTTTGAAATCCTCCGGTATCTTTCCGGATGGAACCATATTCCGACCCTTTGACAGAGAAATCCGGTCAGATATGGTTTCCAACGAGTGGATTTGTTTCAATGCTTTCCCCTTTACCTTAGGGCTACGATTCCCCTTTCCGGACTTCATTACCGAGTTTTTTAACATCACTAAAATTTCTTTCATTCAAACCATGCCAATGCTTTGGCGTGTTTTGTCTGTTCTTGACCAAATCAAGAGAAACCACATACCTGACATTTCCGTCCATGATCTCCCTTTAGCCTACAAGCTTAGATGCCATGGCTCATCTAGATTCCTATTTTATTCTACTTCCGGTGATCCATTGATAATTCGTGCCACCAAAAACGAGGATGGTTGGCAATCCAAGTTTTTCTTCGTAAAAAGGGATTCAATCCCCGGTGGAACGGATTATCCGATGAGATGGTTAAGAAAGGGTAGGACTTAGGGTTTAAGAATGATCCTGTCTCTTATCCTGTCTCATATTCTGAACTAACAAATTTTCATTTTTGTGCAGCTGATTTCAGGAAGATTGCACCTCCTCTTGCTAATTCTCAAGAAAGAATAGACGCCATCAGACTTCTTCCAGAGGCAGAGAGAAGTTTCAATCCTTCTCCACCAACTCCAAGCCCTCTTTCAAGTGCCAACATGTCTGGTAAGGATCCTGCAAGATATCCTGCACACATATGTTTTTTATCTGTTATTCATAGGAGGGATTTAGAATTTACTCCCTGTGTGCAGATTCCAGCAAAGTCCCAGTCTATCTAGACCTTGATGAACTTGACAGCTATCCAACTCCAGCCATAGTCAAGAAGGAGACTCCTGCTGCTACTAGCTCCAAGCCACTCCCGGCTCCCAAGGCCAATCCAAGAACCCGTGCTTCCGCAGCGAAAAAGAGAAAGGGTCTTGAGGTCAGTGCTCCAGGCCCAGAAGGGTTCTCCTATGACGAACTCAGCTTCTCCGATCCCTTAGAGCCAATGACATCCTTCCTTAACAAGGTAATATCCTGACGCCTATCCTTCATGTATATCCTGCACATATATCCTGCACGTATATCCTAACAGGATATCCTGGTAGGATATCTTGGTTAACATACATTCTAACTTTATACCTGTAATTGATGTGCAGGGCCTCCAGCATTTGCTCCACTTGTATAATGATGCTTGTGGTACTGTGGCACTTCATGAAGCCAGGATCAAACAGCTCGAGAGCACCGTTGCTGACCAAGGTGCTATTGCTGAAGCGAAGAGCCGGCACTATGAAAGCTTGCTGAAGAAGGTCACCCAAGACGCTGAGGTCAAACTTGCCACCGTTCAAATGGATCATGATCAGGCCTTGATCAACTTCCGAGAGGGAATCAAGGCTTCTGCTATCGTCTCCCTGCTACAAGCACGCATCAAGATGGCCTACGAGGCCAAGGAGACGGGCCTTGTTTGTCCATCTTGTCCAGTTGAATCCTGGGTGGCCAAGTTAAAGGAGCTCGGAGGCAAAGCTGTGCCATTTCCTGCTGAAGCCGGTGAGTCTTCCAAGTCAGCAGAGGTGGTGGTCCAAGCTGGAGACAAGAAGGATGCTGGAGCTGATGCTGGGATGGACATAGGTCAGGATGCTGCGCAGGATGCTGGTCAGGATGCTATAGCGGAGAAGTCTGAGAAGGTCGGAGGAGATGCCGCTGTGTGAGGGCATTTAGGTGGGCGATGACGGATATACGTGCCGAGGCCAGAGCCCACCTTTTTGAATTTGAATGTTGGTTTGTAGTCCCATAAACAATTTACTTTTCTGCACTTTATTTTTCCGCATCTGAACAATTTACATTTCCTGCATGCTTTTTGAACAATACAACAGTTGAAGGTGGATGGGTCTCGGTTTGAGATGAAGCCTTCAACTGTTGGGTAAATATGGTAATTAACTATTAGAGCTCTTAGTGGATGGGCCTTGTTTTGAGGTGAAACTAAGAGCACATCTTTTGGTATGTTAATAATATAACTTCTCTTTTGACCCTATTACTGTTGTTATTGCTATGAAAATCGTAGTTGTAAAAATTGTTTGGTTTGTACACTTTTAGGAATATATATTATAGATGTATCCTGAAAGGTATCCTGAAAGATATCTTGATAAGGATATTAAAATATAATTTACAAATTGTCCAAATAAAAAGGAGAGATCATACCAGAGATTCTTACAGAACCAATTCTGATCCTTCATTATAAGTTTTGTCCCCAGTGCATACTTGTGAACTTGGATCCATTCTTTGAACAGTATAATGTATGTCCCCTGTTTTTGACACAGAAACGCAAATGCATTCATACCTTGTCTTAAGTAAATTCCGCATACCCTGGGGCAAGACCCCTGATATCCTGAAATGAATCTTTAGCATACTTGGGATAAACCCTTAATACCCTGGGGATAAACCCTGATATCTGGGGATAAACCCTAAATTTCATGCGCTACAGGCGAGAGTGTATAAACTCCAATCCTTAGAAAGGTGAAAACCTTTAAACCTTTGAGAGTATGAAAATACTCTTTCGTGAGAGAGGGTGATCAATCCTCATATACCTTTAGGATCCAGGATATAGCCAACAGTAACGAAATTGTCAGCCACTTTTACATGAACTGGTCCCGCTACCTTGAACTATACCTAGATAACTTGCGCTCCAGGCGAGGTGTTTAAACCCAATTCGAAAGAAAGGTGAATACCTTTAAACCTTTGAAGGGACCAGGATCCCTTTAACGTGAGAGAGGGGGCCAATCCTCTAATCTTTCGACTTATCCTGAGTATATATCCTGGAGCTATATCCTGAAAGATATTCTGCAAAACAATTGTAAACTAAGGTGGGTGTTAGCTTGGCTAACACCCCTCCGATGCTTAAGTCAGTATTGAGTTTCAAAGAATAAATTAAACCAAAACATATTTAAAAAAGATAGAATTCATACCATTCTGAGTTAGAAATTGAATTCTAAACTCACTTGAAATAGAGCATAAGGTGTATAGCATTCCAAGATCTCGGTAGCATATCCCCTTCCACATTCCTGAGTCGATATGCTCCTTTCCCTGCTTCTGACTCGACTTCATAAGGTCCTTCCCATTTCGGAGCTAGCTTGCCATCGGCAGGATTAGTGGTATTTTGAAAAGCCTTTCTTAGCACCCAATCACCAACTCGAAATCTTCTAGTCCTTATGTTTTTATTATATGCTCTGGATATTCTTTGTTGATATGTTGCTATCCTTAGCCTTGTTGCATCTCTTTTTTCGTCTATAGTATCCAAATCCTGACATAAGACTTCAGGATTCTGTTCAGGATCCTGCAGCATAGATCTTGCAGTAGGTATCGTCATTTCTGTTGGAATCATCGCCTCCGCTCCAAATACCAAGGAAAACGGGGTTTGGCCGGTTGCATTCTTTACTGTTGTCCTATCAGCCCACAAAACAAAGGGTAACTCATCCGCCCATCTTCCTTTTTTGGCCCCAAGTCTCTTCTTTAAGTTATTGACTATTATCTTGTTTGAAGATTCAGCTTGTCCATTCGCTTGAGGATGTACTGGAGTAGATGTGATCATTTTGATTCCCCAACTTTTGCAAAAGTCAGTAGTCCTTTTGCTTATAAAATGGGACCCATTATCACAAATGATCTCAGCTGGTACTCCAAACCTAGTCAGGATATTCCTCTTTATGAAGGATACTACTTCTTGGTCTCTAACTTGGACAAATGCTTCAGCCTCAACCCACTTGGAGAAATAATATGTCATAGCTAACATAAAGACTTTTCCTCCCGGAGCTTTTGGTAACTTCCCTACTATATCCATCCCCCACTTCATGAATGGCCAAGGGGAAACTACAGGATATAATGGTTCAGCTGGTTGATGTAGTATGTTACTATGTCTTTGACATGCATATCATCTTCGAGCATATTCTGCAGCATCTTTCCTCATCGTTGGCCAATAATATCCTGTCCTTAATACTTTCGAGAACAATGATCTGCCCCCGGTGTGATTACCACAATCCCCTTCATGTATATCCTGAAGTACTTCTTTGGCTTCAGGATCCTCCAAGCACCTCAAATACGGTCCTGCAAGAGATTTCTTGTATAAAACATTATTTATAATAGTGAATCGTGATACCTTCATCCTAAATGCCTTAGGATTTTCATTTCCGGGGATGTGTCCTTCTTTGAGATATCTCCTAATTGGAGCCGTCCACGATTTAGGATCCTGTTCAGGATATTCTACTTCTGGATCCCGAATACCTGCTACTTCTTTGTCCTGAGGATTCGTTGCAGGATATAAGACATGTAATATTGGTATTTGGGTCCCTTCAGGTATCCTGATTGATGATCCCAAATTTGCTAAGGCATCCGCTTCAGCATTATCCTCCCTTGGTACCTGTTCAAGTGTAAAAACATCGAAATATCCTGCTAATTTTTTTGAGAATATCAAGATATTCTATTAATTTCTCACCCTTAACTGCATAGGATCCATTAAAATGGTTAGTAATTAACAAAGAATCAACATATACTTGTAAGTTTTTGATACTCATGCTCTTAGCCAACTCTAATCCTGCGATTAAAGCCTCATATTCTGCTTCATTATTAGTAGCAGGAAATTCACACCTAATAGCCTGGGGTAATATGTCCCCCTGTGGCGATTTTAGTAGTATTCCTAATCCTACTCCTCTTATATTAGATGCACCATCAGTATATAATGTCCAGGATCCTGAGGATTCTCCTAGCTGTTGAACTTCTAGGTCTACCTCATCCTGAATGTCACTACTAAAATCAGCCACAAAGTCAGCTAAAGCCTGAGACTTTATGGCATTCCTAGGTTCATATACTAAATCATAGGCACTTAACTTTACTGACCACTTAGCCATTCTACCCGACATTTCCGGTTTCCTAAGTACATTTTTGACAGGATAATTTGTTTTAACGTGTATCCTATGTGTCTCAAAGTAGTGTCTAAGTTTTGTTGATGCCATAACTAATGCTAGTATTAATTTTTCTAAATGAGAGTACCTAGTTTCAGCATCTAACAAACTTTTACTAACATAATAAACAGGATATTGCTGACCTTCATGGTCTTTTATGAGAACGGCACTTACAGCATTCCCTGATACAGCAAGGTACAGGGATAGTGGTTCACCATTTTCAGGTTTCATCAATAGAGGTGCGGTTGAGAGATATCTTTTCAAATCCTGTAGGGCTGCTTCATGCTTCTCACCCCACTCGAATTTTTTGTTCTTCTTCAGGATATCATAAAAATCCTTGCATTTTTCTGAAGATCTTGAGATAAATCTATTCAATGCTGCCACTCGCCCTGTTAATCGTTGAACATCCTTCATATTTGAGGGTGATTTAATATCCAAGATGGTTTTAATCTGCTCCAGGCTTGCTTCTATTCCTCTTTTGGTCACCATATATCCTAGGACTTTTCCTGCTCCTACTCCAAAATGGCACTTAGCAGGATTCAGCTTCATGTTATACTGATCCAGGATATCAAACGCTCCTTTAATATCCTGGAGGTGATCCTGAGCTTTCTTTGACTTTACCACCATATCGTCGATGTACACCTCCATGGTGTCCCCCAGTTTGTCTTTGAACATCATGTTTACTAATCTTTGGTATGTTGCACCTGCATTTTTCAAACCAAAAGGCATAGCTGTATAACAATAAATACCTGTTGGTGTCATGAAGGCAGTATCCTCCTGGTCAGAAGGCTCCATTTGGATCTGTTGAAATCCTGAGGATGCATCCATGAAAGTCAGCATTTCATGCCCGGCAGTGGCATCTACCATTGCATCAATGTGGGAAAGAGGAAATGGGTCTTTAGGACAAGCTTTGTTCAAGTCTGTGTAATCTACACAGACTCTCCATTTCCCGTTTTTCTTCTGTACCACAACCACGTTTGCTAGCCACCTTGGGAACTTAACCTCTCTGATCATCCTGGACTTCAATAATCTTTCAACTTCCTCTTGAATAATCGTATCCCGCTCAGGAGCAAACTTCCTTCTTTTCTGTTGCACAGGCTTGAATGATTTATCAATTCCAAGCTTGTGAGTGATAATATTTTTGGATATGCCTGTCATATCCTCATGCTTCCATGCAAACGTTGACATCCTGCATTTTAAAAAGTTAATTAATTGCTCTTCAATATCCTGAGGGATATTGGTTCCCACGAGCACCGAAATATCGGGATTATCCTGGTCTAGGATAATTTTCTTCACATCCTGCTCCGGATCCTCCACGATATCCTGGGCCCGCGTCTTTAATTGCTATGCTGCACTAGGTTTGGTTGAGGATTTCATCGAGGATGAGTAGCATTCTTTCGCCTCCTGCTGATCACTATCAACTTTAACAACTCCCCAAGGGGTAGGTATCTTGATGCATTGGTGATATGTTGATGGCACGGCCTTCATATCGTGAATCCATGGTCTTCCCAGTATAATGTTATAGCAGGATAGAGAGTCCATCACACAGAAACGTTGTATCGAGTTGACTCCTTCAGCGTACACCGGCAACTTTATCTCTCCCACTGTGTTTCTAGCCTCTCCACTGAACCCAACAAGCACGGTAGACTTTGAAGTGATATCCATTGGAGATACATTCATTCTTTTAAGCGTCTCTAGTTGGATTATGTTGACGGAGCTGCCATTATCAACCAATATCCTGCGTACAAAATGGTTAGCCACATATAACGTTATTACCAGAGCATCATGGTGAGGATCCTAGACAGTATCCCTGTCATCAGCATCAAATGTGATCACTTTGTCAGTTGTAAGTGTAGTCATCCTGACAGGTTTGTCTCCCCTTTCGGCCTTAGCTTCTTTTGCATGTCTCTTTGCTGCCGAATACGAAGTCCCACAAATGTCGGATCCTCCCGAAATGAAGTTGATTATCTTGGCATCTGCGGGAGGTGATGCTGCTCGCTCAGGATCCTTCTCAGTATCCTGACCCTTATTCTTCTTTCTCCCTAAGAGATCTTTCAAATATCCCTTGCTTAGAAGATAGCTTATTTCTTTCCTCAGAGCGATGCAATCCTCAGTCATATGTCCGAAATCTTCGTGGAAAGCACACCATTTTGATTTGTCTTTCCAATCTGCTTTTTGTTGATTCTTTCGAGGCCATCTTGCCTTGTCCCCTAGACCCTGCATGGCATACATCAATTCCGGAATGTTAACAGAAAAGCAATATTCAGATAATTCAGGATACTCTGCAGGATCCTCATCTTCGACAGCATTCACTCTCTTGTTCTCATTTCTGCCATATGGCTTAGGCCGATATGACTTGAATGAGGATTCTGACTTCCTGTTAGTTGGCTCATAAGTGTTGGATGAGTTCATCCTTTCTTGCATCTTTCTGTTATCTTCCAACCGAATGTATCTTAGGGCCCTGTTCCGAGCTTCGTCCAAGTTCCTGCATGGGTTCATTACAAGGTCTTGATAAAATTGAGAGTCTTTTTGCAACCCTATCTTGAAAGCTTGCACAGCTGTTGCAACATCAAGATGAGGAATGTCTAATGATTCCCGGCTGAACTTGTTCACATAATCCCTAAGGGATTCCTGAGGCCCCTGTGTTATCCTGTAAAGATCACTTGTTAATTTTTCAAAGGTTCTACTACAAGAAAACTGACTATTAAATAAATTTACTAAGTGAGCAAAAGATGTAATCGAATGTGGAGGAACATTCAAGAGCCATTTCAAAGTTGATCCTGTCAAGGTTGAACCAAAACCCTTGCACAAGCATGCTTCCTTGAGATCCGGAGGAATAGGGTTAATCTCCATCCTTTCCCTATACTGAGCAATATGCTCCTCAGGATCCGTTGTTCCGTCGTAAAGCTTCATGTTGGGGGTTTGGAATCTCTTTGGGATCTCAGCATCACAGATAGGATATGCAAAACGAGATATCTTGTGGCTGTCTTGAGACACTTCCGGGATCGGCTGGACCACCCCGGGTACACTTGATATCATGTCCGTCAACTTCTGAAGTTCCCTAGTAAGCGCTGATGTCACACCTGTATCCTGCAAAGATCCACTATTGTTAGTAGTATGAGTGTTATTATTATTTGACACGTTACCCGTTGGAGGATTTTGCCCATATCCTGAAGCATATCCTGAGCTCCTTATGGTCGACATTCTGACCGAGGAGGGTATTTCAGGAGTGTGATTCTGAGGAAGGCTGGGCACAATATTCCCCCTGTTATCCTCAGTATACACAGCTGAACTGAAGTTCAACGTTCTGGGATGTAATGGAGTGACAATATCCTCAGCAGATCTGCTCGAGCCAGACTTCAGGAGTTGTATTTCCCTTAAAAGCATTTGGTTTGTTTCCTGTTGCTGCCTCATTTGTTCCTGCACACTTCCAAATAAGGTTAAAATTTCATCGTTAGAAGCTAAAACGAGAGCAGATCCCTGGACACTCCGAGTAGGGATAACATCTTGAGATTGTGTAGAGGCTGGCATCCTTGGAGGAGGTGGTGGAAGCACCGGACCGGTAGTAGCAGAAGTCATAGCAGACACAGTAGAGGAACTCATGTTTGATCTTGAGGCCATTATGGACAATGTGGCAAAAAGTTTTGAAAATAGAAAACCGATTAGCGATTTAACAAAAATTTTTAATAAAGAGAGCACCACTTGTCCCACGGTGGGCGCCAAATTGTTTTGGTCAAAAATTACCGAAGCAATTTAGTGATCAAATTAGTAATGTGAGGTAGTGTGCTAGAAAGTGTATAGAAAATATGCTCGTTGAGTTATTTAGAAAATCAGTATTCAGGATACGGCTCAGGATATTGAGCTGTATCTGCGATCAAACTATGAGCAAACAATAAGCAAAAAGTAAAGGAAATGACACGAGATGTACGAGGAAAGCCCTTGATCAATCTAGATCGCCGGCATAAAACCTCGGGAGCTGACAATCGCAGCTGCCTTGTTCTTCTTATTGCTTTAAACTTCAGGATACAGTGCAGGATATAGACCAGATCGCTAAGTGTTACAATGATTTTGTATGAAAGTAAGAATTGCTCGAGAGCAAGTGTTAGAGTGTAGCGATTGTGATTGTGATGTCCTAGTTGATCTGATATACCCACCTATTTATAGTAATGAATTACAAATAATAATCCCTACAAATATGGGCTACTCCGAATATTCCATTATGAACGTTATGGACCGAGTAATACGGCTTCAACGTCTTCATTTGAACGACTTGGACCGAGTCTTCCGCGGAATAAGTCTTGTTAACGTTGCTAGCTTCTAACACACGTACCTGCACATAATCCATTTGTAATCCCGAGGATACCATTCAGGATGTTACCAATATCCTGAACCAGCATCCCGGATGTAAACAGATACTACATAAACAAGATATAGATCAAGATATTTTCCAGGATATGGGCTCAGAATTTCACCCATAACACCTGGTATGCAAAATAACCATTCAAAGTCGGTTAACAGGCCTGGACAAACACCCGTGCGAATATTCTTATGCTGGCACACTCACACGGGCCGCGTAGACCTTTAGGTAGTCTTGCGCGGGTCGCCTGGCCTTCCAGAACCAGCCAAACAAGTTTCAGCTATTTACAATTCAGCCCCCGGTCCTTTCAAACGTGGTTTTAAGCATTTTTCTTACACTTTTGGCCTTCTAACTTACTTTTAAGGGCTCCAAGACAAATACAAACATCGTTAGGTCCTCAGTTAACTTTGTGATCACCCGTAAGGCCCTAGAATTCAACGTTGACGCTTTTAACCCCTCGTATACGAATATTGTCATAACTTTCTCATACGATAACGAAACTTGGTGAAATTTTTACCACAAATTCTGGTGAGTATAATTTATTGTTACAAAGCTTCGGGATCGCTAAAAGGTCACTCAGAGATATACTTTAAACATGTTGACATATTTAACCCCTGTAGTTTGTAATCTCTCACTTTCTTCCACAATTCGTTTCGTATGATCCATAAATCATTCGTTTAAGGGTATAAACATCGTGTAGGGTTATTGTAAGGTATATTTATCCATTGTTGACACTTTGAACCCTTATATTCACATACTTTCTTTGTTTGTCAACTTTAGCCCCTTTAAAGTAATCTTTTACACGTTTAAAGCTCATGACACGTGTCGATACATTATTGGACATGATTTTACGAGGTGTTACATCTAAGGAATATAACAAGAATATAAGGACTAGAAGGTTCCGGGTTAGAGATTGGGTATTGAGAAAGGCTTTTCAGAATACTACTAATTCTGCCGATGGAAAGTTGGCTCCAAAATGGGAAGGAGCCTATGAGATTGAATCAGAATCAGGAAAAGGAGCATACCGACTCAAGAATGTGGAGGGGGATATGCTACCAAGATCCTGGAATGCTATACATCTAAAATTCTATTTCAAGTGAGTTTGGAATTTAAATTCTAACTCAGGACTGTATGGATTCTATCTCTTTTAGTATGTTTTGATATTATTTATTGTTTTAAACCCATTACTGAATTAAGAATTGGAGGGGTGTTAGCCAGGCTAGCACCCACCTTAGCTTACAGTTGTTTTGCAGTATATGCTTCGGGATATAGCTCCAGGATACACACTCAGGATATTTCGAAAGACTAGAGGATTGGCCCCATCTCTCACGTTTAAGGGATCCTGATCCCTTCACAGGTTTAAAGGTATTCACCTTTCTCTCGAATTGGGTTAAAACACCCCGCCTGGAGCGCAAGTTATCCAGGGATAGTTCAAGATAGCGGGACCAGTCCATGTAAAAGTGGCTGACAATTTCATTATTGTTGGCTATATCCTGGATCCTAAAGGTATATGAGGATTGATCACCCTCTCTCACGAAAGGGTATTTTCATACACTCCCGCATGTAGCGCATGAAAATTTGGGATTATCCCCAGGATACCTGTGGGTTTATCCCCAGGATACTAAGGATTTATCTCCAGTATGTTTTTGGGTTTTACCCCAGTAACAAGAGAACTGTCCAAACAGTTAGAACTTGAATTCAAAAAATTTCTAAGCATTCGGAGACTTCATGCACAGGGGACATTCCTCCTATGGCGATTGTGTGAAGCTCAAAAGATCAAATTTGGACCTAGTATACTAAGTGTCTCGGACTGGGGACATCTTAGTGAAAGAAGTTGCAAATGAAGTGAATTTCGATTCTAAGTTATACTCTACTCTGGTTTGATCTTTCCTTTGTGAACCTTACATAAGTTGTTTAAACTTTTGAAACTGTATTTAAGGCTCAAATATCCTGATGAGGATATATCTTTAGGATATGTTCCCAAAATGTGTTTTCGGGATATGTTTCAGGATATTTGATTGGAATATTTAGGAAATAATACATGGGTTGAAAATGAGTACTCTGATCAAACAAGTGTTATCAAAACGGATTTTGAAAGATAAACTATCTTTTACTCTTTAAAGACTTTGTCTAAATTGTTTGAATTTTGAGGAGTCCTACTTGACGAAAGTCTACATAGGATACCGCCGAGTATATTGATCAGGGTATTCTCAAAAAATAATTGCACTAATTTTGCAAAGTTAAAATTTAAACTAAGTAATGCATAACAAAAAAATTAAAAGAACAGCAAATAAGTGGTATTATCTAAAATAAGCAACACTAGTCGGCAACCAAAGGTTTCATCCTAAAACTTAAGACCCATCCACCTCTAGTTATCGAATTATTTTAATACTGAAAAAGAAATTGTTCAAAGGACAAAAATTGAAATTGTTCAAACAAACACAACTCTCAAATTAATAGGAAACGAGTTTTAGGAGGCGACGCCTTCTTCGTTCATCGCATTTTTGAAAGGATCCGTTTCAGGATCAGCTTGAACATCCCTCTCAGCTTTGCAACTGGCACCAGTTGGTTTTTCAACCGCTTTCGAAGATCCTTCAGCTGCAGGTTTAACAGGATTGCCGCCGAGACTCCTTAGCTTTGTCTCCCAGGCATTGACATCTCAAGAAGGGCATTCGAATCCCAGTGTCTTGGCTTCGTGGGCCATCTTTAGCCTGGCTTGAAGAAGGGAAGTGACGGCAGAACTTTTAAGGCCTTCCCGGTAGCTGATCATATCCTGTTCATGCTTGTTTTGGTCAAAACTTACCGAAGCAATTAAGTGATCAAATTAGTTAAGTGAGGTAGTGTGCTAGAAATATGTGTGAAAAATATGTTAACCAAGTTAATTGCAAAAAATAGTTTCAGGATACGGCTCAGGATATACAGCTGTATCTATGATCAAACAATGAGCAAAAAAGTAAAGGTTGACACGTGATGTTCGAGGAAAGCCCTTGATCAATCTAGATCGCAAGCACAAAACCTCGGGAGCTGACAATCGCAGCTGTCTTGTTCTTCTATTACTTCAAATATCAGGATACAGTGCAGGATGTGATGCGGATCAACTAGGTGTTACAATGTAATTCGAGTACAAGTCTTTGTGTATAGTGTTTGCTGTGAGCTAGAGAGCAAAAGTGTGCGAAAGAGTGTGTGTAAAGTTTTGTGCCTTAATCTGATCTTTCCCCATCTATTTATAGTAAAAGAGATGCAACAAACTATCCTAATAAACCGGGATCCGACGAATATTCCCCTCTTGAACGTTGTAGACCTGGTCTTTCGGGTTCAACGTCTCTCATATAACAGATATGCCCGAGTCTTAAGGAGAAGAAGTCCATCTGACCGTTAGTAACCCACAGCTACTTACCTGCACGTGATCAATTTAGTTAACATCAGGATATCGCCCAGGTTGTTACCAATATCCCGATCCAGTATCCTGATCACAAGCAAATAATTAAAAGCAAGATATTAGTCAGGATATGTACGCTCAGAAAATGGCCCATAACAATTGTCCCCAAATATATCTGTTGGTATACCAATCCAACGGATATATTTTAAAAATTCTATCTCGTAAATCAAGGCAATTAAATCGAGACGACGGCCAAGGTCACATCATAACTTCCAACGCGCTTTTAACTCGATGGAGATCTACAACGCACCTATATCTTCTCTCTTCCTGTTTGAAAAGCAGATATCTCCAACGAAGTCTCCAGGTAATTCCCTACTTTTTATTCATTTCCTGTCAATCTGTTTTCCTTTACTTGCAATGGCCGCCAGAACTTATTCTCAAACCGGCGAATCATCCGAGACCTTCATTCAGCAGAATCTTCTCAAAAATCCTGAGAAGGAGGTCTGTGCTTTTGATAACGCAGATATTGCGGCTTTGAGAGCTTCCGGTTCTTTCCCTGATGGCACGGTCTTTAGACCATTTGATCGGTCAATTCGATCGGACGTCTCTTCTGTTGATTGGGTCTGCTTCCCGGCATAACCTTTCTCGCTAAGTCTTCGGTACTCTTTTCCCGAATTTATGATGCAATTCTTCCAGACTACCGGTATTTCCTTCGCCCAAACCATGCCCATGGTCTGGAGGGTATTAATCGTAGTCAATCAAATTAAAAATCTTCACTGTCCTGACCTTTGTATCGAAGATATGCCAATCGCTTACCGCCTTCGATCCCACGGTTCTAGCCGGTTTTTGCTTTTTTCGACTTCCAACAAACCCCTTATTCTTAAAGCCACCAAAAATAAAGACGGATGGCAACGCAAGTTCTTCTTCGTCAAACGAGACTCCATTGATGAGGGTGCTAGCCTTCCGGTGGAGTGGTTAACCACCGGTAGGGTCATGAATGTCCCCACGTATCTTTAGACTTTTATCCTTTGCTAATATCTTCTCATTTGGTCCTTTTGCAGTGAATTTTAAGGAAGTAGCCCCCCTACTGCGAAATCAGAAAAAAGAATCAAAACAGTTTACCAATTACCTGCAAGTGACAGGAGTTTTACCACACATATCCCGAGTTCCAGTCAATACTCATCATCTGAAATGTCTGGTAAGGATTACTTTTAAAATAATTAATTACACAATATAATATAATGAAGGGTAATAAAGATGTAAGACTTTTCCCTTTACGCAGCACCAGCCAAGATCCCTGAAGTCTTTGACCTCGACAAGCTGGACAGTTATTCTGATCAGGTTTAGATCAAGAAGGAACCTAGTCCCAAGGCCACGGCCTCATCCAAGCCCAGCAACTCCAAGGCCATCATCATTCCTAAACCTTCGCCAGCTACTAAGCCCCGGAGTTCAAGTTCTCGCAAAAGAAAAGAGCCTGATTCTCCTGTTATCTCTGATACATTTCCCTATGAGAATCACGGGTTCAATGAGGCAAGCGGGTTCATGACTTCTTTTCTCAACCAGGTTAATATCCTCGAGTCATATCCTGCATCTTATACTGCTTATAAGTATTTAACAAAACCAGTACCTGTCCTTTTAATTTGCAGGGTCTCGAACGTCTGGTTCCCTTATATCAGGAATCTTGTGGGCTCAACAAGAGCTTGAATCCAAGTTGAAGATAGTTGAGGTCACCATCTCTGATCAGGGTATGATTGCAGCCGCCAAATCTCGGCATTACGAGGACAAGTTCAAGGCTATGATCCAAGAACACCAGGCTACTCTAAGCAAAGCTGCTCTAACGATCTTGATGCTGCCCATGCTCAACATGAACAAGATATGATCAGCTATCGGGAAAGTCTTAAAAGTTCTGTCATCACATCCCTTCTCCAGGCCAGGCTAAAGATGGCCCATGAAGCCAAAGCACTGGGCTTCGAATGCCCTTCCTGGGACATCAATGCCTGGGAAACAAAGCTGAAGAGTCTCAGCGGCACTTCTGCTAAACCGACAGCCGAAGGATCTTCAAAGGCAATCGAAAAACCAACTGATGTTGAGAGGGAAGTTCAGGCTAATCCCGAGACGGATGCTGCTGAGAATGTCATGAACGAAGAAGGCGCTGCCTCCTAAAACTCATTTTTTTTTCTTTTTTTTTAAATTTGAAAGTTATGCTTATGTTTAAACAATTTTACTTTTTGTCCTATGAACAGTTTCTATTTCTGTATTAAGACAACCTGATAGCTGAAGGTGGATGGGTCCTAGGTTTTAGGATGAAACCTTCGGTTATCAACTGGTATTGCTTATCTCAAATAATTTTGTCTTTCAATTGGCTTGCGGTTGTTTTCTGTCATGCATCTCTTAATGTAGATTTTAGCTTTGCAAAATTTTGTACAACTATCTTTTGAAAATATCCCGATCAATATACTCAGTGATATATTATGAAAACTTTTATTAAAAAGAATTTCTAAAAATTCAACCAACTTTAAAGAAAACTTCTAAAGAATAAAAGATAGTCCATTTTCTAAAACCTGTTCTGACAATACTTGTTTGATCAGAGTTTTAATTTCAATCAAGTATCACTTCCAAATATTTCAATCAAATATCCCGAAACGCATCCCAAAAACACATTTTGAAGATATATCCTAAAGATATATCCTTTTCAGGATACTTAAACCTTAACCTGAGTTATAAAATTTATGTAAGGTTTATAAAGGAAAGATCATACCAGGAACTGACTCTAACCCTAGTATTAAACTCCAATCCCTTTTCCGACTTCTCCTACTAAGATGTCCCCAGTCCGAGACACTTAGCTCAACTTTGATCCTTTGTGCATCATACAATTGCTTTAGATGGAATGTCCCCTGTGCATGATGTCCTCAAACACTTAGAAAATTTTTGAACACTAGTTCCAATTGTATAGACAATTTTTTGTGTTACAGGGGTAAAACCCAAAATATACTGGAGATAAATCCTTCGTATCCCGGGGGAAATCCCAAATTTTCGTGCGCTACAGGCGGGAGTGTATAAACTCCAAGACTTAGAAAGGTGAAAACCTTTAAACCTTAGAGAGTATGAAAATACCCTTTTGTGAGAGAGGGTGATCAATCCTCATATACCTTTAGGATTCAGGATATAGCCAACAGTAACGAAATTGTCAGCCACTTTTACATGGACTGGTCCCGCCACCTTGAACTATTACCGAATAACTTGCGCTCCAGGCGGGGTGTTTAAACCCAATTCGGAAGAAAGGTGAATACCTTTAAACCTGTGAAGGGATCAGGATCCCTTATACGTGAGAGAGGGGGCCAATCCTCTAATCTTCCGAAGTATCCTGAGTGTGTATCCTGGTGCTATATCCCGAAGTATATTCTGCAAAACCACTATAAGCTAAGGTGGGTGTTAGCCTGGCTAACACCCCTCCGATGCTTAAGTCAATAATAGGTTCCAAATAGTAAATAATATCAAATTTTAATAAGAAAGATAGAATTCATACCATCCTGAGTTGGAATTTAAATTCCATACTCACTTGAAATAGAGTTTTAAATGTATAGCATTCCAAGATCTCGGTAGCATATCCCCCTCTATATTCTTGAGTCGGTATGCTCCTTTTCCTGATTCAACCTCGTAGGGTCCTTCCCATTTCGGAGCCAACTTTCCATCAGCAGGATTAGTAGTATTCTGAAAAGCTTTTCTTAATACCCAATCTCCAACCTGAAATCTTCTAGTCCTTATATTCTTGTTATATGCTTTAGATATCCTCTGTTGATACGCTGCCATCCTTAGCCTTGCAGCATCTCTTGTCTCATCAATAGTATCCAGTTCCTGGCATAGGACTTCAGGATTCTACTCAGGATCCCTGAGGTTGGATCTTGCTGTAGGTATCACCATTTTCGTCGGGATCACCGCCTCTGCTCCAAACACCAACGAAAACAGGGTTTGACCAGTTGCACTCTTTACCGTTGTCCTATCAGCCCACAAAACAAAGGGTAATTCTTCTGCTCATGCTCCTTTCTTAGCCCCTAGTCTCTTTTTCAAGTTGTTGACAATTATCTTGTTCGATGATTCTGCTTGTGCATTTGCTTGAGGATGTACCGGAGTAGACGTAATCATTTTGATTCCCCAACTCTTGCAGAAGTCAGTAGTCCTTTTACTTATAAATTGAGATCTGTTGTCACAAATTATCTCAGCTGGTACTCCAAACCTAGTTAGGATATTCCTTTTTATGAAGGATATCACTTCTTGATCTCTAACTTTAACAAATGCTTCTGCTTCAACCCACTTGGAGAAATAATCCGTCATTGCCAACATGAAAACCTTTCCTCCTGGAGCCTTTGGAAGCTTTCCCACTATATCCATACCCCATTTCATGAACGGCCAAGGGGAAACAATAGGATACAGTGGTTCAGCAGGCTGATGTAATATGTTACTATGTCTTTGACATGCGTCACATCTTCGAGCATATTCTGGGGCATCTTTCCTCATCATCGGCCAATAATATCATGTCCTTAATACTTTTGAGAATAAGGACCTACCCCCAATATGGTTACCACAATCCCCTTCATGTATATCCTGAAGTACTTCTTTGGTTTCGGGATCCTCCAAGCACCTCAGATATGGTCCTGCAAGAGATTTCTTATACAAAACATCATTTATAATAGTGAATCGTGATACCTTCATTCTAAAGGCTTTAGGATTCTCATTCTTTGGGATGTGTCCTTCCTTGAGATATCTCATGATTGGAGCCGTCCAGGACTTAGGATCCTCCTCGGGATACTCATCATCAGGATCCTGTATACTTATTACTTCCTTATCCTGAGGATTCGTCGCAGGATATAGGATATCTAATATTGGTATTCGGGTTCCTTCCGGTATCCTGACTGATGATCCCAGATTTACCAAGGCATCAGCTTCAGCATTATCCTCTCTTGGTACGTGTTCAAGTGTAAAAATATCGAAATATCCTGCTAATTTTTTGAGAATTTCGAGATACTCGATTAACTTTTCTCCCTTAACTGCATAGGTTCCATTAAAGTGATTAACAAAGAATCAACATATACTTGCAAATTCTTGATACTCATATTCTTAGCCAACTCTAATCCTGCAATTAAAGCCTCATGTTCTGTCTCATTATTAGTAGCAGGAAATTCACACCTAATAGCCTGGGGTAATATGTCCCCCTGTGGCGAATTTAGTAGTATACCTAAACCTACACCTCTTACGTTAGATGCACCATCAGTATACAATGTCCAGCATTCTAAGTTTTCTCCTAGCTGATGTACTTCTAAATCTACTTCATTTTGAATGTCACTACTGAAATCAGCCACAAAGTCAGCTAAAGCCTGAGACTTTACGGCATTTCTAGGCTCATATACTAAGTCATAAGCACTCAGTTTTACTGACCACTTAGCCATCCTACCCTACATCTCGGGTTTCCTAAGCATGTTTTTAACAGGATAATAGGTTTTAACATGAATCCTATGTGTCTCAAAATAATGTCTAAGTTTTGTTGATGCCATAACTAGGGCTAATATCAATTTATCTAGATGAGAATATCTAGTTTCAGCATCTAGTAAACTTTTACTAACATATTAGACAGGATATTGCTGACCTTCATGGTCCTTTATAAGAAAGGCATTACAGCATTCCCTGATACAGCGAGGTATAGGGATAGTGGTTCACCATTTTCAGGCTTCATCAATAGAGGTGCAGTTGAGAGATATCTCTTCAAATCCTGCAAGGCTGCTTCATGCTTTGCTCCCCATTCGAACTTCTTATTCTTCTTGAGGATATCATAAAATTCCTTGCATTTTTTCGAGGATCTTGAAATAAATCTGTTCAATGCTGCTACTCGGCCTGTTAACCGTTGAACATCCTTCATATTCGAAGGTGATTTTATATCCAGGATAGCTCTAATCTGCTCCGCGCTCGCCTCTATGCCTCTTTTGGTCACCATATATCCTAGAAACTTTCCTGCCCCCACTCTGAAATGGCATTTAGCAGGAATCAGTTTCATGTTATACTAATCCAGGATATCAAATGCTCTCTTAATATCCTGGAGGTGATACTCAGCCTTTTTAGATTTCACCACCATATCGTTAATATATACCTCCATGGTGTCCCCCAGCTTGTCTTTAAACATCATGTTTACCAACCTCTGGTATGTTGCACCTGCATTTGTCAAACCAAAGGGCATAGCAGTATAACAATAAACACCTGTGGGTGTCATGAAAGCAGTATCCTCCTGATCAGAGGTTTCCATTTGGATTTGCTGAAATCCTGAAGAGGCATCCATGAAGGTTAACATCTCGTGGCCGGCGGTATCTGTCACACCCCGAAATTATCAGAGCTGGCGTGACTGGACTGGTATCTTCATTGCACAGCGGAAGCAAATACGCATAGACTTTCTAGAAATTGAACGCCCGCTAAGTACTCGAATCCCCAATGGTTCTCCTATTCCAACCGTGCCATAACTTTGAAAAGTAACATGAGAAAGAACATGCGAAAAAGTCAACATAAAGTTGAGCGAGTTCATAGTTTGTTTGTAAAAGATTTGAAATAAATCTTTTTTTTTGAATAACCGGTTTTTGAAGTATTGTTGAGAAACCGAATTTAAAATCATTTTCTTGTCAAGTTATATGGAAACTTTGTATGAAGACATGGTATGTAACTTGTAAAACGTATCTGTAACTGTGTACTATGAATCTTTGTATGTATCATGTAGAATGTTAGATGTATTTGTATCAAATGTAGTATGAAAAGCATCAATGAAATCGTGATCATTAATGTTTTGCAAGGACATTAATATGTGTGACGAAATAGGAAGCAATCCAACCCTAGACGATTTTAATTGTATCGACACCTTGTCGTAGGGCAACAAACGCACTCCTAGGCAAATGAATGGCCATGAGTGGGGCTCTCCAAAACCCATTAGATCTAACCCTTTGTTCCTTGGTCCAAACTGGATTAATGGTGCTTTAGTTATGGCCCTAATTTCTCACATGATCTAAGGTGTTTCATTCCTTGACTTATCATACTATTGTACATGTATTTTCCCCGATAGTTATAAAGCTTGAAAAGCATTTAAGATAAAAAAGTGACATGAACTCACAGGGCATAGAATTCGTGTGTATGCATATGTCGAAAAGTACGCTTGTTTGAAAAACCGGTATAAAACATAAGTCATTTGTAAACCATTTGTGCTTGTCGTAATTTACAAACCATTTGTATTAGTTAAAACTTGTTTAGAAGCATGATTTAGAAATGTGTAATGTAAGTTCATCAAAAGCCTTGTATGCTTTTGCAAAACTTGCATGTCTTTCCACCCGAAAACATTTATCAAAATTTAAAACTGTAAAAGGTGGGGTTATGAACTCACCTGGATATTTCTGTGCAAAGCTAGCTTAACGTGATTCCGTGATGTCGTTCCAAGAACGTGAATTAGCTAGCGTGCAACTATAGCATTCCTAACAGAGAATAACTTATCAGTTTTCTAATTTAAACGTAGTTAAACTACGTGTCCGAGCTCTACCGAGTCGCTAACTAAACGACCCTAAGGTAGTGTTATCTTGATTTAGAATAACCAATCTTTAGTTATTTGATCCCGTTTATAATTGGGATAATACTAAGTTGTGGAAACGACTTAGTTTTCCAAAGGATTTAGGATATATATATTTATATACATAAATATAAATACTTACGAAGTCGTGCTAGTAGTCGCGAATAGAAGGCGTAGATGAAACAGTAGTACGACTCTTCGTAGTTTCCGTAGGACGTAAATAAATACCGTTTGTTATAATCTTACGGTAAAATATTGTATGCCGTTTAGGCGTTGGAAAATAAATATAAATAATTATATTTATTTTATAAAATTATTCGAAATTATCGCCGTTTGAGATAAATGTAAACACTTACATTTATTTTATAAAAGTAATCAAAAGTATTCGAATTATCGACGTCTGAAATAAATATAAATAATTATATTTATTTCGTAAACTCTCGAGTCGTAAACGTTGTCAATAAATATATTATTTATTTTAAACAATAGTCGAGTAATAATCATCGAATAGTAGATGTTTGTGGGTTAAACATAAGAAATTATGTTTAAACGAAATAAGTTTCGGTGTTTTGTTATCTTGTAATCACTTTTGTCGAACTGTTATAAACTCGTTTGGTAATTCGTAAAGCATCGCCAAAATAAGTATACTCCTATATTTATTTTTATAAGAAAACTTGTATCTCAATAAGTTTCGTCTTTAAGGTTTAAATATGTTTTGTGATCCGGCTTTCTAACGGAAAACGGACAGAGTTTCCTCTGTTTTTGGACTAACTCCGACAACTCAAGTTGTCGTTATTTGTCAAAAATCAATCAACAATTCAATATCAATATGTTAATTTTCATCAAACGTATAAAATGTTAATAACTTTCTATCAAATCGGTTCAAGCTCGTTTTTCACGTAACGTATAAAACTATGAAAATAATGAAATAAAACGCGCCGTAAAATCTTTACCACTCTTCGTCGAAACGTGGATAGGTTGACTGAGTTGACCTGGTCAACCGAGTTGACTGAGTTGACTCGGTTTGACCGAGTCAACCGAAATGCTTCATAAACCGATCCAAGCCAAACCGTTCGACCCGTTGTTGGTCGTTGACCAGCTGAACTGTTGTTGACAGAGTTGACTTGGTTTGACCGAGTCAACTGAAACTGAGTCTGACCGAACCGGACTGTCGACAAGGTTGACTGCCTTTGACCTTCGTTGACTGAACCCGAACCGAGACTGACATGAGCCGACCCGAACCATACTCGAACCAAACACCCGGGTTCGTACCAAAATCTGAGATGAGAATAAATGGAACCCGAACCAAAACTCAGCCGAAGCAACCCCATACAACTCGAACCTGATGCACCGAATCTGAACCGGAGATCACCTCTGCTGAACGGAAAACTTATCGGATAAAGGCGAAGACCGCTGGTCCGAGGCTCCGACCATCTGGTCCGCCGGTTCTCTCTCTCTCCTCTTCTCAGGTCTCTCTCTCTCTCTTTCTCTCTCGTCTTCTCGGTGGTGGTGGTGGTTCGTTTTGATGAAGCTAAAGAGGGGGGGGTGTCTCGCCTAAAAAGCCACCGGCATCGGCGCCGGTTCCGACTTCGGTCGTCTTGACCAGCTGAACGAGAGGGAGAGAGGTACCTGTGAGGGTTTTATGCTATTGATTGTCATTATGTAGTAATTGATAGGTTTGATTTGTGGAGGTGTTGATTTCTCTGTGGTTGTTCATGTAATAGAGAGAGAGGGTATTTTATGTGTGTGTTTTGCAGACAAACAAATGAGAGAGGGAAAAAAGGATAAGGTTGGTAGGTTAGAGAAAACTTGGAGTGAAGATATTGGTGGTGTCGGCTGAACAATTATGAGAGATTTAGAGTTTACTAACTTTAAATACTAGGTTAGATTTTTCCTTAATAGGCTCGAGCCCAAGACCCACAAGTCCAATCCCGTGTTTTAGGTGACCCGTAATTTTTACGAGACTCGTTATCAAAAACCCGAACTCTCAATAGCGTCGTAAATTAAAAGCTTAGCATTTAAAACACGTAAAATGCGGTCGGTAGTCATTATTCATCGCGCAAGTTGTTAGTGCGCTAAATCGCGTAAAACGCGTCGTTCGTCGTTTCGTGTCCGTTTTGCGATCCATTTTCAACTACGGATAATAAAAAAACGAAGCTAAATATATCAAAATATTAATATCGAGACGAATTCGAGTCTGGTGCGTCACTGTTTCAGCGTTTTTCGTTCGCATTTGCGATTCGTGTTGTTTGAAAGCATAATATTTTCACAAAACAAAATCCATAAATATATGTTATATGTATGAAATTCGTAATCGGCTGCGTTGTCAGTATTTTGTACGGTGTCAGTTCGTTACCGTGTAATGTTTCGCAGATTTTTCCGCAGATCACCATACGCGTACTATAATATCGGATATACGTTCCTAGGCATATTAAAGGCCTAATTAAGTTAATTTGTGCCTTAAACACTATTTATTATTGCATTAAACATTTGTCTCCTAAACCCTGCATAGCATACATTAACTCAGGTATATTAACAGAAAAGCAGTATTCAGATAATTCAGGATATTCTTCAGGATCCTCGTCTTCAACAGTATTCACTTTCTTGTTGTCATTTCTGCCATATGGCTTAGAGCGATATGGTTTATACGAGGATTCTGATTTCCTATTGGTTGATTCACAGGTTGAGGTAGAATTCATCATCTCTTGCATCTTTTTGTCATCTTCCAAGCGGATATATCTCAAAGCCCTGTTACGAGCTTCGTCGAGATTCCTGCAGGGATTCATTACAAGATCCTGATAAAACTGAGAATCCTTTTGTAACCCCATCTTGAAAGCCTGCACAGCTGTTGCAACATCAAGATGTGGGATATCCAAGGATTCCCGACTAAACTTGTTCACATAATCTCTCAAGGATTCCTGAGGTCCTTGATTTATCCTATAAAGATCACTGGTTAGTTTCTCAAAACTCCGACTGCAAGAAAACTGACTATTAAATAAATTAACCAAATGAGCAAACGAAGTAATTGAGTGAGGAGGAACATTTAACAGCCATTTTAAGGCTGATCCTGTCAAGGTAGAACCGAAACCCTTGCACAAGCATGCTTTCTTGAGCTCCGGAGGGATAGGGTTAATCTCCATTCTTTCTCTATACTGGGCAATATACTCTTCAGGATTCGTAGTCCCATCATACAGTTTCATGTTGGGGGTCTGAAACTTTTTGGGATTTCAGCATCGCAGATAGGATATGCAAAGCGGGATATCCTGTGGCTCTCTTGGGATACTTCCGGAATTGGCTGGACCACTCCAGGTACACTGGATATCATGTCCTTCAATTTTTGAAGCTCCCTAGTAAATGTTGACGTCATACCTGCATCCTGCAAAGACCCATTGTTGTTAGTAGCAAGAATATTATTATTTGACATGTTACCGGTCTGAGGATTCTGGCCATATCCTGAAGCATATCCTGAGCTCCTCACAGTCGACATCCTGACCGAGGAGGGTATCTCAGGAGTATTATTCTGAGAATGGCTAGGCACGATGTTCCCCCGGTTATCCTCAGTGTAAACTGCAGAACTGAAGTTCAAAGCCCTAGGCTGTAAAGGAGTGACAGTTTCTTCAGCAGGTCTACTTGGGCCGGATTTCAAGAGTTGTATCTCTCTCATCAGCATCCGATTAGTTTCCTGCTGCTGCCTCATCTGTTCCTGTACACTACCAAACAAATTCAGAATTTCATCATTAGACGCCAAAACAGGACCGGATCCCTGGGTACTGGGTGTGGGGATAACATCCCAAGCCACATGACTTTCAGTTCCGTGTGAAGAAGCTTGCATTCTTGGAGGAGGAGGTGGAATCACCGAAACAATTTTTGCAGAGGTTGTAGCAGACATGGTGGAAGAGCTCATGTTTGGTCTCGAGGCCATTGAAAACAATGTAGCAAAAAGTTTTGAAAATAGAAAACCGAGTAATGATTTTACTAAAGTTTTTAGCAAAAGTAGCACCACTTGCCCCACGGTGGGCGCCAAATTGTTTTGGTCAAAAATTACCGAAGCAATTAAGTGATCAAATTAGTTAAGTGAGGTAGTGTGCTAGAAATATGTGTGAAAAATATGTTAACCAAGTTAATTGCAAAAAACAGTTTCAGGATACGGCTCAGGATATAGAGTTGTATCTATGATCAAAAAATGAGCAAAAAAGTAAAGGTTGACACGTGATGTACGAGGAAAGCCCTTGATCAATCTAGATCGCCGGCATAAAACCTCGGGAGCTAACAATCGCAGCTGCCTTGTTCTTCTATTACTTCAAATATCAGGATACAGTGCAGGATGTGATGCGGATCAACTAGGTGTTACAATGTAATTCGTGTACAAGTGTTTGTGTATAGTGTTTGTTGTGAGCTAGAGAGCAAAAGTGTGCGAAAGAGTGTGTGTAAAGTTTCGTTCCTTAATCTGATCCGCCCCCATCTATTTATAGTAAAAGAGATGCAACAAACTATCCTAATAAACCGGGATCCGACGAATATTCCCCTCTTGAATGTTGTAGACCTGGTCTTTCGGGTTCAACGTCTCTCATATAACAGATATGCCTGAGTCTTAAGGAGAAGAAGTCCATCTAACCGTTAGTAACCCACAGCTACTTACCTGCACGTGGTCAATTTAGTTAACATCAGAATATCGCCCAGGATGTTACCAATATCCCGATCCAGTATCCTGATCACAAGCAAATAATTAAAAGCAAGATATTAGTCAGGATATGTACGCTCAGAAAATGGCCCATAACAATGCTGAGCATGGGCAGCGTCAAGATTGGCTTGGGCCTCAAGAGCGGCTTTGTTGAGGGTGGCCTGATGTTCTTGGATCATAGTCTTAAACTTGTCCTCGTAATGCCGAGATTTGGCAGCTGTAATCATGCCCTGGTCGGAGATGGTGACCTCGGCTTTCTTCAACTTGGACTCGAGTATCTTGTTGAGCCCACAGGATTCCTGGTATAAGTAAACCAGACGTTCGAGATCCTGAAAAATAAGAGAACAGGTATTAGCCTTAATAAACATTCATAACCAACATATGGTGCAGGATATAGGTCAAGGATACTAACCTGGTTGAGAAAAGAAGTCATGAACCCGCTTGCCTCAATGAACCCATGATTCTCATAGGGGAACGTGTCAGAAATGGTAGGTGAGTCAGTCTCTTTCCTTTTGCGAGAACTTGAACTCCGAGGCTTAGTAGCTGGCGAAGGCTTGGGAATGATGATGGCTTTGGAGCTGCTGGACTTGGCTAAGGCCGTAGCCTTGGGACTGGGCTCCTTCTTGACCTAGACGTGATCGGAATAACTATCCAGCTCATCAAGGTCAAAAATCTCTGGGATCTTGGCTGGTGCTGCATAAAGGGGAAGTTTTACATCCTTATTACTCTTCATTATATTATGCTAATCAGTTATTTATGAAGTAACTCTTACCAGACATTTCAGATGATGAATATTGACTGGAACTTGGGATATGTGTAGTGAAACTCCTGTCACCCGCCGGTAACTGGTAAACTGCTTCGATTCTTTTTTCGGATTCCGCAGTAGGAGGAGCTACTTCCTTGAAATTCACTGCATAAAGATCGAATAAGAGGATATTAGCACAGGATAAGAGTCTAGAAGTATCTGGGGATATTGTTGACCCTACCGGTGGTTAACCATTCCACCGGAAGACTAGCACCCTCATAAATGGAGTCTCTTTTGACGAAGAAGAATTTACGTTGCCATCCATCCTCATTCTTTGTGGCTTTAAGTGTAAGGGGTTTGCTGGAAGTTGAAAACAACAAGAACCGACTGGATCCGTGTGATCGGAGGCGGTAAGCCATCGGCAGATCCTCGATGCAGAGGTCGGGACAGTGAAGATTTTTGATTTGGTTGAGCACAATCAATATTCTCCAAATCATGGGCATGGTTTGGGCAAAGGAAATGCCAGTGGTTCGGAAAAATTGCATCATAAATTCAGAAAATGGATACCGAAGACCTAGCGAAAAAGGGTATGCCGGAAAACAGACCCAATCGGCAGAAGAAACATCTGATCGAATCGAGCGATCAAATGGTCTAAGGACCGTACCATCGGGGAAAGCGCCGGAGGCTCTCAACGCTGCAATGTCTGCGTTGTCAAAAGCACAGATCTCCTTCTCGGGATTTTTGAGAAGGTTTTGCTGAACGAAGGATTTCGATGATTCACCGGTTTGAGAGTGGACTCTAGTAGCCATTGGAAGAAGAATAAAATTAACAGAGAAAGAAGAAGGGATGAGTGAATACCTAGAGATTTTGTTGATGATATCTGGTTCCCAAACAAGAAGAGAGAAGATATAGGGGCGTAATAGATATCCATCGAGTGGAAAGCGCGTTGGAAGTTACATAGTGTTATCTTAACCATTGTCTCGATTTAATAACCTTGATTCGCGAAATAAAGTTTTAAAATATATCTATTGGATTGGTATACCAACAGATATATTTTGGGGACAATTGTTATGGGTCATTTTCTGCTTATATATCCTGACTAATATTCTAGCTTTGATTGTTTATTTATGATCAGGATACCGATCAGGATATTGGTAACATCCTGGTACGATATCCTGGTATTAACTGATTTAACCACGTGCAGATTAGAAGGCGCAAGTCTCCAACGTTCAAGAAGACTTCTTCCCCTCAAGACTCGGACAAATCAGTTACCTTGAAGACATTGAACCCGAAAGACCAGGAGTGCAACGTTCGTTTGGGGAATATCCGCCGAATCCCGGAATAATAGGATATTTAGTTAGTTTTCTTTTACTATAAATAGGTTGATCGGATCAGATTAAGGCACACACCATTACGCACACTTTAGCTCTCCAGTTGCAAACAATCACTACACTCAAACACTTGTACTCTAATTACGTTGTAACACTTAGTTGATCCGTATCATATCCTGCACTGTATCCTGATATTTGAAGTAATAGAAGAACAAGGCAGCTGCGATTGTCAGCTCCCGAGGTTTTGTGCCGGCGATCTAGATTGATCAAGGGCTTTCCTCGTACATCCTGTGTCACCTTTTATATTTTTGCTCATTGTTTGATCATAGATACAGCTCTATATCCTAAGCCGTATCCTGAAACTGTTTTTGCAAATAACTTAACTAGCATATTTTCAACGCAGATTTCTAGCACACTACCTCACTTAACTAATTTGATCACTTAATTGCTTCGGTAATTTTTGACCAAAACAACAAGCATGGTTCTGGCAGCCTCAATCAAGGTCCTGTTCTTTCTTTTAACAACCCCATTTTGTTCTGGTGTTCTTGGAATGCTGTATTGCCTCACAATTCCTTTTGACACACAGAAATAATCTAACTCCTTGTTCCTGAACTCTGTGCCACTATCACTTCTGAAGATTTTTACTGGCAAGTCAAACTGTTTTTCAACCTGTTTCACAAAGTCTTGCAAAATGCCTGCAGTCTCATCTTTTGAGTGTGAAAAGTAAGTCCATGTAAACCTAGAAAAGTCATCAACAATAACCAAACAATATCTCTTTTTCTTAAGACTCATGACTTTAAATGGGCCAAACAGATCCATATGAAGCATTTGCAAACATTTGGTTATTTTGGACTAATCAATTGATTTGTATGAGCTTTTATGTTGTTTTCCTTTTAGGCAGGAAACACAATGCTCATGACAGGTGAACAGTTTTTGAGGTAAACCTCTTACTAACCCCTGTTTTGAAATGGCAGTGACTGTCTTGAGATTTGTGTGCCCCAATCTCCTATGCCATAATTCTGTCTCTTTGTTTGATGCAGCTGAGAACAGACAGGCATCAGCCCTGGGGCTCTCTTTTGACATATCAACTACATAAACATTGCCACTTCTTTGAGCAACAAGTTTGGTTTTTCTAGTTTTTATTATTGCTTCAATCTTTTCAACCATTTCTGGTCCAACAATCCTACAACAATCCTTTGTGAAGAATGAGCCATAGCCCTTATCACTCATTTGTGAAACACTTAGGAGGTTGAATTTTAGATTGTCTATTAGATTGACATTTTTAAATTTTACATTGCCAGATTGTACTGTACCAGACCCCAGAACTTTCCCTTTACTATTATTACCAAAGGATATATCACCCCCTCCATGGATTTTGAAATCTTTGAGTAGGGATTTACCTCCTGTTATGTGCCTGGAGCCTCTACTATCTACATACCAAAGGCTATCTAAGCATGCAGAAGCTCCTTGCACATGAAGTAAAAGGATTAGTTCATTAGGGTCTCCAAAGCCAATAAGGCTTTGGATGGGGTCTCAACAGTGTCTGGGATGAGTTCAGATGGATGGACAGTGGTTAGGTCAGGGGTTTGGACAGTTTTGAGACTGTTTTTCTCTAACCACTGTTGGGGGTCTTGCCCAATGATCTGCTGATAACCAAAAGGATGCATGTTCACTCTTAGTTTAGAAGGCCTTTTGTAAGCCTCATAAACATGTGGGATCCTTTGGTAAGATGGTTGTCCCTTACCTCTTCTGAATTGATTGGCAGGGGGTGCATCAGTCACCTGAACATCTCTTTTGACAGATGTTTGGTTCAGCTATATTGTAATAGCTGTTTGGACTGGCACAAACAGTGGTTGGTTCTTGGTGAACTTGACAGATGATGTTGATGAACTTAAGGATGTTTTTGCAGTGTACTCATTTTTTTTACATCAAAGTTTTTTAGATACACACATTCTTGAGTTTTGTGGTTGTTTTACCACAGATGGTGCAGCTCTCAGTAGGTATAATGACACTTGTTTTGTTTAGATCATATGATTTTAGATGAAAACAGTATTTTGTTAGATGATTCTTCTTTTCACAAAAATCACAAAACAAGTTTTTGATCTTTTCTCTTTTCTTCCTTTTCTCAGACTCCTTAGCAACAGAGTTTTGAACCACTGTTGGGATGTCTTTGAGAGGAATGACCTTTGCTTTAGGAGCTTTTACACCATCAGTGGTTGTGAAGTCCATTGGTTTAAAATTCTCAATAATGTCACACTCATCTGACCATGTGGGTTTAAATTGGTATTTCTCAATTTCCTCAAAAGTTGAGAATCCCACAGATTTTTCGAGAATGATTTTGTTACGAAGTT
Source organism: Helianthus tuberosus (assembly GCA_030545235.1). NCBI lineage: Eukaryota > Viridiplantae > Streptophyta > Magnoliopsida > Asterales > Asteraceae > Helianthus > Helianthus tuberosus. The sequence continues at coordinate 1,467,216 of JARYGA010036772.1, read as the reverse complement.
TGTCAGTTATCTTAACTTCTTGGCCATTCTTGTTTGTTGGTCTTATTTCAACTGAACCAGCTTGTTTAGCAGCAGTGTTTTCAATTTCATCATATTTTCTAAAGCCTACGCCAAATTTTACATTGCTTTCAAGCTGTTTTTCTAACATGACCTCATAACCTTTGCAAGATTCCACCCATCTTTCACAAGTGATTTGGGTGGATTCCAACTCCTTTTTTCAAACTTGATATTTTTCTACCAGAGTTTGGAGTTGATTCTTGGTTATGCTTTGCTCTTCTTTTAAGCTGCAAATTTCTTTGTCTTTTTCAGCCAATTTGTTTTTAAGTTCTTTTAAAGACTTTGCAAATTTGACCTCATCATTCAACACTCTATCCCTATGGTTTTCATTCACCTCTATAATGTTAGCAAATGCTATAATGCACCTGTCTGAACACAGATTTTCAAGAACCTGAGATGATACCTTAGCTGCAGCCATCATGGCACAGTCACATTGATGATCATTTTCTTCATCAGCTCTTTCTTGTTTCTCACCTTCTTCCTTCTCTTCCTTTTCTTCTTCTTTGGACCAGGGGTTAACCAATGGTTCAATCAGGGTTTATGAATTTTCTCCCACCAGTAGTTCACCAGCAACAGCAGTAACCACTGCCTCAGCAACTTCATCCACTGTTTCAGCACTTGTTTGGCCCTTTTCAGCATCCAGCTCTTCTGGTATTGACTCTAATGCCATTAGACAAAACTCATTATTAGTAGCATAGAGTGTAAATTTTCATCCCCTAGTTCTTCAGGTAAGCTGCTCCAGTCAACAAAGCCTTGGGTGAAAAAGCATTGCTGATCTGGCTGAACCACTGCTGGTGGTGCAGCTTGTTGTGGTGCAACTAGTTGCACTTGAACCTGAGGTACATGAGCATGAACATACTGAATTTGAGGGACAGTGGTTTGAACATAATGCACAGAAACAGGGTTTGCATAATGAGCAGTGTTTACATGGGCAGCAGGGGTATAATGAGAATAGTGCACAGTGCTTTGATTTTATGGCCTCGGGTTTGAGCTGGGATGAGTAACAATTGGACCAGTGGTTTGACTTCTACATTCCCTAGCAAAGTGTCCTAGCCTATTTTCTCCCTGTCCTTTTATAAAATTTGCTTGTTCTTACACTAAGCAATGCCAATTGATGCAAAATGTCCATTTCTTCAAGATCAATTGGATCAAAGTGATGTAAGTCATTTAGTTCAAAGCTCAAGTTATCTGACATCTGGTTTTCACAATTTGTAGTAAAAGCATAATTTGCAGAGTGAGAATCAGAGTTGTTAAAGTTTCCACCAGTAGTTATATCAATAAAATGATCATAACTCTGATCCTTACTACTGCTACCAGATTCTTCCTGACCAAAGAGAGCTGTGCTGCCAAATGAATAATCATCAGCAACTTTACCAGACTCTTGCAACTTTTTTCTTCTGGTTTAACTCCCTTTCATAGGTCAGGAATCTACCATGAAGTTGGGTCAGGGTCAGATCTTTGAACTCAGCAGAATTTCTAGTTACAAAAGCAATTGTATCCCATTTTTCAGGTAGTGATCTAAGAAACCTGCTATTTTGTGTTGAATTAGGAAATTTAACTTTAACAAGTCTTAGCTCACTAATGAGACAACTAAATCATTCAAACTGTTGAGTCATTGATTCACCCTTGATGTGACAAAAGGTTTCATACTGCTGATTCAAAATTTCCCTATTATTTTCAATAACTTCTTCAGTTCCCCCAAATTGTTCCTTAAGTGCATCCCATAATTCCTTGGCAATGTTACAATGTAACAGCCCAGCATAAATTTCATTGGGTAATGCAGATGCAATGATGCTAAATGCTTTGGCATCGAGTTCGAACTTTTGGAAATCAGTTTCAGTGTAATTTTCAGGTTTTTTAGGTTCGAACTTCTATGTATCCTCAGCACTTGGCACCATGGGAACATGTGGTCCAAAAACAATAGATCTCCAACATCCTGTATTCTATTGAGCAAGGATGTGACCCATCCTTCTCTCCCAGATGTTGTATTCATTACGTTTAAGCATGGGTGGTTTGAAAAGTGAGCCGATGTTATTCTTATCATCTTGTGATTGTGACGTCATCCTGGTTATTTTTTACAGGCACTGATTAATCAACTTTGACGGTGATTAAACCTTTCTCTTTTTTCAACAAAACGAACAACTATCAGTATCAACGATTGTGAGCTGAACTGTTTATGTCAAAATGATTGTTAAATCAAATTTGATTGTCTGGGCTCTGATACCAATTGTTAGGATCTGAGTTTGGATTGATTGTGTTTTACGTTTGAATTAAAATGAAAGATAAATAACTAATGCAGCAGAATGTAAATGGAAACAAACTTTACACACAATCAAACAGGAGAATTACTTTCAATACACATTTTCAACAAAGAACCGAATGATTGAATTTATTTCATCAACGATTACAATGCATGCATGTAACAAACTCCCCCTCAGCCTGAGCTCACAGTGATTTGTTCGTACAGGAAGAAAGATGGTGAAGAGCTAATAGAACAGTATAGGGTACTGTTCTATTTATAGGCACGGACAAACCACTGTGGCATCTTTGCTGACATCACCATGAAAGTGACATCTAACCTCCTAATAAACTCTAACAACTGATCTAATTCAAACACTGCTTATGCTAACTACTGATTACAATACATTACATAAAACAAGCTAAACTACTGCTTTATCCTTCCACTGATGTGAACCTAGCAGTACTTGATATATCCAGCAGTGCTTGACCCATAGCAGTAGATTGAATAGTAGGGCTTTAGTCCTCATCAGTCTTTGACTTGATCAACAATTGTTAGTCAGCAGTTGTAACGATCAGTGGATTGGAGGTCATCAGATGTTGAAACCACTTTCAAGGGGAGAGACTTGTATACATAACATCTGCTTATTCTAGATCCACTGCTCTGATCCGGTTTTGGCTTTAATTATTTGTTCCTCTGATAGGGTTCAATCCCAACATTAGGTGTGTGAGGTGAGATTCGATTATATTGTGTTTGAGTCCTATGGCGATGTCTGTTGCAGACAATGTTGTCATCTGGATCTCGCGCTACTCAAGCTACTCGCCGAAAGCAAGCAGACAATCGCCTCGCCTCTATGATTACTAAGCAAATGGCGAAGGTTATCCCTCAGATCGTGAGTGAACTACACGAGAATGCGAGCAAATCTTCAGAGGAGTCAAGGACCGATACTCCCAAAGCTACTTTTAGCTTTAAGCAGTTTAAAGCTTGCGGATCGAACGAATTTACTGGCGAAGATGGTCCTACGGCCTTATTTTAATGGTTTGATTCGATCGAGGTCACCCTGCACTAGAGTGGCTGTCCTAACGAACTCCGCACTCTAAATGCTACCGACGTCTTCCAGTCCCGCGCTTTAGCCTGGTGGACAGCTGAGAGAAACAAACGCGGAAACGATGCAGCTTATGAATTGACATGGGATGAGTTGAAGAACGTCAGGTTCGAAGAGTTCTGCCCTCCCCATGAGCGCCAAAAGTTGGAGGACGAATTATGGCCCATCAAGCAGAAGGAGGGTGACAACGCTGCTTTAACCGCTCGCTTCAAGCAGCTTAATATTATCTGTCCTAATCTAGTTAAGACCTCCGACATGGCAATCAAGAAGTATATTCGAGCTCTGCCAGATTGTGTCACAGATTTTGTGCAAGCTTCAAAACCAGCAAAAATCGAAGAAACCTACCTGCTCGCCGCTGAAATCAACGACAAGCGAGTCAAGGATGGTGTCTGGGACAAAGCCTCAAAGAACTTGCATCAAGCTACCACCGTACCAATCGCTGAAACCGCCGCCACCCTGCAGTCTTCAAAGGCCTCTCGTCACAAGAGGAAGAACAACAGAAACTCCAGCAACAAGAACTGTGTTGTAACCACTGCTGCCCCGCTTCAAGCTGTACCAACTCAGCAGCAACCTCAATACCGATCAGCAGCAGCACCAGTTACCCAAGCACCGCCTGCCAAGCATGCCTACACTGGTCCTCACCCTGCTTGCCCGACATGTACCTACCATCATCCCGTGGGAATCGCTTGCAGATTTTGCGTGCATTACAACATGTACGGCCACTTCACCTCCAACTGCCGTACAGGTCCTCGACAAGCACCAGCACCAGCTACTGCTCATCAAGCTCTACTCCTTGCCCTCAAGGCCATTAAGCAGCTCCGGCACCCGCGGTCAACGCTAGAGTCTGCTTTGCGTGCAGTGATCCCAACCACTTTGCAAACATGTGCCCCAATCAGGTTGTGAAGCAAGAGCAACAACAACAGCACCCTCAGCAGCAACAGCAGCAGCCTCAGTAACAACAGCAATAAGCCGCTCGTGCTCGAACTTTCAACATTAATGTGCGCCAGGCTCAGGCTGACAACAACGTGGTCAATGGAACGTTCCTTGTGAATGGTATTTATGCTTCGTGTTTGTTTGATACGGGAGCCGATAACTGTTTTGTATCGTTTGAGTTCGAAAAGCTTCTTAATCATAAGCGCGCCCAACAATCACATCTTTCCTATCGGGGACCTTATTCTGATGCAGCTCGGTAGTTTTGATGTCATAATAGGCATGGACTTTCTTCGCGAAAACCATGCCGAATTTGTTTGCTTCGATAAGATGATTCGATTCTCGCTCACAAATGGTGATCAATTATGTGTTTATGGTGAAACTCTCTCGAAGGATCTCAAGCTTATGTCATGTATCCAAGCAAGCAAGTATCTCCGCAAGGAATACAAAGCTTTCTTGGCTAACATTGTAGTAGCGGATAAGGAAAAGAAAGGAAAGACTAAAATGAAAGACGTCCCTGTTGTTTGTGAATTCCCTAACGTTTTTCCTAAAGATCTCCCAGGTTTACCTCCAAGTCGTGATATCGACTTTTGCATCGACCTCATTCTTAGAGCAAACCCTGTTGCAAGAGCTCCTTATCGACTCGCTCCGTCTGAAATGCACAAACTCTCGAGTCAGCTCAAGGAATTGCTTGACAAAGGCTTTATTCACCCTAGCACCTCTCCTTGGGGCACACCAGTCCTTTTTGCCAAAAAGAAGGATTGGTCGTTCTGGATGTGCATCGACTATCGGGAATTGAATAAGCTGACAATCAAGAATCGTTATCCTCTGCCTCGCATCGATGATTTTTGACCAGTTACAAGGTGCTACGTATTTCTCCAAGATCGATGTACGCTCAGGCTACCACCAGCTACGCATACAAGAGGAGGGTATTCCCAAAACCGCTTTTCGCAATCGATACGGCCACTATGAGTTCGTTGTTATGCCTTTTGTTTTAACCAACGCACCCGTGGTTTTTATGAATCTGATGAATCGCGTGTGTAAACCTTTTCTCGACCGCTTCGTCATCGTGTTCATCAATGATATCCTGATCTATTCCAAGTCGAAAGCCGAACACGCGCAGCATCTACGTTTGGTTCTTGAGTTACTTCGGGAAGTTCTCCAAGTGTGAATTCTGGCTGGAGTAGGTTCATTTCCTCGGTCACATTGTTAATAGTCAAGGTATTCACGTCGACCCCGTGAAGATCGAAGCTATCAAGAGTTAGGTTACACCCAAGAACCCGTCTGAAGTCCGTTCTTTTCTGGGACTAGCTGGCTATTATCGCCGTTTATCAAAGGATTCTCTAAAATCGTTGCGCCGCTTACTTCCCTCATGCACAAATACAAGCCTTTTGTTTGGGGAACTGGACAAGAGACTGCCTTTCAAAGTCACACCCCAAAAACGTCGTAGCGGAATATTAAACGTAGTGGAGACAGAAGTTGGTGCCGATTCATACCTTGTCGGACGATGCACTCTTTTGTTGGACATTTTTGACATATTTTATGTAACACCTCGTAAATTCATGTCCAATAATGTATCGACACGTGTCATGAGCTTTAAACGTGTAAAAGATTACTTTAAAGGGACTAAAGTTAACAAACAAAGAAAGTCTTTGAATATAAGGGTTCAAAGTATCAACAACAGATAAATATACCTTACAATAACCCTACACAATGTTTATACCCTTAAACGAATGATTTATGGATCATACGAAGCGAATTGTGGAAGAAAGTGAGAGATTACAAACTACAGGGATTAAATGTGTCAACATGTTTAAAGTATACCTCTGAGTGACCTTTTAGCGAACCCGAAGCTTTGTAACGATAAATTATACTCACTAGAATATGTGGTAAAAATTTCACCAAGTTTCGTTATCGTATGAGAAAGTTATGACAATATTCGTATACGAGGGGTTAAAAGCGTCAACGTTGAATTCTAGGGCCTTACGGGTGATCACAAAGTTAACCGAGGACTTAACGATGTTTGTATATGTCTTGGAGCCCTTAAAAGTAAGGTTAGAGGGCCAAAAGTGCAAGAAAATGCTTAAAACCACGTTTGAAAGGACCAGGGGCTGAATTGTAAATAGCTGAAACTTGTTTGGCTGGTTCTGGAAGGCCAGGCGGCCCGCGTAAGACTACCTAAAGGTCTACGCGGCCCGTGTGAGTGTGCCAGCATCAGAAAATTTGCACAGGTGTTTGTCCAGGCCTGTTAACCGACTTTGAATGCTTGTTTTGCATACCAGGGGCTGCCCCAGTGGTATATCATGCATAGGGGGCACTTGTAAGCATCTCATATCACCTGTAGACTTCCTTGGCATGATCCTAGATGATCAAAATGGGTATATAAGGAGCTCAAATGTTGCAACTCTTGTGCACATTCACTTGAAACTCTCACAACTCAAGTTCTGGAGATTTTTGGAGCTCAAGCACCCTTCCTAGGAGTCACTAGTCGTGCTTAGGACCCTTGTAAGTGTCCTTAACTTTCTTTAATTCAGTTTTACTTAGTTAATTAGCTTAAAGTCAAACCCTCGTAATTAGAGTTTGAATTCGTGATTAATTAATATTTGTCCAGTCAAATTGCAAATTGAAAGTACCTATGAGTTGGTAATTATGTGGGCAATAAATCCTTAAAAGGGCACCCTCTGATTCCCACTCTAACTAGGTCGATTGTCGGGTCAAAGCTAATCTTAAAAAGTCAACAGAAAGCTTATTTTCAAATTAATGCATAATTAGCAATGTAGGAGCCATGCAACCTGTTTTATCATTAATATAACTTGGTAATTAATGTAAGAACATATCTAAACATGTTCAACCCGATAATTTTCAGTTTAGGCTCGGTTCGGAACCGAAAGTCGCATAATTTGACTTTTGCTTTGCCTTTCAGTTCTGACCCAATGTAGCATATTTTAGAAATGCCTTAGAGCCTTATTAGGACCAGGTTTTATGTTAGTATAACCCTCTATGATTATACAACTTGGTTCATTAGTTATCCGATTCATATGCATGTTTCCGTTAAATGCTTAAATGTTGACTATTATGCCCATATGACCTTAAATTGGGATTTTTGAAAATGTAAAAGAATAGAAACCTTAGTTACTAATTGTTAGACTTGTCCCTAAAATTTGACATCAGTTTGAGGTCTAGATTAGGAGTTATGCTCATTAGCGTAAATGAAAAGTTTTTTTATTAATTAAACAGCGTAATTAGCGTATAGCCTATCTAAACCCGATTTTTAATACCAAACTTTTTACCTACTAATATAAAATAATATTTTGGGATTTTTGAAGATTTTTATTTAATTTTAGGCTGAGCATAACATAGAGTTCTAAGCTTGATTCGGTAATTGTCGGTTTTGCCCTTTTGGGCTATAAAATGAGTTTTACAAATCCTTTTGATACCAAACCTTTTTCTACTAATCTAATATGATAAATAAAATATTTTGAGCCTTCTGGAATAATAAAAATATAAGCTTTTCATATAAAACCCGGAAATCGCTTAAAATCGTCTTTTTACGCGTTTTTAACGCATAGTATGTATTAAAACTATTTTAAATATGTAAGGTTTGATGCCTAATAATTATTTCAGTAAATTTCTATATTTTAACAGTAAGAAAAAGTATTAAACTCAGATTTCCAGTTTTGACCTAAGCCTATGTGAAATTACCAAAATGCCCCTAAGGTGCATAGTTTGGTTATAAATGATAAATTTCACATATATGTAATACCCTACTATTATAACTTATTAAATTAAGTATTTTTACTGATTATATCAGACATGTAACTCAGATTATTATTTAAACTCTTTTATGACCTTTAAAATGACCAAAATGCCCCTACGGGGCATAGTTTGAGTTTAAATTCGTTTTGGGCATAATAGAAGATTTCTTACTGATGTCACAACATATTTAAGGCATATTAACTTAGGAAACCTGTATATGGCTCTTATGGTTACCCGTTATGCATCTTTCGCGTTCGGTTCGGTTTATGTAACTAGTTTGCATAAATTAGCCGAAACGGGTCAAACCTTATCATTTTTGTCTCAAAATCCAGAATGTGTTTAGTTTACCCATATTACACAAGTCTCCAAAATTTTCGGGTCTAAAACACATTCTATTCCGGTCTTCGCTTAATCGTACGTTTGAACCGTATCTTCTTTTAAAACTAACCGGTCTAAGTTTAGGCTTAGTTAAAATACCACTTGGTCGGGCATTGAATTTTTAATTGTATGAAGATTAATTTATTGAAATGTCCCATTTAAATTGTTTTGTTTGCTTAAAGCCTTTGGGGGGGTTAATGACCATGTCCCGGATATCCTTGGCATCATTTTAAGAAATGGCCACAACCTAAGCACGGGGTGTAGGCATACACCCGACAGTGCATAAATAAATAATAAGGTATAACCGCCGGTTTCTGGAATAACCCGCCGTGGGACTATATCATGTGGTGTGTCTATTAATCTTTAACCAGGTGTCAATCCGGGCTACTGAACGTATAACGAACATGTAATTCTTTTACAAGTTTATATATAAATAATTATCCCAAGTTATAAAATGTTTTGTGCCTTGTGCATTTAAATCAATTTTTCTAAACCTTTTCAAAATGAGTCAGTTAATTGTATTTACCAGTGTAAACTGACGTATTTTCCCAAAAAGATTAAGTGCAGGTACTACTCGAAATAGGTTGGCCTCTCCTTAGCATCAATAAGAGTCTCGCAAGCTTGGATGCATTTCAAGTCTGATGAACTATGTTTCCTGTTTATTTGATCCGCCTGTGGATCTGTTTCAACTATTTTGTGATACTTAATATTACAATTTATTCGGTTGAAATAAATCTATCTTTTCCTTCCGCTGTGCATTTAAAATTGTGTTGTTTGACTATTATGATATCAACTACGTCACGATACTCCCCACCGGGCCCACCGGTAATACGTGGAAATATCGGGGTGTGACAGGTTGGTATCAGAGCCAACACTGAGTGAATTAAACACTAGCCTTTTGTGTTTAATCTCAGTTACACAGTTGCACTTTCCTAAATTTTCGAGTCTAGACAAAGAACTTAGGACAAATCCCGATTTGTTTTATTTGGTCTTTTATATATATTCCTTGCTGTTATCTTTGTTTATGTTGATAGGTTCAATCAAGCCACCAAGGTTCAACAGGGGAAGAGGAAAGGCACCAATCACAGGCCACGACCATGAGGTCGGGCCCTCACACAGACGAACCCCACCAGCCTCAATGACTACGAGTCCTCAGGAGCATTGGAGGACGTATATAGAGCCAGCGAGGCAATCCGTCTCGCTTTGTTCGTCACCATCCTATCATCATTCCTTTGGGCCTCATTCTGAAAATGAGCCCCATAACCCGCAGCCTTCTTTCATCCCTCTCCAGGGATCCAACCCTCACTATTCCTTCGATGACCCGACACCTGTCTTCCAAAGCCGGTTCAACCCGGCAAACTACATTGATGAACCAGTGGGTTTTAACCCACTAAGACCTGAAGACCACTTCTCGGGCGACCATGCAATGGACATGGACGAGGACACCGATCCCGCAGAACCACCGTCCGGAACCCCTAACCACCCCATCGAAATTTCGGATTGGTCACCTTTTCTGGGATCACCTTATAATGGTCCCGACAGCTATGAGGAGAGGTTTAGATAGATTGACTGGGTGTTTACTCCCAGTTACCACAACTCACCACAGCCGCAGCAGCCACAGCAGGATCCCTCCGAGGATTCCTGTTTTGTAGCGGTCACTCCGCCACCACCACCAGCTCAGCAACAGCCTCCAGAGCCACTGATGCGAAGAAGATCGAATACACGGATGTCCTTGCGAGGGGGAGTGCAAATCAGCACCCCTCAACCTTCAAGTGGCAGCGGCTACTCGCCACTACATGAAGACCCGCAGATGGGTGGACCTTCAAACCCCGTCTCGAAAGTAAACTCTGCGCCTGTCGCGCCATCACCGTTGGGTATTGGTGACCCGATTCCTACATACGCCGGTTCAGTGGCGTATAATCCCTTTGAGCAGCCGATCCACACCAACTACAACTATGCCGAGGCCGACCTTTACCTGGTAGCATCGGTAAACTACAATGCCCATCATCCAGAAGGATCCATTGGGATCCCATATCAAGCTCGATACCCGCACTATGGGTACCCACCTTATGGGTATCATCAACCGCCACCTCCTCAACCTCCACTATATCAGCAACCCCCGTAGCCGCCAGCGATGTCGCCACCGCAACATCAGGAGATTCTTTAAAGGATTAATGAGGTGCGGCAGGAAGTACGGGAAGACCGTAGGCAAAACCGCGGAATGTTCAACAGTCTGGCAAACTTAATTAAAGGAAAAAGCAAGAAGGATCATTAAATCCTTTATTTGTTTGGTTGTTCTTAGTGTTGTAATCATGTCCCTGCATGGACATTTATTTCTGTATTCTGCCCCTGCGTGGGCATGTCTTTTTATTCTGCCCCTGCGTGGGCATGTCTTTCCGTTAACCCCTGCGTGGGTATGTTATTTCTGTTTAAGCCCCTGCGCGGGCATGTTATTTCAGTAGAAGTCCCGTTTAGGGCAAATCTGTACTTGTTTAAATTTTTGTAGTGGAATGGGTAAATTTAAAATTTCATTCTTGATTAAATTATATGTATAAATATAATATGTGAAATAAATGAAAATATAACATTCCTCTTATGAGACCTACCATTATAATAAAATAATAAAAATCTAAAAAGGGACAAAACCTAGCCATGTGTCATTATAAGACAGGGCCAAGATGGTAATTCCTCAAATTAGATTCTGATCCTTATTAACACCTCAATTTAGGATTATTCTGCGTTAAATATTAAAAAGAATCTTAAAAGTAAAACCTAGTCTATATGTCGTTGCTGACATGACCAAGATGGTAAAACCTATTCAAAAGGTTCCAATCCTTGTTAACATCTGAAAACATGTTAACACTCTTGACAAAATGTGATTCGATAAAATCGCCTAAGTCATCCTTATATTGGATTCCCCCAAATACTTCTAATTAATTAAAGCATCCATTAGGGATATAACGCCTACGGGCTATACTCATTGTCATATAAGACAAAAGACAGTCGTGGTCTTCGACCCCCTGTTAAAAAGGAGGTAATGAATTAGAAACTTAAAACCTCAACACCTTAATCCTATAAGATCATGAATAAAAATTTAAAACCGTCCACGTGACTAGGCCTTTTTGCCATTAATATATTTTAATTCTAACTAAGGATTTTTATAATATCCTGAATATATATATATATATATATATATATATGTTGAACAAATTAATCGAAATGGTTCTTAAATACCATGATTAATAAATCTTCTAGAATAATAAAACTGTTATAGACCTCTGAATGAATTAAATCATTTATCTTATGTAGCAATCAAGCTACATGCCTGGGACAGACGAGGTCAACAGTCACCCCAGAGAGAATCATGACACCTCCAGGGTCTACGTAGCAGGAGCAGAATTACAGGCATTAATAGATAATGCTGTTACGCGAGCTTTGGACAGGCAGTTCAATGAATCCAGTGGTACGCATGTCAGGACCCAATATGTACCACACTCTAAACCACCCTCTAGAACTGATACTGCTCACAAGAGTGATTCTCATCACTCAATGAACTAGAGGAGTGTTCCATCTAAGAGAGTAATGCTGAACCAAGAACCACGTGCTAAAGGTTGCACCTATAAGTACTTTGTTTCCTGCAAACCCAGGGATTTTACTGGGGAGAAAGGAGCAGTTGACTGCATGTCATGGTTAGATGAGATGGATACCGTGGTAGATATCAGTGGTTGTGCTAATAAGGATGTGGTAAAGTTTGTATCTCAGTCGTTCAAAGGTGAGGCACTAGCCTGGTGGAGGTCTTTGATCCAAGCCACAGGGAAAATCCCATTGTACAATCTGTCTTGGGATCAGTTTGTGACGCTGATTAAGGAAAACTACTGCCCTCAGCATGAGGTTGAAAAGATTGAAGCTGATTTCTTGTCGTTGGTTATGAAAAACCTAGATTGTCAAGCCTACCTTACGAGCTTCAACACCATGTCAAGACTGGTTCCGTATCTGGTGACTCCGGAACCCAAGAGGATAGCTTGTTTCATTGGGGGTTTAGCCCCAGAAATCAAGGCCAGTGTGAAGGCCTCCAGACCAGCTACTTTTAGGTCTGCAACTGATATATCATTGTCTCTTACTTTAGACGCGGTCAGGCAAAGGTCACTCAGAAACAGCGATGCTGAGAAGAGAAAGCGTGAGGATGATAACTCACGACGATCAGACAAGAAGCATAGAAGAAACAATGACCACAAGAAGAGTTCTGGAACTAAAAAGGATGGCCATCAGTCGGGCGATAAGCCCAAGTGTAAAGTCTATAAGAAGCACCATTTCGGGAAATGTAGATATGAATCAAAATCCCAGTCACAGCCGAGAGTTTGTGGGATTTGTAAATCTTCTGAGCACAAGACCTTAGACTGTAAGAAAATCAAGGATGCTACGTGCTATAACTGCAATGAAAAAGGGCATATCAAGTTCAACTGCCCAAAGTTTGCTAAGAAGGCTGAGGATGGGAAAAAGACCAATGCTAGGGTATTCCAGATGAACGCACAGGAGGCAATCTAGATAGATAATGTCATAACAGGTACTTTCCTTATTAATGATGTTTACGCAAGGGTATTATTTGATTCTGGAGCAGATAAGTCATTTGTTGATGATAAGTTTTGTAAGTTGTTAAACTTACCTGTTAGAACCCTAAGCATAAAATATGAGGTGGAATTAGCCGATGGCACCATAGAAACCGCATCAACTGTGTTGGATGGATGTTCCATGTCACGGCCCCTGACCCCACCCTAGGAGCGAGAGCCGTGAACCAGTCAGATGGTATCGGTGTTTATTAATTACGTAGCAGAAAAATTTTCATCAGGATCGTAGTTAGGAAATAATTTCAGAGTTTATAAAAAACCGAACTTTTAATATTAAACAAATGGGCTAAAACCCGTATTCCATTCAATTGTTTTTATAGGGATAAAACAAAATAAATAAAACATGAGTTTCTTCTTTTATTCAGGTATTTATAGCCACTTAATTTAAGCCTTCAGTGCTCCATAGCTGGCTTCTATTATCTTTACAGCAAGTTACCTGAGACATGTTTTGAAAACATTTTATCAGTAATAAATACTGGCGAGTTCATTCCATTTTTATAAAATATATTGTTATACTTTACAGCATCAAGGTTTTAATATTTATTTATATTTATCCAACCCAATTGGTATTTATCACATGGTGACAGTTTTGATATGAAGATGGTCATATCACTCATTGGCTCACTTTCGTCCAATAGTGAATTTATCAAGTAATAAATATATAGTATATCTTACTATTATATTGGTCACTAGGCGATTCCTGTGACGGTGGTCAAATCACTGTAGATCATTCTCTCAACTAGTGACTCGGGTCATATTATTGTTGATCATTCTCTCAACTAGTAATTGTGGTCATATCATTGTTGATCATTCTTTCAACTAGTGACTCTGGTCATAACACTGTTGATCGTTCTCTCAACTAGTGCCTTTGGTCATGTCACTGTTGATCATTCTTTCAACTAGTGACTCTGGTCATATCACTGTTGATCATTCTCTCAACTAGTGACTCTGGACTTAGTATTGTCCCATGACATTACTTTGTCAAATATATTTTCTATGGCACAAAACCAATTACCCCTGAAAATGAAATATATCATTTTCTGTCAAATTAATAGCTATACCTTTATCAAATATAATATATTAATTAAATAGTTGTAATATTATTATTTAATATATTAACGTGACTAAGACTAAAAATATAATCTTAGTATAGTAGAATATATTATTTTTGACTATTTTATTATGGTATATGTTTATGGACTAAACATTATTTTATAATGTAAATAGTAATTTAGGTTTATTAAATATATTTTCTTTAATATATATTGTAATAATGATTAATAAAGCCATGTTTTATATACACACCATTTAGATTTATCTCAATCATATATTAAATTTATTAATTAATGATTTAATGTTAAAATAATATTAGTTATATTATTATTCATATATGCAATATTAAATTGGTATTATATTTAAACAAATATAAGGTGACATTTAATATACACATGTTACGTATATTCAATATAGATGCCTTTAGGATATTCTTAGTTTTATTTGTTTAAATGTTCAACACTGTTGGAAAGTATTTAATATAAGACATTTTAAATATAGCCTAATCCTTAAACAAAAGATTCCTAATGGATACGAGCCTAATCCTAACTTAGGTATTAATCATAAGGATTAGCTTTGTATCAGTAACTGGGGCACAATTAATTCTCCCTGTGATTTTGGTCATGTTACTATTGGCTAACTTTCTGGCCAATAGTAACGATGGTCAAATAATGTATAAAACCTCCCATACAGACAATTATTACAGAATATCAAAATTCAACAACTGTAAGTATAACTGGTAAACATTTAGGATTTTGTAAAGCTTTTTTAAATATAAGTGTATCACAAAAAGGTGATAAAATTGTGAGGAAAGAGAATGGACTCACTTTGTAACTTTAGGGTTCAACTAGAAAGCCTCCTGGTAGAATCTTGGGTATAACTTCTGAGCTATTTAAAAATATATAATGCATTCGTGTTAAGTATAGTACCCCTAATTCAACATTTTCCCTATGTCACGAGACCAAACCCAAACGAACTTAGTCGGGCAGAGCCTTGACATGCGTTATGGGGCTCCAGATCAATCGGAAAGGGTAGCGGTGATCGGGAGTTAAAACACTTAAAACGGGGCAGGGCTTTTTTATTATTAATGAAATAATAAAAAAAATAAAAATCTAGAAATTGAGAAAGAGAGGGCGAGATGGGGAAACGAGCGGATTGAAATCTGAATTGACATGTATATTTATACTACAAAAGTGAACCTTGGGACTCACCTTTCTTGAACACCTACACAATGCTTTCCTAAATTTCAAATTGTTCTTATTTTGACACGTAGAGTTATACTAATATTGATTTTAATATTAGTTTATTAATATAATATATATATATTAATTTAACTTCTTCACTTATTTGGTGCTTATAACTTCTAAAATATGACGTTTTATAAAACAATGAATATGCCATTAGAACGAGAATAATTTTATCTACATTTTGAACCAAGTTTCATTAAAAACAGAGTAGGTTCAATTATAATGTATTTTTATAATTTAATTATTAGACGGTCACTAGGTCTGTCTAGGTACTTTATATTTCTAACAGTCAACTTACCCGTAATCTACCTGTCTAATAATATAAGTTTTTGTACACTTTTATTTTAATAGAAAGGTCACCCATATACAAGCCAATTAATTAGTATAACATTCCAACCAACTATATATAAAATAGTTTTAAAACTTTTTGGGTCGAATAATTATATTAAAAATAAAACTAGTTACTAGTGGTTAATTAATTTAAACAATCTATAATTCTTATATGAAAAAAAATTAGGAATGTTACATCCTCCCCACCTTGTTATAAATCTCGTCCTCGAGATTCGGGCTACGATATCTCTTTTAGAGTTATGTCACGTCTTAGTCAATAATAACAGTATTAAGGTAAATGACACAGAATCAAGATATGTTCAAATGAATACGAGGGTATCATATAACAATTTAGAAAGCAATGGTTTAACTGAATTAGATCGTAGAAATTGATGTTAAACAAACGAGATGAAATGATATAGTTTTCAAGATGATTAGGTTCAAGTCAAAAGAGATATATGATCAATAGATATCTAAATTGAATGTTTACAAGTTGTAAATGATTTTTAGAATCAATAGAGTTTACTGTCGAAAGAAAACTTACTTCGATTGTCAATTGTGGAAGACTCAGAATCAACAATGTAACACCCCGAAAATATAAATCTTTATATTAGAAATTCAAGAATTTCATAAACAAGAATTTACTATCTAGAAATTTTAACCTAGTTAAAATTACAAGCCTAGAAATAACTAACACTAGGTTAAAAACACTAGTACTTAAAGTTAGATGATAAATGAGGGACTAAGCTTGCCAAAAATGAAAGTTTAATGCTGAATTATAACAAAAACTCACCAAACACACCATTTAGGTGTGTCTGGTCGATCAAGTGAAGCAGGGGGGCGATCCCCACTTCTCCAAAACCCTAAAATCTCATTAATCTTGCAAATTGAATGATTAATCCAAGTTGAAATCGAGAATTGAGCCTAGAATCGTAATCCTCATCACAAGAGGATTGTAAGGTATGTAAAATCTGATGAAATTTCTTAACTTGAATTTCTCATGATTTTGGAAAATTTGAAAATTGATGTTGCATGTGTGTTATTTGGTTT
This sequence comes from Helianthus tuberosus, assembly GCA_030545235.1. NCBI lineage: Eukaryota > Viridiplantae > Streptophyta > Magnoliopsida > Asterales > Asteraceae > Helianthus > Helianthus tuberosus. The sequence goes on along the minus strand of JARYGA010036772.1, from coordinate 1,450,446 downwards.
GATTAGAATTGATATGGTGTTTAGAAGTGAAACATAGCTAATTTCATGTGAAATCATGACCAAATTCAGGAAATTCCATGAACACCTTGAAGGTGGGTTGTGGGTTTTACATGATGAGGATGAACACTAGGGTTTAGAGTGATTATTCTAGTGTAATTCGATTTTAGAAGGTGATTTCAGAAAAGTATGATGTTTAAATGCTATATGATGGCTTTATTGAAGTTAAGTTAACTAATTAGCAAGCTATAAACATGAATATAAATGATGTAGAAATTCTGCCCTCATAGTGTTTGTTGAAATGCCTCAAAGAAGGCTTAAAAATAGAAATTTAAAGCTTTAACGCATAATTATGATGTTTCGGTATATTATGCGAAGAGAGGTCTAAAGAGAGTTTTAAACATGTCTTGAATTGAACTCTATAGGACAAGATACCGGAACGTCGAGTGGACAAGCCGGTGGTGATTCGCGGTTGAAGGGCGTACGCTAAGGTATGTAACTTGACCCGTTACATTAAGTAAATTTAGATCATTGTAATATGCATAGTTGAATTTTAGAATAAAAGCTACTATGAATTAAAGCGATGATATCGCTATATTGAATATTTGGTCAAAAGTTGGTTAGAACTCGTTGGTAGTCGTCAAAAGGAAGGAATTTCGTAGACGAGCCAAACGGGTCGGATAATCAAGTAAGGCATGGTTATTGTTTCGGAATATAATAGTTTGATTGTTGATTTTGAATATTATATAACATATTAGAAATACGAGGTTTTAATGAATTGGTGTCATAGAAAACTGAAACCCGAGAGTTGGGTCTTGGTGTAATGAACAAACAAAAACAAAACATGAAATTCCAGGTATTACCGTAAATTACGGTAGTACCGTAATTTACGGTGGATGTGATATGTTTACGGTGTGGATCATCTGCTTTACGGTGGATCAAAAATTTCCAGGACTCACCGTAAATTACGGTAACACCGTAATTTACGGTGGAACAGAAAACTTTAATTTTTTTTTATTTATGATTGGATCATATGTTAAGTCTTATGTACTAAAGTCAAAACTAATGTTTTAATGGTTTTGACCCTAGGTGATTAGATGGACCTTACGGATGGTGGTCAAGCAACGTCGAAGAATCGAACACGTCTTTTGAAGCTTCCGCTATGTGTTTAATCTTACTTAATCTTTGTTCATGGGTTGTAAACAATTATTAATCAATTTTTGAATGTTTTAACTTAAACATTAGTTGACTAATGTTTATCTACTTGAAATCTTGACTTATGAAACTTATATTGAATTAATATCTTTAGTATAAAATGTATGAAATTAGTCTTAAATTCAAGAAAAATGTAAGGTTGTTACAAGTTGGTATCAGAGCTCAAGGTTGTCAATAAGTGTTCGGTTCAAGCTTGATCGATCATCCGGTAAGAACTAACTTATTTTGTTAATAAATTATGTACTACGTAGAGAACGAGAAATGAACAAATATGCATGAAAATGAAAAGAGTGTGTAAGCTCACTCAAAAACAAGAAATGCATGAAACAAGAATTATTAAATCAAGTTACGAACTTGATTGAATTGAAACAAGAATGATTAAATCAAGTTACGAACTTGATTGAATTGAAACAAGAATGATTAAATCAAGTTACGAACTTGATTGAATTGAAACAAGAATGATTAAATCGAGTTATGAACTTGATTAAATCAAAACAAGTAAAGCATGTGTTATAAATGGAATGTTTAACAATCTATGTAAACATTTCAGAAATAGAGATGGCTGATGGAGGTAATGATAATGCGGTGCCAAGAGTCACGGAACAAATGAGGGAAGTGATTGCTGAAGAGGTTGGAAAGGCGATCGAAAACAGTTTGTCGGGCTTTATTGATAAAATTCAAAACACAGTTTTATCAATAGTAGAAGAGAGAATCAAGAAATTGGAAGATGATTCCAATTCAGCAAAGGAAAAGCAAGGTGGACGAAAGCCTTGTTCATACAAGGAATTCATGGCCTGTAAACCACCAATATATAATGGGGAGGTTGATCCAATTGTGTGCCAACGATGGCTAAGTGATATCGAAGGAGTATTCGAGAGAACTCATTGTGATGAAAATGACTACGTAGCTTATGGTACGGGTCAATTAAGAGGTCAAGCGAAAGACTGGTGGGATAACAAAAAGAAGGAGATTGGAAATGAAGCGGCTAAGGCCATGACATGGGAGGAGTTTAAGACGCCGTTTCTTAAACACCATAGTCCCAAAGCGGTCATAAATAGAATCAAGGAAGAGTTCATGCAACTCAGACACAAGGGTGAATCCATAGACAAGATCACGGGGATGTTTATGGACAAGATAAAGTTCTGTGATGATTTGGTGACAAATGAAGAACAAAAGGTTTATTACTACCATAACATGCTAAGCGCGGAGTATAGAGAGTTCATAACCCCTTCAAAATACGAGACCCTTACCGAGATTGTCAATGCTGCTCGGGAAAGGGAGATCGAACTGAAAAAGAGCATAGAACGGGGTGAACGAAGGGCACAAGATGTGAATCCAAGCCCTACTAAGAAGGCACGAACAAACGAAAGCGCAAAGAAATCTGATACGAAAGGCGGGTCGCCAAGTTGCAGAATCTGCGGGAAGGGTCATAAAGGCGAATGCCATTACAAGGATAAGCCTTGTCCCATATGCAAGAAAACGGGACATATGGCTATATCGTGCCCGGAGAAAGTGACGGTTTGTTACAATTGTTATCGAACGGGTCACAAGAAGTCGGAATGCCCGGAACTGGTTGGAAAGAAGGATGGGCAGGAACCGAAAGGTGATGCCCCAAAAGCAAAGGCAAGATCTTTTCAACTAACCGCTGCAGAAGCAAAGGTTGAGCCTGACGTGGTCTCAGGTATTTTCGCTGTAAATTCGATTCCTGCACGCGTGTTATTTGATACGGGTGCGAATAAATCCTTTGTTTCATATGGATTTGTTCGACATCCTTCATTTGTTCTAACAAAATTACCTGTGCCCTTAGAAGTAGAGATAGGTAATAACAAAAGCTTTATTGTTTGTGATGTATGTAAAAACTGTAAACTGAGCATTGACGACGAAGAATATTTAATAAACCTAATCCCGATGTCAATGGGAGAATTTCAAGTAGTCGTTGGGATGGATTGGCTATCTCAACACCATGCAAAGATCGTGTGTTTTCGTAAAGAGATAAAACTAACATCTCCGAACGGGAAACACGTCACCATTTATGGCGAAAAAGGAGGCAACCCCATAGTATGCTCAATGTTGAAAGCTCACAAGCTTATGAAGCGAGGATGCAAGGCATTCATGATATACGCTAATGAGCCCGAAAAAGAATCACGAAAGATTGGAGATGTACCGGTAGTAAGAGATTATGAAGATGTGTTCCCGGAGGATTTACCGGGGATACCGGCTGAACGGGAAATAGAGTTTGGGATCGAATTGATTCCGGGCGCGAAACCCGTAGCAAAAGCCCCGTACCGACTTGCACCGTCGGAATTACAAGAGTTGATGTCTCAAATCCAAGACCTGCTTGACAAGGGATTTATAAGGCCGAGTGTGTCTCCCTGGGGCGCACCGGTGTTGTTCGTAAGAAAGAAAGACGGGAGCATGCGTATGTGTATCGATTACCGGGAGTTAAACAAACTCACGGTAAAGAACCGATACCCGCTCCCGAGGATAGATGATTTATTCGATCAACTACAAGGTGCGAACTGGTTTTCCAAAATTGACCTTCGATCGGGGTATCACCAACTAAAGGTCAAAGAAGAAGATGTGCCGAAGACGGCTTTCCGCACGAGATACGGACATTACGAATTCCTCGTGATGTCATTTGGACTAACAAATGCACCCGCGGCTTTCATGGACCTCATGAACCGGGTTTGCAAACCAATGCTGGATAAGTCGGTCATCGTGCTTATTGATGATATCTTGGTGTATTCGAAAAGTGAAGCTGAACACGCACACCACCTACAAGAAGTGTTAGAGACACTTAGACGAGAGAAGTTGTATGCAAAATTCTCTAAATGTGCCTTTTGGTTACGAGAGGTACAATTTCTTGGCCATGTCATAAGTGCCGACGGAGTATTGATGGATCCGTCAAAGATAGAAGCTGTGTCAAAATGGAATCTTCCGAAGAACCCTTCGGAAATTAGAAGCTTTTTGGGGCTCGCGGGATATTATAGGAGATTCATTCAAGATTTCTCCAAGATTGCGTCACCGCTAACAAAGCTAACACGGAAGAAAGAAAAGTTCATTTGGGGTGCTAATCAAGAGAAAGCGTTTCAAACGCTAAAAGAAAAGTTAACTCAAGCTCCGGTATTGACATTGCCGGACGGAGTCGAAGACATGGTGGTTTATTCGGATGCTTCATTATCGGGGCTCAGTTGCGTGTTGATGCAATGGGGCAAGGTAATAGCCTATGCCTCGAGACAATTGAAGATACACGAGAAGAAATATCCCACGCACGATCTCGAGTTGGCAGCGGTAGTATTTGCATTAAAAATATGGAGGCATTACTTGTATGGGGTAAAGTGCACCAAATTCACCGACCACAAGAGCTTGAAATACTTCTTTGATCAGAAGGAGTTAAATATGCGACAAAGGCGATGGCTGGAAACGGTGAAAGACTACGATTGTGAGATACATTATCACCCCGGAAAGGCAAATGTGGTAGCGGACGCTCTAAGCAGAAAAGCAGACTATGTCCCAATACGAGTGAGGTCGATGCAACTTGTGGTGACCTCGGGTATACTTGAACGTATTCGAGAGGCGCAGTTAGAAGCAGTAAAAGAAGAAAAATGGAAGAAAGAAAGAATAATCGGTCAATTGAAATATTTGTCAGATGGGAATCACGGGTTGAAGACTCGATCCGGTAGGATATGGGTCCCACATACTTGTGGAGTAAAGGCGCTTCTACTTAATGAAGCTCATAAATCCCGTTATTCGATTCATCCGGGTGCAACCAAGATGTACAATGATTTGAAACAAAATTATTGGTGGCCCGGAATGAAGAGGGACGTGGTGAAATATGTGGAAAAATGCTTGACATGTTTACAAGTCAAGGCGGAGCACCAGAAACCATACGACAAACTCCAACCGTTAGAAATTCCGGTTTGGAAATGGGAACATATTACAATGGACCTGTTAACCAAGTTACCTAAGACGAATCGTGGTTTTGATGCCATATGGGTAGTGGTGGATAGATTGACGAAAAGTGCTCACTTCATTCCGATTCGTGAGACTTATACGTCAGAAAAGATGTCAGAAGTTTATACCAATGAAATCATAGCACGTCATGGGGTGCCGGTGTCCATCGTGCCTGATAGGGATACCCGGTTTACTTCGAATTTCTAGCGAGATTTCCAAGAGCAAACGGGGACCAAATTGTTCATTAGCACTGCGTACCATCCTCAAACGGATGGACAAAGTGAAAGAACGATACAAACATTGGGGGACATGCTATGGGCGTGTATAATCGACTTTGGAGGCAGTTGGGATGTTCACTTACCGTTAGTCGAGTTTTCGTATAACAACAGTTACCAAACAAGTATTAAGATGGCACCATACGAAATGCTTTACGGTAGGAAGTGTCGAACCCCAGTATGTTGGGGTGAAGTGGGTCCACGTGAACTCGCTCACCAAGATATAGTACGAGCCACGAATGAAAAGATCGATAAAGTTCGGGCACACTTGAAAGCGGCTCAAGACAGGCAAAAGGCGTATGCTGATAAAAGGAAAAGGCCAATCGAATTCCAAGTTGGTGACATGGTCATGCTAAAAGTTTCCCCATGGAAGGGCGTTATTAGATTCAGAAAAAGGGGGAAGCTAAGCCCAAGGTTTATTGGGCCATTTAAAATTATCGGGAGAGTTGGCAAGGTAGCTTACCGTCTTGAATTACCGGAGGAGCTAAGTGGAATCCATGGCACGTTCCACGTGTCACAATTAAGAAAGTGCCTAGCAGACGAAACGGCCTATATCCATTACGATGATATCGAAGTGGATAATAGTCTGAATTATGCGGTGAGATCGGTGGAGATTTTAGACCGAAAGGTCAAATATTTACGAAATAAACAAATTGACCAAGTCAAAGTCAAATGGGAGCATAGGAAAGGTTCGGACACTACATGGGAGTCCGAAGAGGAGATGCGACGTCTTCATCCTACTTTATTTGGTACGTAATTAGGTTTCGGGGACGAAACCCTTTTTAAGGGGGGTGGACTTGTAACACCCCGAAAATATAAATCTTTATATTAGAAATTCAAGAATTTCATAAACAAGAATTTACTATCTAGAAATTTTAACCTAGTTAAAATTACAAGCCTAGAAATAACTAACACTAAGTTAAAAACACTAGTACATAAAGTTAGATGATAAATGAGGGACTAAGCTTGCCAAAAATGAAAGTTATTTAGGATTTTGTAAGTATAACTGGTATAAAACCTCCCATACAGGCAATTATTACAGAATATCAAAATTCAACCACTGTAAGTATAACTGGTAAACATTTAGGATTTTGTAAAGCTTTTTTAAATATAAGTGTATCACAAAAAGGTGATAAAATTGTGAGAAAAGAGAATGGACTCACTTTGTAACTTAAGGGTTCAACTAGAAAGCCTCCTGGTAGAATCTTGGGTATAACTTCTGAGCTATTTAAAAATATATAATGCATTCGTGTTAAGTATAGTACCCCTAATTCAACCTTTTCCCTATGTCATGAGACCGAACCCAAACAAACTTAGTCGGGCAGAGCCTTGACATGCGTTATGGGGCTCCAGATCAATCGGAAAGGGTAGCGGTGATCGGGAGTTAAAACACTTAAAACGGGGCAGGGCTTTATTATTATTAATGAAATAATAAAAAAAAATAAAAATCTAGAAATTGAGAAAGAGAGGGCGAGATGGGGAAACGAGCGGATTGAAATCTGAATTGACATGTCTATTTATACTACAAAAGTGAACCTTGGGACTCACCTTTCTTGAACACGTACACAATGCTTTCCTAAATTTCAAATTGTTCTTATTTTGACACGTAGAGTTATACTAATATTGATTTTAATATTAGTTTATTAATATAATATATATATATATATATATATACTAGTCACTTACCCGCGCGATGCGGCGGGAGTGGCAATTTACAATAGTATAATTGTTTACCGTTAGTTTATCCGTCGTCTCATGAAATATTGTATAGTACTTAAGTTAGTTTTCTTATTCGTGATACAATGGCACTGGTTTTTCTGTTAGTTTATCGATTATTTGGTGATCTTCTACAAGAATAGTACAAAACAAGGAAGTAGATGTAATTAAAAACAAGAAGAGTTCAAAACAGTCAAGTAGCTGGACAAAACAATAAAAACACCATGCGGGGAGTCTCTTGTATCTCTTCCTGTTTTACCAATACATCCGTTCGCTTATGACTTTCTTGTACCCTCTCCTCTACTGTACCAGATTTCGACACATAAAAAAATGTTAGACACCTACAGGTGGTTTAAAATAGTAATTAAAAGGTAATTTCTGGAAGCAAATAAGGCACAAAATCTACTAACTTACCTTCTTTTTTATTCGGATGCGATTAATTAATCACGCAACACTTCCTGGTAGACAACATTTGATGTGTAAACTCCGCTTTGTTTGAATTCTTTGGCGAGATGTACCAACACCTTCGTACTTTGTCTTGAAATCCCTCTTGATAACGCGACATAAAGTTGTCCATGTGAAAATACAGAATCCGGAAGATAAATACCAACGTTCGGAATTGTTTGACCTTGAGCTTTATTAATCGTCATGGAAAAGCTAAGTCGAATTGGAAATTGTTTTCTTTTCAGCTTGAATGGGAACATGTCATCTTCAGAAAGGGTTAGAGGGATTCTTGGCAAAAAAACTCTTTTGCCGGCATGTTGACCGACTGCAATTTCCGCATCAATAACATTTCGCATGAAACCCTTACATATCAATCGCGTGCCATTACACAGGCCATGTGATGGATCGATATTACGTAACAATATTATTGGGCATCCAATTTTTAAACGAAGCTTATGAGGCGGCAAACCACTAACATTTAGCGAGTTTAAGAACTCGACCGGATAGAAGTTGCGCTGATCGTCTTCAGCTTCATCAAAACTGTAATAAACTTTTTCCTCCCCTTGAAAAATTTCAATCATTTGATTATTAATCTCGTCAACACTATCATTTTTAGTGGACAATATTGCTCTAGAGATTATATAATCTGAAGAATATACATTATCTTCAATTGATGGAAAGATGGCATGGATCAATTCTTTTATAGCGTTTTCTCTGTTGTTGCACTGAATTGTCATGTCATCGGGTATGCGGATATAGTTTCCTTCGATTGGTTCTTCAGTTCCATCGCCGACTCTTAAAAGAAATTTAGAAAACCATGGATCTTTTAGCGCTCTCATATTTATGGTCAACCGCATCTTCTTAGTCAAAGACCAAAGAGGTGACATTCGTACGCTGGAGTCTACAATCTGTGCTCGAGTGCCACGTTTAATAACCGGCAACACTTGTCTGAAGTCACCTCCCATAACCATTATCTTTCCACCAAATGGGAGATACATATGCATTCAATTTTTTTGGAATAATTAACGAAAAGGACTTCAAAGAATACATATGCATTCAATTTTTTTGGAAATCATCCTTTCTTTTTTTAATTAGAATGACCATAAAAAAAACAAAACAAAACAAAAGACAAACAAAATGATCATGTGCAAGGTCTTTTATTTGCCCAACACCATTTTCACCAACACCATTTAAGTTGGTGGTAACTATTGTCAAACTTTTATACCGACAGAATTTTCAAATAACTATTCACTCTACATAAATATAACATCATGTTTAGTTCAAATAACTATTCACTCTACATAAATATATCATTTTGTTTAGTTCAAATTTAGGCCGCCATTTTTGAAGTAAAATGCTTTAGAAAAGGAAAAGAAACTAATTAAATAAAAAACAAAGAGGCAGGATTTTAACCCTTTCAATTAAATAAAAAACAAAAAGGCAGTTAAATAAAAAACAAAGAGGCAGTTAAACAATACATCTGGATTTTAACCCTTTCAATTAAAAAAAACAAAGAGGCAGTTAAACAATACATCTGGATTCAACAACAAAAACTAATTAATAAAAAAAAAACAAAGAGGCAGTTAAACAATACAGATCCAAAAACCACAGTTATTTCAACATTTACAACCTTCTAAAGTTAAAAGCCACAGTTAAAAGTTACAAAAAAAACCAAGAAATTTAGAAGAACTTACAACAATGCAAGAGGCAGAATTTTGTTACAGACGACAAAAAATGTGAAACCTTGATGTGAGAGCCGAGAAACAACGCAAGATCCAGATGCAAAGAGTCAATATATTCTGAAATCGAAGTAAAATAGAAGTTGTTAGGTTGATGTTTTGAAGATTTAATTGATGCAAGATTTAAAAGTAGGATTTAGTTCAACTGAGATAAACTTACAATTTGAAAGTTTAATTCCTCTCAGTTGAGTGTTTGTAGAGTGTTGAGCTTGATGAAGTATTTGTAGAGACTGAAGCAAGCATGCTCTCTTTCAGACAACAGTAGATGTAAAAGCAGTAAGTCAGTTGAGTGTAGTTGAGGGTTTGTAGAGTGTTGAGCTTGATGAAGTACTTATAGAGACTGAAGCAAACAAGAGACAACAGTAAACTCTGTTGTTTACAGCTGTAGATGTAAAGAAGTACACGGTAAGTAGTAAAAAAAACAAAAAGGACAAAAGTCAAACAAAATATCCTGACATTACTTGGTTTCTGAAAAAGTTGAGATATATTAAAAGATATTATTCTAACTAAAGACTTATTAAGAATATCAAAAAAGTCTTTGGATTATAACTTGAAGTTGGATTCTAATTAAACCATTTGGTATTTGAAAGGGGTAATACTTCCAGCTATACTCCACAGCTGAAATTTCATAGTTCAAATATTATATAGGTTAATCTTATTGTGCTTTTGCATATTCAGAGCAACACCTTTAGAGATTGTAGATCGCTTCTCTTCAACAACAGCATTTTTTCCATTGATCGTGATCGGTGAAGCCTGAACATTAAACAATACAATGTCACATTCAACTAAATTGTAAATCCCTTTAGGATCTTTCAATGATATCAATCTTTAACTTGTGAAGGTGCGGAAAACAATCACAAGCCGATTCAAGAACAAATTATAATAATCAACACAAGAATAATATATGAAATCACAAACCGAAATCTTGCATTCAATGACTAGCAAAGACAGATACAAGACTCCTCAATGATTTCGACTCCTAGCTAGTTTCGACCTCCTGTCCATGATCAACCCTAAAACAATACTTTAGGTTTGCTTAAATACTAAAACACAATGGTTACTAGTCTAGGCCCAATCGAAACCATCTAAAACCCAACCCATACATAATCGGCCCAAAACATGTAAAATAAACAAAACATAGAAACAACCCTTCAACTTTGCTAACCTACATGAATAAACCTTCAGGTTCCAACAATCTCCCCCTAGGTTTATGCATGCAGGTTCTTGACACTTTAACTTTCACGATCACCTTGCAATCGATCCCTAAGACCACCGAAACCCTTTGTACGAATATAAATAGATGATGTAACAGCTCTAGTCCAAGCTTTTGCAATTTCTTCATATTTTTCAGTAGCTCTAATCTGATGACGAGCTAACACTTCCAAATCTTCATGAGCAACATTCAGTAAATCAATCTGATCCACCAAGCGAAAACACACATCATCATCACAAACAATCACTGCCTGCCCTAAGCGCTCATCATAAGACCAAAAATGTAAGGACTTTAGAGCACCCTTTGGTATCTTTTCCACCAATGGAATCACCTTCTCTTTGTCAGTCATAGGCCAGCGCACAATCTTCATTCGCTTGTTCGTATATGGATCTCTGATGCCCTTAGCAGGTTTAACAATGCACTCTGCAGTACGCATTGAAGGAAAACCCTTAAGAACCTCCCTCTTCAACCTTTCGAAAAACAAATATCCAACTCCTCCAGGCTTATCATCTACATAAGGTGCTTTAGACAAGTTTGTCAAATCCACTTTAGTAAACGACTGAAACTGGCCTGGATGTTTGTACCACTCAACAGGTCCAATTCTCCTTTTTATCCACCATCTCTTGCGATCATGATCATAACCCCAGCTAACTACACCAGAACGATTTCCAACCTTATCATAGAGAGTTTCACAAACATCCATTAAATGATGAGTTGCATGAGCATCATCATCATCTGGATTTAGATTCCGATTCTTCATAACTACAAACTCTCTTTTCTTCTTGATTCTTTCAGCCTTCTCTTTGTCTGCAACAGGATCAATAATTCTTTTAAAGTAATGTTCCATAGCAGCACTTCTTTCAGCATCATCCTTTTCAAAGGCCTTTTTTCTATTTTCAACATCAGTTGGATCTGAGAACTCCTGTCCAAATTTCTTCTCCAACTTTCCACGTAAGTCATACACCATGTTAAACAACAAACTGACATCTCCTTGAAGCTGCTCAATCTGTTGATCTTTCTTCACAACCGTATCTTCAAGTTGAATAATCTTCGCATCTTTATGAATTGAATCTTGCTCAAGAACAACCATTCTTTTCTTCATATCTCTCATGCTAATAAACTCATCTTCATCACTCGAATCATCATCAAACGGCATTCTAAATGGCTCTTCAGGTCTTTTACCACTTGAACTGCTAGATATATCAAGATCAACTCTAGAAGAACCTGCAGCTTCAGTAGTACTAGGCAACGTTGTCTCAACAGTGGTATCAACATCAATACTAGTAACCTGAACATCATCAGTAGTGATATCCATATCAGTTCTTTCAGTATCAGCATCAAAATCAAAAATGTCTGCAGTAGCGGTGGTGGTATCGGTGACATTCGTCTCAAAATCAAAGTCATAAAGACCTTCATCATCTTCATAAGTAATTACGGGTTGATCTTTGCTATGCTCAACATACATTCCGAGCCGAGGATCCCTCCTTTTCCGTTTCAATGGCATTGAATCAGAATCCTTTGGGTCTTCACTAGGCTTTTCACTTGACACTGAAAGATCAGAAGGAGGATTTCCCATCTTATCAGTTACAAATTTTAATAACAAAGCCAAACTTTCAGCAGTAATCACGGGTGGAACAGCAGAAACAGCAGTATCAACTTCAGCTTCAGGAGGAAGCTCTTCATCTTCACCAGAATCACACATAATCTCAACGCCTTCATCGTCAGAGTCAATTATCAAAAACTCAGTCTCAGGCTCAACACCTCTCTGAATGTCATGTTCTTCAGCAACTATAGCATTTGCAGGCACACTTTGCACTGGAACAGGTTGCACAAGAACTGGAATTGCACTAACATCTTCTGTCTCTGCAAACTGACCAAACTTCTCTAACGGAATCAACCCTTCGAACTTCTTCTCCGTACCCTTCTTTGTAGTAAGTGCACCAAAACATGATGGACCCATTGGTTTCAATTCCAACGTATTACCAGATCTCTTCAATTCTGGATATTGATCATTCAGAATCATCTGCAAGAATCTCGGATACATCAGAAACTTATCCTTTCGAAGTCCAATTGCATTCCTCTTCATAGCTTCCAAAATATATCTTGAATAATTGAACGACTCATTTGTAATTACACAAATCACAGCAGCAGACTGAGTAGTATTCAACTGATCAATTCCCCCTCTATTTTCTGTCATGCACAAAAGAAACATATGCAGCAACAGACGCCAGTATGGATGCACAAACTTCTTTACCAAGGGAGGAAACTTTCCTTCGTAGCTTAAACGAGGCAGAATTGCTTCCACTGTTCCAGCTGGAAGTTCTATAGGATCCATTTCCTGATCATTAAATCTTAACGCTTCTCTAATCATCTGCTCAGTCACTATAACTTTCTTTTCTTGAATTTCAGCAACTATAGCTCCCTTTCCTTCAACAACTTCTACTTTGGCACTCTTCCAAAAATCTTGAATAAGCTCTTCATAAACAACCGGATTCTCACGAAGAGCATGAACAATCCGGCAACTATTCAAGCCTTTCATCAATGACGTGTACAGCTGCTTGTGTTTCTCTGGTGGAGGTGCCAAGTATCCGACTTGATTGTGTGAAGATATAAATTTGAAGTCCATTTTTCCTGCACAAACCATAAGTTAATTAAAAATTTTAACCTTAGAATTAACACAGTTACTGTTAATATTTTTCTGCACAAAACGATTAATATTCAACACAATTACTGTTGACTCGAGAAGGACTCGAGTCGCAACCATGAGTCGCAACTAGCAACCATGAGTCGCAACTAGCAAATTTTGAGTCGAAACCATATGCTGTTGAGTCGCAATCATGAGTCGCAACTGACAAACTTCGAGTCGCAATCATGAGTCGCAACCACGACTCGTAACCACTGGTCTCGAGTCCTTGTGCTTGTTGAGTCGCAACCACACAATCATATGAACTTCATCGGAATCTTCAAATCTTCATCGGAGAAACTTGATTGCAAGCCGGAATCTTCAAATCTTCATCGGAGCAACTTCAAACATTCATAAATTCCTGCAAAACTTGAATAATGACATCATCATACCTTGTTTTTTCAATGAGTCGCAACCGGAGATTACGAGTCGTAACCGGAGATGAAACGGAATCTTCAACAGATCACCGGAGCCTTTGAGAGAGAATAAGGCTTGGTTGCGAGTGAGAAATGAGGTCTCGACTCGCAACCACCCTTTTATACCACAAGTCTGATCATGGGCCATCATGGGCTTTTAACTCTTGGGTCACAACTTTAACAAATTGGGCTTGACAGATTTGGGCCCTTGACTTAACAGCTTTATCAATTTCACCTTAAAATAAACCCATTAATCTGAACAATTTTTTTTTTTTTTTAAATAACCGCTAAACCTTTTGAGCAATGTTTGCAAAATAAAACCTAAAAACAAAAATAAATAATAAAATATTATTTACAAAATAAAATTAGGAAATTTGCATAGATACTCAGGGATCAAATCACAAGGTTTCGGGCTTGACTTCACTTATAAACACTGATCTACTACTGGATGATCTAGACAATTGCCAGTATATTTGTCCCCTTAAACTCATCTCCCTAGACCTTTTCCATATAACTGCCTGTAACTCAATTTATCATGTTTTGATATCTTAACAATGAACACTCAAAACAAATACTAATCAAATCCCGGAATTATAATAGCACACTCTATCATGCAAGTAGCTTCCCTACCACATGTTTCACGAGTCCAATCCAGATCTCTGAAATCTTAACTGGGAATAGATTGAGAAAAGAACAGAATAGATCTTAAGCAGAGATGGTATAATATACAGATCAAATGAGTTTTTCTCAATTTGATATAGGTTTCACGGGTTTCTTTTGGGCACTTGAGGGCCTCTTTCGGGTGTTTAATTGATCTACAGAACGACAACGTACAGCTAGGTCAGCATATATCTGGATGCAGCAGAAGCTGACGTTGCCTAGCACCTCCAGGTCAGCATATATCTGGATGCAGCAGAGGAGATACACGACTTTTTCAGAGAAGATTTCAGAGTCAGACCAAAATTGTGTGTATCGGGACAACATACAGACATTCAAATAGAAATGAGCTAATTCCAAGTGACTTTCTTTCCTGAGGTCATGTACAATTTTAGTTCTGAACAGAAACAGCCAATGTTTCCAGTCTTAAGGATAGAGCCTACCAACACATCATACTAGAGTCAAACTATTTCGATACTGGTCTTACATGAGTCAGCCCTCGACCATAATGTGAAAATTCATTTCATTTCCCAGTCCTGCCACACCTCTTTTTGTATTTTTCAAATTTTTTTAATGTTTTTGTATTTTTTTTATTTTTTAATGTTTTTGTATTTTTCAAAATTTCTCCCCCTAAATTTGAGCATAAATAAAAACTACCTAAGAATAGAAAACTTTATGAACAAATTTACCTACGAAAAACAAAAACATGCTCAGTCAGTAAAGCGGATCATTTTCAGAAAATCCACAAGCACTTTGAATTTTGAGCTGCTGACAGGTTTGGTGAACAAATCGGCAGCATTTGCATCTGTGTCGATTTGTTCAAGTGTAATAAGACCTCTGTCGAAGCAATCTCGTATAAAATGAACTTTTATGTCTATGTGCTTGGTTTTGGAGTGAAAAACAGGATTTCTAACAATTTGTATTGCAGCATCATTATCGCAGTAAATAGTAGTGTTGAGATAAGTCAAACCGTAATCCTGCAATTGATGTTGCATCCACACCACTTGAGAGCAAGATGCAGAAGCAGCAACATACTCAGCTTCAGCTGTAGAAATCGCCACCGTTTGTTGTTTCTTGCATTGCCAAGAAATGAGTCTATCACCCAGAAACTGGCATCCAGCTGATGTAGATTTCCTGTCACTATCAGTACCTCCAAAATTGCTGTCAGAAAATGCAAACAGATCAAAATTAGAATCCCTCGGATACCACAGACCAAACCGTGGTCGGCCTTTAAGGTACCGAAAGATTCTCTTAACAGCAATAAGATGAGAAGTTTTAGGATTAGCCTGATATCGTGCACAATTGCAGACAGCAAACATAATATCCGGACGACTAGCTGTCAGATACATCAATGACCCGATCATAGACCTATACTGACGTTGATCCACAGAATCTCCTTCTTCATCTTCAGTCAATAGCGGTCTCTCTGCCATTGGTGTTTCAGCAGGCTTTGCGTCCGAAAACTTAAATTTTGCTAGCACGTCATCCACATACTTCCCTTGATGAATAAGAATCCCTTGAGAATTCTGCTTGACTTGTAAACCCAAAAACAGTGTCATTTCTCCAAGAGCACTCATTTCAAATTTCTTTTTCATAACTCTCTCAAATTCCTTGCAAAGCTCCTCACTGGTAGATCCGAAAATGATGTCATCGACATAAATTTGAACTAATATCTGATCCTTGCCCACTTTCTTGATAAACAGAGTCTGATCTATTGTGCCACGTGTGTACCCATGAGCCAGTAGATGTTCAGTTAATGTAGCATACCAAGCTCTTGGTGCTTGGTGCAATCCATACAACGCCTTGTCTAGCTTATAGGCATATTCTGGATGATCCGGATGTACGAACCCTGGTGGCTGCTCAACAAAGATTTCTTCCTTCACCTTACCATATAAAAACGCTGTCTTGACATCCATCTGATATACAGTGAACCCCATATATGACGCGTAAGCTAAGAAAATCCGAATGGCCTCAAGTCGAGCAACCGGAGCATAAAATTCATCATAATCCAGACCTTCTATTTGACGAAATCCCTGAACCACCAACCTTGCTTTATTTCGAACAATAACCCCTGCGGAATCTTGCTTGTTTCGAAAAACCCATCGAGTTCCGAGTTTACGCTTTCCTTGAGGCAACTTGACAAGTTTCCATACTCCAAGCTTCTCAAACTGGTTCAGCTCTTCATGCATAGCATCTACCCAGCCTGGTTCCTGCAAAGCTATATCAACAGTTTTAGGTTCGATTTGAGAAATATAGCAAGAATATAAACAAGTATTGATGATTCCTGATTGGCTCCTGGTTAAAACTCCTGCATTTACAGGACCAATCACATTCTCTAAAGGATGATTCCTTTGAACACTTGTGGGTATTGCTAGGTCAGGTACAGTGTCGTCTTCAGTGGTGATGTTGCTAGGCTCCCCCTCATTAGATGCTGTAGTATTATGAACAAATGGTGTGGTAATAATGCAATCTTCAGGAATTGGTTCAGGAAATAGTGCAGATCCAGAACCATTAGATGCAGAACCACTATTTGAAGCACCTTCAGGGGATTGATAGGATGATTGAGGACACGTAGTATGCTGCGTAAACACCATTCCTGGCGGATCAATGGTATGATGTCTGACACTTCCTTCTGTCTGTTCTTCATCTTCAGTATCCTCAAAAGACAGCGGTTGCTTTGGGATAGACACACCTGCATCTAAAAAATCACTTGACAAAATGTTAAATGACTTAAACAATTCAGCATAATCATATAACCAATCTGGTCCAACTCTAGCGTCCGTAGCATTTTCCTCAAGCCATTCAATGTTGCACGACTCGACGACCTTTTTAGTTACCTTGTTGTATACTCTATAGGCTGATCCTTTAGCATATCCAACAAAATAACATTCATCCCCTTTGACCTCAAACTTTCCATTAGAGTCCATAAGTAGTAATACACATGGACAACCAAAGATGCGAAAGTGTGAAACCGAAGGTTTATGTCCTTCCAGAATCTCATATGGAGTTTTCATATGTCGTTTGTTTACTAAAGCATGATTCTGGACATAACAAGCCGTGCTAACAGCTTCGGCCCAAAAGAAACTAGGAAGCTTCGAGTCAGCCAGCATAGTTCGTGCAGCCTCGATAAGAGTACGATTTCTTCTTTCAGCTACTCCATTCTGTTGAGGAGTTCGTGGTGCACTATACTGACGATCAATTCCCTTATCAGCGCAGAATGTGTCCAAAGTAGCGTTTTTGAATTCTGTCCCATTATCAGATCGAATAACCTTCACCTTAGTACTCGCTTGATTTTCAGCCAGAGTGATAAATTGTTTCACCAGAACTGCAGTTTCATTCTTGTGACTGAGAAAATATACCCAGGTGTAGCGAGAATAATCATCGACAATTACAAGACAATAAGCTTTCTTGCCAATACTCAACACATTCACTGGACCAAAAAGATCCATGTGAAGTAGTTCAAGCACAGCCTTAGTCGATGGTGTTGGTTTTGTCTTATGAGGTTTTCGATGAGCTTTTCCTTTTGCACAAGCAACACACCTTTCAACCAACATGAAATCTTTTATTGGAAGATCGCGTACCAATTGACCTTTTGCCAGTCGATTCAAATTCTTCATGTTCACATGCCCAAGGCGACGATGCCACAGTAAACCATCATGTTCTGAAATCTTCGAAAATAGGCAAGTAATTTCTTCACACGGTCTCTTGTTCATATCAATCACATAAGCGTTTCCTCGTCTTTCTGCTGACATTAAGAACCAGTCTTCCGGAATGACAATCCCAGGTTTAAGAACATGACATCCTTTCTTTGTAAAGTGAACTGAATTCCCTCGATCACAAATCTGAGAAATACTTAACAGATTGTGTTTCAGTTCTGGAACATAGTTAACATTTTCGAAGCTTAACACGCCATTTCGTACAGTTCCTTTCAACGTGATTCTGCCTGAATCTCCTCCCGCAAATGAGACATATCCACCATTAAATTCTTTGACATTTTCCAGTTGGGATAAGTCTCCTGTCATGTGCCTGGAACAGCCACTATCCATGTACCAGAGGCGCACGGTAGTCCTCCACAGCTGTTCCTGCACGATTAGCGGGATTAGTTAGATTTAGGAACCCAGCCCATAGTGGATCTGGGTTTTCCTTGTGCATCAATATAAGTCACTCTCTGCCACACTAGGTTTTCTTTATTTAAAAACTTTGAAGTATTTTGAACGACAGAGTTTCGATGAAATGTATAAGACGAATTGGATTGCTTGACCTTAGCTTTAGGTTTCCAATGCTTATTTGACCAGTTAGAATTGTAATTACCAAAAGCATTATGATGAGAATTTCGAAAATCATTTTGTGGTTTTTGATTTTTGCGTTTGGCTGCATTCCAATCCTGATCAGAAGGTTTAGTCTTGCGATAGTTGTTCTTCATTGTCTTGGTCTTTTCAGTCGTCATCGACTCTAAACAACGATATCGGTTAAACATGACCTTCTGATCTTGCACAGACTTTTTCTTGTACGATGTCCTTGGGAGTTGACCACAATTTCTGGCAATGTGACCAGCAATGCCACAGTTAAAACATGTTTGTCGCTTCAATTTGTGTGTATTTTGAAAGCTTTTGCACGATTTGCTTGATTTTGAATGATTTGACGTCTTGTTTTTCTGAAAATGTTGTGCTTGTGGTTGTTCTGAGCATTTTGAAGGTTTTTCTTCTAATGACTTCTCACTTATATCAACATCCTTTTCTTTGTTACTTAATTTTGGTTCAATATTTGAACAAGGAGAAGTTTCATCAATATGCGTTTTATCAATGCATTTGTCATGTGAAACTAATTCAGGTTCATTTTCTGAACTAGTAGAAGTCTCATCAATATGCATTTCCTCAACGCATTTATTATGTGAAGACAATTCGGGTTTAATTTCTACTACAGTTTCCAATGGGGTCCCATTAGATTCAACATTAGGGACACCCACTGAGACAGGTTCAGAAGAAGAATCAGGATACTCTTGATTTTCTTGAGAAGTCGTTTCAGTGGTTTCACTGAATACATCCTGAGGGACCTCACCTGTAACATTTTCATTAACTGAGACGTTAGAAGCATTAGAATCACACACATTAACTGAAAAACAATCATCACCACACTTATTGTTCAAATCATCAACACAAACATCATCAGTTTTGCCCAAAACAACAGGCTCACAAGACGAAACATAAGCAGAAAACGACGCAAATAACGAACGACTAAAAGCAAGTTCAGACTCAGTTGGTTCAGAATAAGGTTCAAAATAAGGTTCAGAAATATTTGAAATAACGACTGGTTCACTCCCATGAACATCTCCACATTTTACTTCAGAAACAACATCTGCACATGAAGATGAAACGTTAGGATCAATTGAGCCTTTGGAAACAAAACTTATAGAAGTAGATTTCTGTTTCTCAACTTGTCTGTCATGAGAAGATGACTTGTTGGTTTTAGAACCAAAAGTCATGCTACTCTCATTCATCATCTCCTCCTCAGTCATTGGCAGATAAGTGTAATTATTATTATATGGAGGAGGAGTCTGATTATAACCCAAACCTTGCCCTTTCTTCTCTTTGTAAGCAAGCTGTTGATCGCATAGATTTTTAACTAGTTTGTTGGAAGAATCAAATTTTTTAATGTTAAGCTCATTAATTTGATATTTGTCTCTAATATCTTCCAGCTCCTTAGTTACCATGCACAGTTTTTCCTGAACGTATAAGAGTTGAGATGATTTAACACTTACATCATCCTTGAGTTTGATGATGTCTTTTCGCTGAGCTTCGATCTTTTCTTTGAAAAGTTTTTCGTTTTTCAATAAAGTAAAGTTTTTATTTTTTATATCTTGATAATCTTGAATTAGCTCAGCATTGTGCATTCTATAAACTTCAACTCTTTCTCTACATTCAGGAGTACAGAAAGTAGAAAGTACCTCTTCTTTAGTTAGACCTTTAACAGGAGCTGAGAGAATCTGAGTCATGAAAGCAAAGTTCTCAGCTGCAGTCTCCTTCTCTTGTGCAGATACTTGATCATTTGAGGTCATAAAAGCAATATTGTTACTTGAAGCAGCTTGATTTTCTGGAGCAGAAATGTTCAGACGCCCAATCTCTGAATTCCAATCAAAGTTGATGTTGGGCTGAACCACCAGGGCTTAAGCTAATCCTTGCGGTTGAGGGCTTCCAGCAGCAGCAGCATCTGATATACTAGCAGTTGTCACAAGAGCTCTTTCTCTATTAGGTGTCACGGGCTGTGTTGGAGTTTGTTCTCTATTCATCGGTGGTTTTGGGAAATTTCGAGCATAGTGTCCTTCCTCATGACAGTTATAGCAACGCAAGTTAAAAGGCACTTTAGCAGCACCATTCCAAGCAGTTCCCCATCGATTTTTACCTGTTCTTTTAATAAACTTTTGTGCCCTAAAAGCAGCCATTGCCATCTGCCAAGTGATGTCCATTTCTTCAACATCATCAGGATGAATCTGATATAGGTCTTCGCTACACCATTTTGGAGGATCAATTTTTCCTGCAACGAAAGCATTTAAGCAGTTTATAACAGAAGCTGCGATATCCAAACTCTCCTTTGACTGTTTAGTAAAGAAAGCTATCATCTCATTGTTCGCAGTGGAAGCGGAAGCTGCGGTAGTAGTATTCACAACAGAAGCGGGAGTAGCATTAGAAGCAGCATTAGTAAAAGATGGAGCAACTTGAGCAACTTGAGCAGAAGACCCAGAGTAGTAGATGTTTGCTGGACTAGGAGCCGCTTTAACAGATGCAGCATTGCTAAACATCTGAAAACCTCCTTGAGACAAAAGAGCTGCATTGTTGTTTGATGAAGATGGTGCAATAGTGAATCCAGCAGCTAACAAACTGTTTTTATGATTGGTCTCTCTTTGCTTATCATCCAATTCACATGCTTTGATATGAGAAATCATCTCAGATAAACTGCATCTAGCAAGGTCTTTTGTTTTCTTAATCATAGCCACATGATGATCCCAGCTTTTAGGTAATGCATTTAAAAGTTGCCTATTTGTTGATGCATTTGAAGTAGGAATCTCTTCCATCTGCATTTGTGTGACTAACTTGACGAACCTCTGAATCTGATTGTCTACAGTCTCCCCATAGATGTGATTGAAGTTATTGAAGTTCTGTCTTAGCAAGTTTCTTCGGCTTTCCTTCATGTCTTCATTCCCTTCGTAAACATCAATCAACGATTCCCAAAGTTCCTTAGCAGATTTGCAAGTGCGAAATCCAATAGCGATATCAGGACCCAATCCCATGGTTAAATAGGACAGTGCTCTCTCATCTTCCTCAATTATACTGAAATCTTCTTCAGTATACTCACTCTTTGCTTTCTTCACTTTTAGACCAGGTTCGGTAGGACTGTCAGTCATAATCTCCCTTGGACCTCTTAAGATGCTTCTCCATATCTTTAAGTCCTTGACTTTCACATGCTGTTCAAAACGCCATTTCCATTCTGGAAAGTCATTTGCATCGGTTAACCTAGGAATGCGTGTAGTAGTTCCAACCTTTGAGTCAAGTTCTTGTTGTTTGTTAAGTGCGGCCAGATCAGCATTATTTGTTGACATTTTAATTAATCAGTTAATTAATTAATTAAATTCTAAGTCCAATTAGTCAACAGGTCAATAGGTCACAGGTCAATGGGTCACAAGTCCGTGATCAGTGTCGTTGCGAGTGGAGACTGAGTGATGGTTGCGAGTCAAAACTGGTACTGGTTGCGAGTCGTAACCTTAGACAATTGCGAGTCGAAACCAAAACAATACGAGCCGAGACTGATGTTGGTTGCGAGTCGAAACCAAAACAGGATGAGTCGAGACTAGTGATGGTTGCGAGTCGTAACCAAAGCAGGATGAGCCGAAACCGGATGTTTGCGAGTCGTAACTAAACCAGGATGAGCCGAAACTGGACGGTTGCGAGTCGTAACCAAAGCAGGATGAGCCGAGACTGGATGGTTGCGAGTCGTAACCTGCAAAACAAATAAGAGATAAGATCTGTTGACTCGCAATCCCTATTTTTCAGCACTTTCAAAAATTCAAAGATATTGTAATCTTTGAATCTGTTGACCACCAACTTTCCGAAAATTCAGCAAACAGCTTTTCGGAAATCAACAAACCAAAATCAGCAATATTTTCAACAATTCGATGAAGAACAGTTTGATTATTTCAGCAATTTTAACTGCAAAAACAAGCAATAAACCGGATCAGTAGCAAAATAAGTTCTTGAATCTGAATGATATCAAAACCGAGCCTTGAAAGACTTCAATGGCTCTGATACCAATTGTAAATCCCTTTAGGATCTTTCAATGATATCAATCTTTAACTTGTGAAGGTGCGGAAAACAATCACAAGCCGATTCAAGAACAAATTATAATAATCAACACAAGAATAATATATGAAATCACAAACCGAAATCTTGCATTCAATGACTAGCAAAGACAGATACAAGACTCCTCAATGATTTCGACTCCTAGCTAGTTTCGACCTCCTGTCCATGATCAACCCTAAAACAATACTTTAGGTTTGCTTAAATACTAAAACACAATGGTTACTAGTCTAGGCCCAATCGAAACCATCTAAAACCCAACCCATACATAATCGGCCCAAAACATGTAAAATAAACAAAACATAGAAACAACCCTTCAACTTTGCTAACCTACATGAATAAACCTTCAGGTTCAACAAAATCATGTTGTTAACTTGTCACATGTATTATGAACTAAAAAGATTTAACAGAGACCGTACATCCATAGTAGTGGTTATGCTCATAGAACCATCTTCCTCAGTACGTAAACCATGTTTCTTGGAGATACAGTCGTTTGTGCTTTCGTGTGCCTCCAAAAACACAACAAAAAAGCAATCATCTTTCAGAGATAGAAACATTGTAAAACTGGAAAAAAAAAATAGGCAGGTTGGATAAAGGGTCAAAAGTAAAACCAGTAATCCTTAAGATCAAAACAATCTGGATCGAGGGTTTTATGGAATAAGCAAATAAGTCAAAACATTTCCTTTTTCAGTAACATGTATTCTTTATTGTATTCCCTTTTGACACATTAAAAAAAAACACTATAACCCATTCGGGGCAAATGGGACTAATCTTTAGATAAAAAAGCAATGCATTTTAAGATTAAAAAAAACATGGTGAATTTGAAAAAATGAATAAATAAAAAATTGGCAGGTTTAATAACGGGTCAAAACCAGTAATTCTCCAGGTCAAAACAATCTGGATCGGTCGTAACTAATGCAATAAGCAAATAAGTCAACTCATTTCCTTTTCTGGTAAACATATTTTCTACATTAAATTCCCTTTGACCTATTAAAAAAGAATATAACCCACAAGGAACTTTTAAATAAATAAGCAATTATATTTAAAAATAAAAAAATAGGCAGGTTGGATAGCGGGTCAAAACAAACTGAATAGGTTGGTTTCATGTAATAAACACGGTAAAATGTTTCTCAACCAAATTCCCTTTGACCCGTTAAACAAGAATATAACACGTTTTGGATGAAGGGTCAAATTATTTGGCAATAAGAAAGAAAGATCAACCTTCTAGCAAGCAGAGCAAAGTCGTCTTCTTCTTCCTCGTCTTCTTCTTGAGGTTTCTTCTTTGAGTCTGGAGTCACAGGGGGAGAGACTGCCGCAATACTTGATTTCAATTTTTCTTCATCTTCTTCAGTAGGAGGTTTAATTTGAGAGTTTGGCATATTATTATTATTATTATCAGGAGGAGGTGGGGCAATGGAGCTTGTAATTTGAAGAGGAACTGGAGAACCGGAAGCAAAAGCGTCATGTTTTGCAAGAACAGCTTGCAGCTGGTCATTTAACTCGATACCCTGTCCGAGAAGTTCCTCATCACTGCACACAATCAAAAAATCATCAAAAGCAAGTACACACACTTCATAGTTTGTTGTTGGTGTTTATAACCAAAATGATTAGTGGTTTACAGTTTACACACCTTGTGGAAGCTAACATTTGCATCAATTTCTTCTGATTCGATCGACACCGGTCCACGACATCAACAATGACTTCATCTTTTACCGCCTATTAATCAAGTATTCAAACAAAAAAAACATGAGTCACATGTTATTATATTTTATAAGCCAGGATACAAAATTGCAAATTGCAAAAAAATTACAAAATTGCAACAGCCGGTTCCACTTCAGATTCCTCTGTCAATACAGCAACTTGCTCGGGAATATTATTCTCCGGCACCGGAACAACCTCGGACAGTGAAACTCATTTCATTTCAAAAAATTAATACGGAATAAACCAATACAAGTTCCAATATAATGACTAACATCAGTTCATCAAATGTGTCACCTTGCTCGGGAGTTGCGGAAGCCACCACATCCTCAGTAGGAGCATGGTCTTCGTCATGATGGTTGTCAATGTTCATGTAGCGAAACATGTCATTCAACACAAAGTAGCCTTTGTCTTGAGGTGCGAGGAACAAAGATTGTGTGAACTGCTGCTGAATATTATCCATTCCAGTCATGTATCCAGTTACCAGAACGCTGACTCCACCGTTTAGGGATTCTTGAGCATCAACGGATTTGATCTCAGCCTTGAAGTCACCATAGTTAAGTGACAAGATTTTAGCATTGATTGCCTGCATGCCAGTACAAACTTTAAAAATAAAAAAACAGATACCACTGTCACATGTATTATGAACTAAAAAGATTTAACAGAGACCGTACATCCATAGTAGTGGTTATGCTCATAGAACCATCATCCTCGGGCCGACCAAGTTTACTGATATCCTGATAAAAACGATGAACCAGCCCAGGTGACTGGTGCAGTATATGATAATACTGCTGAATAAAAGCATTCCCAACCTGTTTGTCGCCAACAATTTAATAACATTAAATCAAATTCATTCACCTATAAACAATGCAATCAAATTCATTCACCTATAAATATTAATAAATAATTTAAACATGTTTACCGATTTTGCACCGTCCATTGCCACCTTGGGAGCCGCCACGTTTACCAAATTTGCCAAATCAGCACCTGAAAATACGATAAACAGATCGTAAACTGAACTGACATAAAGAATTATGTAAATATAAACTGTTGCTGACCTTGAACAACATCAACCTTTCGAGTAACCTTCGACTTCTGGCTTTTTAACCGTTCACCGCCTGCATTCTCGATCAGCTCTCCCTAACACCACTATCAATTGTTCTCTTACAACCGAACAGCACGTCCCCACAGACGCTATTTGCGGGCATATCCGCCATTGTTCTCTTACAACCGAAAGAAACTCATATCTTGATAACATTCGCAGACATATCTTGATCCTCAGACGCAAATCCTGAACCAAAATAAACAAATACTTTATAAAGTTTCACACTTGCACAATCGAATCGAATTCTTGAAACCGTTTAACCGAACTTACTCTTGAGATTAGCAAACAGATTCTCGTTAACGAATCTTGACGTCTCCGGTCCACCATGTCCCTCATAGATAACATTCAAATAAATATAAATATTAATAAAAAATTTAAATAACATTCAAATAATTTTTTCAAAGTCACACGAATTGTTTTTTAATTGAACTATAAATTTTCCTTTAACTCATGTTAAATAACATATTTTTGAAAAGAAATTATTTTATCCAAAAAGATTAGGAGTGAGAAAAAATTAGTTTAAAAAAAACCCATTTTGATAAATAATTTTCAAAGTACCCATTTAGGTAAATAATTTTTCCAACTACACCATTTTAGGAAAAAACTCAGCACCAATGCCCCAAACCCAAAACAGATACGTAATTTCAAATAATTTATTGGCGCCCTTATACATTCCCATGATCTCGTAACCGACTCGTGTGGACCCAGTTGACCAGACTCTTACCGATTTTGCACCGTCCATTGCCACCTTGAGAGCCGCCACATTTACCAAATTTGCCAAATCAGCACCTGAAAATACGATAAACAGATCGTAAACTGAACTGACATAAAGAATTATGTAAATATAAACTGTTGCTGACCTTGAACAACATCAACCTTTCGAGTAATGTATTGTACTTACATTTTGAATTTCGGTAACCTTCGACTTCTGGCTTTTTAACCGTTCACCGCCTGCATTCACCGTTGCACTAAACTAAACCATGGGGCTAATTGTACCCAATAGATAGTGTGGAACTCCTACAAATACATAAAACGAATAATAATTCATTAATACAACAATCAAACCTTTCTGATCATGAATCACTACAATATTTGAATGTCTTTTCAACCACAGAATAATTAAATCATTTCTAAACCTAACCACAAGATCTTTTATGCATGTCTTTTCAACAACTAAACCAGTAACCCTAGTTTGGACTTATCCAACTAAAAAACATTTTTAATGAACTCCCTAACAATCACAGACAAAATATCCAAACCAGTAACCAAAAAATTTAAACCACAGTAAAAAAAAATAAACCCTCGTTAATAAACAAAAAATTTAAACAAAAAAAAATAAACCCTCGTTAACCACAGTCAAATTCTATAAATTTAAACAAAAAATCAAGAAATCTTGTAAATAAACCCTAGACTTGTAAATAAAACCGAGAAATCTACTTACAAAGAACAGATCTACTACAAATAAACCATAGATCTTGCCAGATCTTCCACCCACAAGCACCATCGTTGACGAACCCACAACCAAAAGGAAGATCTGAAACATTACCCATTGAAGATTCAAATAACAAAAAAACAAATAAATAAATAAGATATGGTAACAAGAAAGGTACCCTACAGTCAAACCAGTAGATCTGGTGTCGGATCTACTGAAATAGTGTCGGATCTACTGAGATAGTGTCGGATCTTGAAGCCACCGGGAAAGAAACCATAGAAATCGATGTTGTGTCGGATCTGGTGTCGTCAACGATGGAGGAGCCGTGGAGGAGCCGTGGAGGAGCGGTGGATGAAATGAAGGTTAGGGTTAGGGTTTGTAGAGAAAGGTGGAGTGTCTGGATGGATGAAACGAATTTTGTGGTTAGATAGAGTGAATGAAACATTATATTGGATCCATCAAACTAAAAACGGGTCAAGTTAACCCGGCTAAGATCCGCGTGGGTATCAGGTGTTGAAAACAAGTTTTCAACACTTTGTGCTTAACAGGTTTGTACAATGGGCTTTAAATACTTGTAAAGTGGCAAAAGACCATTCTATCATTCCTATATGCTTTATAAAGTAGTATAGATATATATATATATATATATATATATTAATTTAACTGCTTCACTTATTTGGTGCTTATAACTTCTAAAATATGACGTTTTATAAAACAATGAATATGCCATTAGAACGAGAATAATTTTATCTACATTTTGAACCAAGTTTCATTAAAAACAGAGTAGGTTCAATTATAATGTATTTTTATAATTTAATTATTAGACGGTCACTAGGTCTGTCTAGGTACTTTATATTTCTAACAGTCAACTTACCCGTAATCTACCTGTCTAATAATATAAGTTTTTGTACACTTTTATTTTAATAGAAAGGTCACCCATATACAAGCCAATTAATTAGTATAACATTCCAACCAACTATATATAAAATAGTTTTAAAACTTTTTGGGTCGAATAATTATATTAAAAATAAAACTAGTTACTAGTGGTTAATTAATTTAAACAATCTATAATTCTTATATGAAAAAAAATTAGGAATGTTACATCCTCCCCACCTTGTTATAAATCTCGTCCTCGAGATTTGGGCTACGATATCTCTTTTAGAGTTATGTCACGTCTTAGTCAATAATAACAGTATTAAGGTAAATGACACAGAATCAAGATATGTTCAAATGAATACGAGGGTATCATATAACAATTTAGAAAGCAATGGTTTAACTGAATTAGATCATAGAAATTGATGTTAAACAAACGAGATGAAATGATATAGTTTTCAAGATGATTAGGTTCAAGTCAAAAGAGATATATGATCAATAGATATCTAAATTGAATGTTTACAAGTTGTAAATGATTTTTAGAATCAATAGAGTTTACTGTCGAAAGAAAACTTACTTCGATTGTCAATTGTGGAAGACTCAGAATCAACAATGTAACACCCCGAAAATATAAATCTTTATATTAGAAATTCAAGAATTTCATAAACAAGAATTTACTATCTAGAAATTTTAACCTAGTTAAAATTACAAGCCTAGAAATAACTAACACTAGGTTAAAAACACTAGTACTTAAAGTTAGATGATAAATGAGGGACTAAGCTTGCCAAAAATGAAAGTTTAATGTTGAATTATAACAAAAACTCACCAAACACACCATTTAGGTGTGTCTGGTCGATCAAGTGAAGCAGGAGGGCGATCCCCACTTCTCCAAAACCCTAAAATCTCATTAATCTTGCAAATTGAATGATTAATCCAAGTTGAAATCGAGAATTGAGCCTAGAATCGTAATCCTCATCACAAGAGGATTGTAAGGTATGTAAAATCTGATGAAATCTCTTAACTTGAATTTCTCATGATTTTGGAAAATTTGAAAATTGATGTTGCATGTGTGTTATTTGGTTTGATTAGAATTGATATGGTGTTTAGAAGTGAAACCTAGCTAATTTCATGTGAAATCATGACCAAATTCAGGAAATTCCATGAACACCATGAAGGTGGGTTGTGGGTTTTACATGATGAGGATGAACACTAGGGTTTAGAGTGATTATTCTAGTGTAATTCGATTTTAGAAGGTGATTTCAGAAAAGTATGATGTTTAAATGCTATATGATGGCTTTATTGAAGTTAAGTTAACTAATTAGCAAGCTATAAACATGAATATGAATGATGTAGAAATTCTGCCCTCATAGTGTTTGTTGAAATGCCTCAAAGAAGGCTTAAAAATAGAAATTTAAAGCTTTAACGCATAATTATGATGTTTCGGTATATTATGCGAAGAGAGGTCTAAAGAGAGTTTTAAACATGTCTTGAATTGAACTCTATAGGACAAGATACCGGAACGTCGAGTGGACAAGCCGGTGGTGATTCGCGGTTGAAGGGCGTACGCTAAGGTATGTAACTTGACCCGTTACATTAAGTAAATTTAGATCATTGTAATATGCATAGTTGAATTTTAGAATAAAAGCTACTATGAATTAAAGCGATGATATCGCTATATTGGATATTTGGTCAAAAGTTGGTTAGAACTCGTTGGTAGTCGTCAAAAGGAAGGAATTTCGTAGACGAGCCAAACGGGTCGGATAATCAAGTAAGGCATGGTTATTGTTTCGGATTATAATAGTTTGATTGTTGATTTTGAATATTATATAACATATTAGAAATACGAGGTTTTAATGAATTGGTGTCATAGAAAACTGCAACCCGAGAGTTGGGTCTTGGTGTAATGAACAAACAAAAACAAAACATGAAATTCCAGGTATTACCGTAAATTACGGTAGTACCGTAATTTACGGTGGATGTGATATGTTTACGGTGTGGATCATCTGCTTTACGGTGGATCAAAAATTTCCAGGACTCACCGTAAATTACGGTAACACCGTAATTTACGGTGGAACAGAAAACTTAATTTTTTTTTTTATTTATGATTGGATCATATGTTAAGTCTTATGTACTAAAGTCAAAACTAATGTTTTAATGGTTTTGACCCTAGGTGATTAGATGGACCTTACGGATGGTGGTCAAGCAACGTCGAAGAATCGAACACGTCTTTTGAAGCTTCCGCTATGTGTTTAATCTTACTTAATCTTTGTTCATGGGTTGTAAACAATTATTAATCAATTTTTGAATGTTTTAACTTAAACATTAGTTGACTAATGTTTATCTACTTGAAATCTTGACTTATGAAACTTATATTGAATTAATATCTTTAGTATAAAATGTATGAAATTAGTCTTAAATTCAAGAAAAATGTAAGGTTGTTACAAACAAGCTCAAATGAAATAGAAGCACGAAAATGATTTGTCAACTATCGAACCATAACAAGAGAAAAATCAGGGTGTTGACATTTATTGAATTGTAAGGATACACCAAAATACAATAGAGTTTAGTGTATCATTGTCTTAGTACATAATTGTATCAAGACTACTTTTGAATGATGAATCAAAGGAAAGACATACGTGGTTTTGAATGATTCGTATGATTATGATTAACCCAAGCTACAAGTTTATATCGACGCCACAAGGTGTCGAAATGATTGAAATAGCTCAATAATTACGGTGACCGAACAAATTCACCGTTTTTGTAATCAACTGAAAGTTTTAGCGAAGTAAATTTGGATATTCATTTTGAATAGTATTTTCAATTGATGATGAAAAGACCAAATGAATATCATAAAATTTTCGATCAATGATGAAAGAATCTTTAGAGGTACACCGGAATATGATATGAATTTGTGTACTCTTATCTTAACACATAATTGTATTAAGACTGTTTAAGATAATAAAATAAATCCGTACATCAAGTGTGAAAATGAGATTAGCTCAAGCTTCAAAAAAAAAACGCCACCACAAGGTGTCGTAACCAATTAAATGATTCAATGAAAAGGCCAAACAATATTATGGTTCTGAAGATGAAGTAATTGACAGAATGCATTTATTTATAAACTTTTATTTCTATTGGGGTTAAATAATAACTTAACTTAGATATTACATGTCAGCGATTACGTCTGGAATCATTTCTACTTCCTGCGTAGTAATTACGAATGCTTGCGCGTTCTTCTTAGCTCCGTCTGTTGTTCTGGCTTTGTTTTCGGGTGCTTTGGTCAGTTTTGGGCAATATGGTTTGATGTGTCCTGTCTCCCCGCAATTGTAACAAATATTAGTCTTCCTTCTACATTCTTCTTCTGTATGCCCGGTCATCTTGCAAAAGTCACAGTAGGGTGTTCTCCTAAAACGGCATCTTCCTGAATGCTTTTTGTTACAGCTTCTGCATGTATGTTGCTCCAATGACAGTTCAGTTCCTTTCTTCTTGAATTCTTGGGAAATTTTATGGGCTAACTCTTTCTTCTTGTTTTCTTCTCTTGTGCGGATTAGTCCATCTGTTAGGATGTTAGCTAGTTCAACTGCTTCTTCAATAGTCTGTGGTCTTGCGGCCTTGACCATGTCTCGGATTTCCCTCACTAATCCCAAATATAACGAGAAATTAGTACGGGTGCTGGCGAAGCCAGAGTTGGTACCATTCTTGCATATTCGAAGAACGTTGTCGTATATTCACGACAATTCACACCTATCATTTTATGATTTAGGAACTCGTTAGTCATTCGTTCCTTTTCATAAGGGGGACAAAATTTCCTTTCTGCCATTTATTTGAATTTTTCCCAGTTCATGGCATAAGCCATGTCACTTCCTTTTGCCTGAAGAATTGTATTCCACCATTCTAAGGCTTCTTCTTTAAAGAGGTTGGAAGCATACATCACCTTATCTTCTTCGGCACATTTGCTGATTGTAAGAACAGCTTCCGTCTTTTCCATCCATCGCAGAGCAGCAGTGGCTCCTTCACTGCCTGCGAACTCAGTTGGTTTACAAGCTAGAAATTCTTTGTAGGTACACCCGAGAGTCATCGTCTTCTTTTTCTTGGGAAATGGGGTTTTAATAATATCATCATTGCCTCCATTAACATTATGGCTAAAACTATCGTCACGAGTATGCTTGCTACTTACAACTTTGGTGGGTTCTACGAGGTTTTTAACGGCTTTAATTATTAAAGGTAAAGCATTAGCTATTCCTTGGTCTATTAGACTTTCTATAGCATTTTTATACAAATGATTTTAATTATTAGCATGAACTTCTAGATTATGTGGTACTTCATTCGACATCTGAATTGTAAACATTTTCAATTATCAATATCACAGAATAAATAAAACAATAATTCCAGGAATCATATATATTTAAATCCACAAAAATAACACATATGTTATTTTGTATTAATTTCTTAACTTTATTTTTCAAGTTTAGGTATTAAAAGAACACCTAAATAGCTTAAACAAGTGGCTCTGATACCACCTTCTGTCACGGCCCCTGACCCCACCCTGGGAGCGAGAGCCGTGAATCAGTCAGATGGTATCGGTGCTTATTAATTACGCAGCAGAAAAATTTTCATCAGGATCGTAGTTAGGAAATATTTTCAGAGTTTATAAAACACCGAACTTTTAATATTAAACAAATGGGCTAAAACCCGTATTCCATTCAAATGTTTTTATAGGGATAAACCCAAATAAATAAAAAATGAGTTTCTTCTTTTATTCAGGTATTTATAACCACTTTATTTAAGCCTTCAGTGCTCCATAGCTGGCTTCTATTATCTTTACAGCAAGTTACCTGAGACATGTTTTGAAAACATTTTATCACTAATAAATACTGGCGAGTTCATTCCATTTTTATAAAATATATTGTTATACTTTACAGCATCAAGGTTTTTATATTTATTTATATTTATCCAACCCAATTGGTATTTTTCACATGGTGACAGTTTTGATATGACGGTGGTCATATCACTCATTGGCTCACTTTCGTCCAATAGTGAATTTATCAGGTAATAGATATATAGTATATCTTACTATTATATTAGTCACTTGGCGATTCCTGTGACGGTGGTCAAATCACTGTTGATCATTCTCTCAACTAGTGCCTCGGGTCATATTACTGTTGATCATTCTCTCAACTAGTAATTGTGGTCATATCACTGTTGATCATTCTTTCAACTAGTGACTCTGGTCATAACACTGTTGATCGTTCTCTCAACTAGTGCCTTTGGTCATGTCACGGTTGATCATTCTTTCAACTAGTGACTCTGGTTATATCACTGTTGATCATTCTCTCAACTAGTGACTCTGAACTTAGTATTGTCCCATGACATTACTTTGTCAAATATATTTTCTATGGCACAAAACCAATTACCCCAGAAAATGAAATATATCATGTTCCGCCAAATTAATAGTTATAACTTTATCAAATATAATATATTAATTAAATAATTGTAATATTATTATTTAATATATTAACGTGACTAAGACTAAAAATATAATCTTAGTATAGTAGAATATATTATTTTTGACTATTTATTATGGTATACGTTTATGGACTAAACATTATTTTATAATGTAAATAGTAATTTAAGTTTATTAAATATATTTTCTTTAATATATATTGTAATAATGATTAATAAAGCCATATTTTATATACACACCATTTAGATTTATCTCAATCATATATTAAATTTGTTAATTAATGATTTAATGTTAAAATAATATTAGTTATATTATTATTTATATATGCAATATTAAATTGGTAATATATTAAAACAAATATAAGGTGACATTTAATATACACATGTTACGTATATTCAATATAGATGCCTTTAGGATATTCTTAGTTTTATTTGTTTATATGTTCAACACTTTTGGAAAGTATTTAATATAAGACAGTTTAAATATAGCCTAATCCTTAAACAAAAGATTCCTTATGATACGAGCCTAATCCTAACTTAGGTATTAATCATAAGGATTAGCTTTGTATTAGTAACTGGGGCACAATTAATTCTCCCTGTGATTTTGGTCATGTTACTATTGGCTAACTTTCTAGCCAATAGTAACGAGGGTCAAATAATGTATAAAACCTCCCATACCGGTAGTTATTACAGGATATAAAAATTCAACCACGGTAAGTATAACTGGTAAACATTTAGGATTTTGTAAAGCATTTTTAAATATAAGTGTATCACAAAAAGGTGATAAAACTGTGAGAAAAGAGAATGGACTCACTTTGTAACTTTAGGGTTCAACTAGAAAGCCTCCTGGTAGAATCTTGGGTATAACTTCTGAGCTATTTAAAAATATATAATGCATTCGTGTTAAGTATAGTACCCCTAATTCAACCTTGTCCCTATGTCACGAGACCGAACCCAAACGAACTTAGTCGGGCAGAGCCTTCACATGCGTTATGGGGCTCCAGATCAATCGAAAAGGGTAGCGGTGATCGGGATTTAAAACACTTAAAACGGGGCAGGGCTTTATTATTATTAATGAAATAATAAAAAAATAAAAAGCTAGAAATTGAGAAAGAGAGGGCGAGATGGAGAAACAAGCGGATTGAAATCTGAATTGACATGTTTATTTATACTACAAAAGTGAACCTTGGGACTCACCTTTCTTGAACACGTACACAATGCTTTCCTAAATTTCAAATTGTTCTCATTTTGAAACGTAGAGTTATACTAATATTGATTTTAATATTATTTTATTAATATAATATATATATATATATATATATATATATATATATATTAATTTAACTGCTTCACTTATTTGGCGCTTATAACTTCTAAAATATGACGTTTTATAAAACAATGAATATGCCATTAGAACGAGAATAATTGTATCTACATTTTGAACCAAGTTTCATTAAAAACAGAGTAGGTTCAATTATAATGTATTTTTATAATTTAATTATTAGACAGTCACTAGGTCCGTCTAGGTACTTTATATTTCTAACAGTCAACTTACCCGTAATCTACATGTCTAATAATATAAGTTTTTGTACACTTTTATTTTAATAGAAATGTCACCCATATATAAGCCAATTAATTAGTATAACATTCCAACCAACTATATATAAAATAGTTTTAAAACTTTTTGGGTCGAATAATTATATTAAAAATAAAACTAGTTACTAGTGGTTAATTAATTTAAACAATCTATAATTCTTATATGAAAAAAAAATGGGAATGTTACATTTCATATCCATTAGGAACCACTCTTTTCCTTTGTCCTTACTTCCTTTGAAGTTAGCCGGTTTAGACATAGTAATAGGCATGGATTGGTTATCCTATAACCAAGCTCAGATCGTGTGTGACAAGAAGCAAGTAGTAATCAAGACTCCGTATGGTGAGCAACTTACCATACAGGGAGATACTCAGTATGGATTACCTAAGCAAGTGTCTATACTTAAGGCTTCAAGGTGTATGAAGAAAGGATGTGTCATCTACATGGCACAAGTAACTATTGATGAGCCGAAGCCTAAGATTGAAGATATCGCCGTCATTTCTGAATATCCCGAAGTATTCCCTGAAGAACTACCTGGTTTGCCACCAGATAGGCAAGTAGAATTCAGAATTGATATTATTCCAGGAGCAGCACCAGTTGCAAGGGCACCTTACAGGTTGGCACCAACAGAAATGAAAGAGTTGAGGACTCAGTTAGATGAATTGTTGGCAAAAGGTTTCATTAGACCTAGCTCGTCTCCATGGGGAGCACCAATCCTGTTGGTGAAGAAGAAGAAGGATGGATCGATGCGCCTATGCATCGATTATCGCGAACTTAACAAGGTCACTATCAAGAATAGATATCCATTGCCCAGGATCGACGATCTGTTCGATCAATTGCAAGGGGAAAGTTACTTCTCGAAGATCGACTTGAGATCAGGTTACCATCAACTGAAGGTTAAAGATGAAGATGTACACAAGACTGCATTTAGGACTCGTTATGGTCATTACGAGTTCTTAGTGATGCCTTTTGGGCTCACTAAAGCGCCAGCAGCATTCATGGATCTCATGAACCGCGTCTGCAAGCCTTACTTGGATAAATTTGTAATCATGTTCATAGATGATATTCTTATTTACTCGAAGACTCAAGCTGACCATGAGAAGCATCTTCGTTGTATTCTTAAGCTGCTTCAACGGGAAAAGCTCTATGTGTGACAACTGGCACAAACCGGTAATTTCCGTACACATTACTTATTGCTTAATGACTGCAATTATGATTTTAATTGTCAGCAATGTCTGAACACATGATTAAACAAGTGAATTCATGCATGTTGTATACTACAAAATATTGCTTTATGCATAAACAAGAACGTTGCGTCAGAATAATAGTAAACTCACCGGTAAGACACACTGTGTCAACAGAACTGCAGAAAGCAGTCAGACAATAGAATTGAGGCCTAGGTGTAGGTCCGACAACAAGAATGCATTAAAACCCAAGAGTACATACAAGGGTTAATATATATGCAATACGAAAGCAAAAATAAGCACTAAAAAGCACCCGAAACGCACTTTAAGTGCAGAATTTATACAAATCAGCAATAATTCAGCATTTAAACATACGAATATTATGCCGAAATGTCGTTTTATTATCCAGAATATTTCCCTAAGTGTTGGGAATTGAAAGGGTACAAGAAAGGTACTTAAACGACACTAAAAGGTGCAATTTAGCACTTTAACGAATCGGTATGTAACCGAACAACCGGACATTACCCGGAACACCAAAATAATGCTAGAAGCATTGTTTTTATTTTTCTAAGCTAGTTAGGGTCCCTGATTTCCCTAACACCCGTTATAACACACTACACGTTAGTAACCGGGTTAATTACCTAACTTAACCTAACTAGTAACTACCTAATACTTAGAAATGGACCAAGACCCCCCCCCCCCATTAAAAGACGTCCCCACCTAGGGGAACATACATGGTACAATGTTGAATTTTTTAATCTTCCATGTCTAATATCAATTAGACATATTAACTCTTGGATATTACACATAAATTTTGTCTATAAGTTAGACCATTCACCCACATGATCATTCACATTACACAACTCAACTTCAAACACTCCTCTCTCCCTCTAGAACTTACGGCCACACACACACACCTCCATCCATCCGATTTCAAGCTTAGTTCATCACATTCCAAGGTTATACAAGTGTTACGGGTCACGTATTAGGAGTCTTGGAGCAAACGGAAGGCGAAGGACCTCTCTACTTTGCTTTTATCCACTCGATTTGTGCTTAGAATCTTCCCTAGCCTTGAGCTAGAGGTATAACACTTAAAACTTGTTCTTGAACATATCTAAAGTGGTTAAAAGAGATTTTGTCGGTTAAATATCGTTAACTTATGTTTTGATGCATTAAAGTCTAGTAAAAACTATAAAAGTGGTGGTTAATAGCTTGTAACTTGTGTAAAAGTTGTAGGACTTGAAATATGTGGTTATTGAGACCCGATCTATGATGTGGTAGCTCGGATCTCCGTTTAACCCGACTTTGTAAGATCATGTATCTTCACATAAGCTCGTTTTTGACTAAATACAAGGGTTAAAGGCGAAACTCTACCACACAAGATACATGAACTTGTGTAGAAATATTTTACTTGTGTAAAAGTGATTTAACCGGTAAAATGGTGTTTAAAACTAGCAGATCTACGTATCTGCAAGTGGTATTTTTGAAGAACCACACTTTAAAGAAATCACATGTTCTAAACCGGGTCTTACACAAACAAAAGTGGTTTTTGTGAACAAACAAGTGTATGGATACTTGTGTAACAAGGGTTTTAACAAAGAAATAATTTTCGTAAAAACCGACTAGAAGATGTAAAACTTCATACTCTTTAAAAATAAAGTTTTTAAGAAGTTAAACTTATTTTTAAAGATAACGAGACTTACTAAATGTGTTAGTAAGTTACTACACATTTTTGTAAATATTCAAGTTCATGAAATTAGTGAGTATTGTTGACGATTATTGTTGATAATTGTTGTTGCTGATTGTTGATGATTGTTGATGATTTAAAAGAAAATAAACACACGTTTTGAAAACGTGGGAAACCTCCATTTTTAGGGGAAACTCTGTCAAAATTTTTATAAATTTTGACACTTAGAAAAATGTAAGTTTTTGAGAAACTTATTCCCTAAAAATGTGTTTAAAAGCATTAACAAGGTTTCCCTAACTTTTGATGATAAGAAATGGTGATTTCTTGAAGAATAAAAATGGATAATAAGTATATATTTTGAGAGAAAAATATATATTATTTTATCACCAAATTTTGTGCTAAGTGTTTATAGTATGTGTTATACGTGCTAGTGTATTAAGACTTAAAAATACACTAAATACTCATGAGGAGTAGAAATATAAAAATACACATACAACATACAAGATACACAATTCGGGTGCAAAGTGCAAAACACAAAAGACTTATATTTATTTTTGGAGAAAATAATATAAGTAAGATACGTAGTTAAAAATATAAGAATATTTTTAACACAAGAAAATATACACAAAAGAGAGTGACTGTACTTGTGCGACGCAAGTCTAGTGACTAACGATAAGAAAACGCGTAAAGGTTACGACGTTAAGTAAGCAAATCCGGTGGAGTTTACGACGCTAGGAACGCAAAGTTGTGAGTTCATGCTCCCCCTTTTCTCTTTAACTGTTTTCAGTTTTTATAACTTCGGGGGTGAAATACATGTACAAAAGTACAATATTTATAAATGGTATGATATAAATACAAGAAGTACACTTGGTGAGAACGAGAACCAAGTGTGACGAAATATAAAATACAAGAAGTACACTTGGTGAGAACGAGAACCAAGTGTGACGAAATATATGAATATGAGAAGCGCATTTGGTGAGACGAGAACCAAGTATAAGGCGCTATGAGAAATGATAACAAGAAACGCGCTTGGTGAGAACGAGAACCAAGTAGGAGGCGTTATGAGAAATAGTGTCACGAATAGGGTTCAGAAGCACCATTAATCAACGTATACATTCAGACCGCAGAACAAAAGGTTAGATCTAACAGGTGCCTGGCAGCCTCACACTCGGTCGGGGCGAGAATCGAGTGGTGCTTTTGTGTCTCAGAATATACCAATTAAATGCCTTAGGTTTGGTAGCTTCCTATGACGTGTCACATGTTAATGGCTTTGCAACCCATTAACAATCTGATAATTACAGAAATACTGTATTTACATAAAATTCATACCATACAAGAATTGATGAATAACTTGAAGTACGTGGGGTACTCAAGAGAATTAATGAATAACTTGAAGTACGTGGGGTACTCAAGAGAATTGATATATAACTTGAAGTACGTGGGGTACTCAAGAAGATTGATAAATAACTTGAAGTACGTGGGGTACTCAAGAGAATGAGAATTAAACTTGAGTACGTGGGGTACTCAAGAAGAAATTGAATTATACAGATGTACGTGGTGTACACATGAAACTGAATTTATGAAAACTTGATTTACTCACAAACTATGTTTTCATACAAAGTATACAAACATGAAATACAAAACTGCATGAATTCACACCAACTTTATGTTGACGTTTTTCCAAAAACTCACATGTATTTCAGGTAACTAGGATGGGTGTGCGCGTGGTCTAGCTTATGCTCGTGGATGTCGCTTGTGTTTAACTTTGAATAAAGTTGTAAACTTTTAAGATAATGCTTTATGCGACTTAGCGATGTAAACGCTAACGAATGTTTTCAAATTATGGTATTTGAATGTTATTTTTACGAGCATGTAGCATGTTTACTCTTCGTATGCAATGAGAACCTTTCATGATCACACCTCGTGCTTCCGCCGTAGAAAGGGGTGTGACAGATTGGTATCAGAGCTGCGATTGTAGTGAACCAGGATTCATTCTCGAGTCTAGTCTACAATCTCTAGGATCCATTCACGAAAACAATTTTCAAAGAGTTTTCATTGCATAAAACGTCCCGCGACATCCACTGCCTGAAACTGTCTACATGAGTCTAGAAAAGACACTACAAGACTTAGAGTGCACTAGAGTAGCACTTGTCATTGACTAGAAATTACTTGCAATTATGTGTGATAATTAGCATGTACTAGAAGTAGAATGTCACAAGTATATGTGACTTTACCTGAAAGCAATGGCCTACCTGAAGGAAGAAATACGAGGATGAAACGAACTGTGCGGACTGTGCAAGGAGATTACGTAATTATGGATGCATACATAATTATGGAATTCAGTGCACAGAAATCACAGCAAGTCTTGTCACGTATAGATTCCCTCAGTGCAAGCCTACTAAATACTCTGCTAGAGTAATAATTGTTTGATGTCACTTATGTGGTATATATACCTGTGAATATATGATACTACTGTCTAGAGTGACGATATCAAACCAATGTCTAACCCTGCTGTGTTATGTTCTGTCAGAACATGGCACCCAGGAAATCTGTGAATGCTCGCAATGACGATCAACCTCCGCCTCCCCCACTGCCAAGAACTGCTGAAGAGCTGAACGCTCTACTGGAGGAAAGGATCTCCGCTGCTATCATCCAGTACGAGGCGAACCGAACTCAGGACAGTGGAGGACCAAGCAACGCTAGGCGTAATGGGAATGGAGATTCGTCTGGAGGCAATGCAGCTCAAGGCTGCACTTTCAAGCAGTTCCTCGACTGCAAGCCGATAAACTATGACGGCACAGGAGGTGCAGTAGCATTTGTGCGCTGGACGGAGAAGACTGAAGCTACTTTCCGCATGAGCAAGTGTACCGCGGATCAACAAGTCACCTTTGCTACTGGGTTATTCGTCGATGAAGCTCTGACTTGGTGGAACCTGCAAGCCCAAACTTTGGGTGATGACGCCGCTTATGGCCTCACTTGGGAGGAACTGAAGGAAAGGATGAGAGAGAAGTACTGCTCTCGTGCAGAACTCCAAAGGCTGGAAACAGAGTTCTGGCACTTGACTATGGAAGGTGCTGACATCAATGGTTACACTCGAAGGTTCCACGACCTGTCGAGAGTGCTTCCCTACATGGTGACTCCCGAATTCAAGCGTGTGGAACGCTACATTTGGGGACTGGCCTCAGAGTTTCGTGGCATGGTGACGTCGGCCAAACCACAAACAATCACCGAGGCTGTAACTCTGGCTGTCAGCCTGACCGAAGATTGTGTTCGCATGAAGAAGCTATCATTGAACCCCACTGAGAAGACCGAGACGCATGCTGAGTCGTCCGGTGACAAAAAGAGAAAGCATACGAGTTTGAACCAAGCTACTCGCAACAACAAGGGTTTCAACAAGAAGCGCGACACTAACCCGTCTCAGGAGGCGAAGACCCTTTCAACCAAGGCTTACCAAGGCTCCATGCCTAGATGCCAAAAATGTAGGTTTCATCATGAAGGAGCTTGTCGCATTTCAAGGTGCGACAAATGTGGTAAATTGGGTCATCAAACAGAAGACTGTTGGGGAAAAGGAAAGAATCGAAATGGAAACGGTGCTGTTAACAAGAATGGTAACGGGAAAGGGCAGAACCAAGGATGCTTCAAGTGTGGAAACAATGATCATTTCATGAAGAACTGCCCAGAGAGAAACAACGCTCCGGCTCGAGCACTTGTGATTGGAGCAAGAGACGCACGCGAGGACCCTAACGTGGTCACCGGTACGTTTCTCATTAACAATCACTTCGCATCCATATTATTTGACACTGGCGCCGATTATAGCTTCATGTCTGTGGAATTTAAGCGCATACTCAGAATAGAATCTAGTAGATTAGAAATTCCTTATTCCATAGAGCTAGCCAATGGTAAACTTGTTGAATCGGGCGAAGTTGTTAGAGGCTGCACGCTAGAACTTGGCGAACGAAATTTTAGCATCGATCTCTTACCTATTCAATTGGGTAGCTTCGATGTAGTAGTCGGGATGGACTGGTTGTCCAAGAACAAAGCTGAAGTTATTTGCCGTGAGAAAATCATTCGCATTCCTTTGGCGAATGGTGAAACTCTCATCGTGCATGGAGAAAAACGAGACGCGCCTCTTCGAATCATCAGTTGCATGAAGGCACAGAAGTGCTTGAGGAAAGGATGTGTCGCTTTCCTAGCACACGTTATAGACAAGAAGGCTGTGGAGCCAAAACTCGAAGACATTCCTGTGGTGAAGGAATTTCCTGATGTGTTCCCTGAAGATCTGCCAGGACTACCTCCGCAACGACAAGTCGAATTCCATATAGACTTGGTTCCAGGAGCTGCTCCTGTAGCCAAGGCACCCTATCGACTTGCACCATCCGAAATGCAAGAATTATCTACACAGCTCCAGGAGTTGTTGGATAAAGGATTCATAAGGCCAAGCTTCTCACCCTGGGGAGCTCCAGTATTATTCGTGAAGAAGAAGGATGGAACACTGCGGATGTGTATCGATTACAGGGAACTGAACAAGCTCACAATCAAGAATCGGTATCCGCTACCAAGGATTGATGACTTATTTGATCAATTGCAAGGATCAAGCTACTATTCCAAGATCGACCTTCGATCTGGATACCATCAGCTGAGAATCCAAGATGAAAGCGTGCCAAAGACTGCATTCAGAACGCGATATGGGCACTACGAATTTCTTGTGATGCCATTTGGATTGACGAACGCGCCAGCGGTCTTTATGGACCTAATGAACCGCGTATGCAAACCATATCTCGATAAATTCGTGATTGTATTTATCGATGATATCCTGATTTACTCGCGAACGAAAGAAGAGCACGAGCAACATCTCAGAACCATCTTGGAGCTACTGAAGAAAGAGAAAC
Source organism: Helianthus tuberosus (assembly GCA_030545235.1). Taxonomy (NCBI): domain Eukaryota; kingdom Viridiplantae; phylum Streptophyta; class Magnoliopsida; order Asterales; family Asteraceae; genus Helianthus; species Helianthus tuberosus. Next base: position 1,407,864 of record JARYGA010036772.1, on the reverse strand, counting down.
TTTATGCAAAGTTCTCGAAATGCGAATTCTGGATTCGCGAAGTACAATTTCTTGGTCACGTGGTGAATGAAAAGGGCATTCATGTAGACCCGTCCAAGATTGAAGCAATAAAGAATTGGGAAGCTCCCAAGACCCCAACTGAAGTTCGACAATTTTTGGGCTTAGCGGGCTACTATCGGCGATTCATTGAGAATTTCTCGAAGATAGCTCAACCGCTAACGACCCTTACTCAGAAAGACAAGAAATACGACTGGGGTCACAAACAAGAAGAAGCCTTTCAGCTACTTAAGAACAAGCTCTGCGATGCACCGATACTATCGTTACCCGAAGGCACTGAAGACTTCGTGGTATACTGCGACGCCTCACGACAAGGCTTGGGTTGCGTGCTCATGCAACGCCAAAAAGTCATCGCTTATGCTTCAAGACAACTGAAGGTTCACGAGAGAAATTATACCACTCACGACCTGGAGCTGGGTGCAGTGGTATTCGCCTTAAAGATTTGGCGACATTATTTATATGGTACTCGATGTACAATCTTCACAGATCACAAAAGCTTACAACACATATTTGATCAGAAGGAATTGAATATGCGCCAGCGACGTTGGGTCGAGCTGCTGAACGATTATGACTGTGAGATTAAGTACCATCCTGGAAAGGCAAACGTTGTAGCAGACGCGTTGAGCCGAAAAGAAAGGGTTAAGACCCTAAGGGTTCGAGCATTGGAAATGACGATTCGAACGAACCTCACTGCACGCATTCGAGATGCGCAACAAGAAGCTCTTAAAGAAGAGAACCGTAAAGCTGAATACCTCCGGGGTGCATTGAAATACATGGTGCCAAATGAAGAGGGAGCCTTATACTTCAAGAAGCGTATTTGGGTTCCACTCTATGGTGGCATACGAGAAGTCATCCTTAATGAAGCCCACAAATCGAGATATTCGATCCATCCAGGATCGGACAAGATGTACCAAGACTTGAAAGAGTACTATTGGTGGCCGAGACTCAAAAGCGACGTTGCTGTCTATGTTGGAAAATGCCTAACCTGTGCGAAGGTTAAGGCCGAATATCAGAAACCGTCCGGCCTACTACAACAACCAGAGATTCCCGTGTGGAAGTGGGAACAAATCTCGATGGACTTCATAACGAAATTACCCAGGACCCCGAGAGGGCACGATATGATATGGGTAATAGTTGATCGATTAACAAAGTCTGTGCATTTCCTACCAATCCGAGAGAAGGATAGCACTGGAAAGCTTGCAGAGATATACTTAAAGGAAATTGTGGCACGTCATGGAGTGCCAATCTCAATCATTTCAGACAGAGATGGACGCTTTGTCTCAAGAATCTGGCAATCATTTCAGGAAGCCTTTGGATCTCAGTTAGATCTGAGCACGGCATTCCACCCACAAACAGACGGCCAGAGCGAACGGACTATACAAACGTTAGAAGATATGCTTCGCGCATGTGTCATGGACCTAGGCGGCAGCTGGGATACTCATCTACCTTTAGTTGAGTTTTCCTACAATAACAGTTATCATACAAGCATAAAAGCCGCGCCGTTCGAAGCTCTGTATGGCCGCAAATGCCGGTCGCCCTTATGTTGGGCAGACGCTGGAGATAAACGTATGGTTGGTCCTGAACTTGTACAAGAGACAACCGACAAGATTGCGCAGATCCGAGAGCGCATTAAGGCGGCTCGAGAGCGACAAAAGAGCTACGCGGATCCAAATAGGAAATCGGTAGATTTCAAAGTGGGAGACAAAGTGTTGTTAAAAGTCTCACCATGGAAGGGCGTAGTCAGATTTGGAAAGCGTGGAAAGTTGAATCCACGATACATCGGACCATTCAGAATATTGAGAAGAATTGGTACCGTGGCGTACAAGTTGGAGTTACCGGCAGAACTTAATGGAGTACATGATACGTTTCATGTATCCAACCTGAAGAAGAGTCCAACGCAAGAAAACGTGACCATCCCGATGGATGAAGTGCATATTGATGAAGCCCTCCGATTTACAGAACAACCCGTTGAGGTTACTGACTGGAAAGTCAACAAGACCAGGAGGAGCAGTGTGAAACTTGTCAAAGTACGTTGGGGCTCTAAGCACGGACCCGAGTACACATGGGAACGTGAAGACCAGATCAAGAAAAAGTATCCCCACCTATTCAAGAAGACTCCAGCGAGAGTTAGTTCAGTCTGAATTTCTGGACGAAATTCTTTTAACGGGGGGAGACTGTGACAACTGGCACAAACCGGTAATTTCCGTACACATTACTTATTGCTTAATGACTGCAATTATGAGTTTAATTGTCAGCAATGTCTGAACACATGATTAAACAAGTGAATTCATGCATGTTGTATACTACAAAATATTGCTTTATGCATAAACAAGAGCGTTGCGTCAGAATAATAGTAAACTCACCGGTAAGACACACTGTGTCAACAGAACTGCAGAAAGCAGTCAGACAATAGAATTGAGGCCTAGGTGTAGGTCCGACAACAAGAATGCATTAAAACCCAAGAGTACATACAAGGGTTAATATATATGCAATACGAAAGCAAAAATAAGCACTAAAAAGCACCCGAAACGCACTTTAAGTGCAGAATTTATACAAATCAGCAATAATTCAGCATTTAAACATACGAATATTATGCCGAAATGTCGTTTTATTATCCAGAATATTTCCCTAAGTGTTGGGAATTGAAAGGGTACAAGAAAGGTACTTAAATGACACTAAAAGGTGCAATTTAGCACTTTAACGAATCGGTATGTAACCGAACAACCGGACATTACCCGGAACACCAAAATAATGCTAGAAGCATTGTTTTTATTTTTCTAAGCTAGTTAGGGTCCCTGATTTCCCTAACACCCGTTATAACACACTACACGTTAGTAACCGGGTTAATTACCTAACTTAACCTAACTAGTAACTACCTAATACTTAGAAATGGACCAAGACCCCCCCCCCCCCCATTAAAAGACGTCCCCACCTAGGGGAACATACATGGTACAATGTTGAATTTTTTAATCTTCCATGTCTAATATCAATTAGACATATTAACTCTTGGATATTACACATAAATTTTGTCTATAAGTTAGACCATTCACCCACATGATCATTCACATTACACAACTCAACTTCAAACACTCCTCTCTCCCTCTAGAACTTACGGCCACACACACACACCTCCATCCATCCGATTTCAAGCTTAGTTCATCACATTCCAAGGTTATACAAGTGTTACGGGTCACGTATTAGGAGTCTTGGAGCAAACGGAAGGCGAAGGACCTCTCTACTTTGCTTTTATCCACTCGATTTGTGCTTAGAATCTTCCCTAGCCTTGAGCTAGAGGTATAACACTTAAAACTTGTTCTTGAACATATCTAAAGTGGTTAAAAGAGATTTTGTCGGTTAAATATCGTTAACTTATGTTTTGATGCATTAAAGTCTAGTAAAAACTATAAAAGTGGTGGTTAATAGCTTGTAACTTGTGTAAAAGTTGTAGGACTTGAAATATGTGGTTATTGAGACCCGATCTATGATGTGGTAGCTCGGATCTCCGTTTAACCCGACTTTGTAAGATCATGTATCTTCACATAAGCTCGTTTTTGACTAAATACAAGGGTTAAAGGCGAAACTCTACCACACAAGATACATGAACTTGTGTAGAAATATTTTACTTGTGTAAAAGTGATTTAACCGGTAAAATGGTGTTTAAAACTAGCAGATCTACGTATCTGCAAGTGGTATTTTTGAAGAACCACACTTTAAAGAAATCACATGTTCTAAACCGGGTCTTACACAAACAAAAGTGGTTTTTGTGAACAAACAAGTGTATGGATACTTGTGTAACAAGGGTTTTAACAAAGAAATAATTTTCGTAAAAACCGACTAGAAGATGTAAAACTTCATACTCTTTAAAAATAAAGTTTTTAAGAAGTTAAACTTATTTTTAAAGATAACGAGACTTACTAAATGTGTTAGTAAGTTACTACACATTTTTGTAAATATTCAAGTTCATGAAATTAGTGAGTATTGTTGACGATTATTGTTGATAATTGTTGTTGCTGATTGTTGATGATTGTTGATGATTTAAAAGAAAATAAACACACGTTTTGAAAACGTGGGAAACCTCCATTTTTAGGGGAAACTCTGTCAAAATTTTTATAAATTTTGACACTTAGAAAAATGTAAGTTTTTGAGAAACTTATTCCCTAAAAATGTGTTTAAAAGCATTAACAAGGTTTCCCTAACTTTTGATGATAAGAAATGGTGATTTCTTGAAGAATAAAAATGGATAATAAGTATATATTTTGAGAGAAAAATATATATTATTTTATCACCAAATTTTGTGCTAAGTGTTTATAGTATGTGTTATACGTGCTAGTGTATTAAGACTTAAAAATACACTAAATACTCATGAGGAGTAGAAATATAAAAATACACATACAACATACAAGATACACAATTCGGGTGCAAAGTGCAAAACACAAAAGACTTATATTTATTTTTGGAGAAAATAATATAAGTAAGATACGTAGTTAAAAATATAAGAATATTTTTAACACAAGAAAATATACACAAAAGAGAGTGACTGTACTTGTGCGACGCAAGTCTAGTGACTAACGATAAGAAAACGCGTAAAGGTTACGACGTTAAGTAAGCAAATCCGGTGGAGTTTACGACGCTAGGAACGCAAAGTTGTGAGTTCATGCTCCCCCTTTTCTCTTTAACTGTTTTCAGTTTTTATAACTTCGGGGGTGAAATACATGTACAAAAGTACAATATTTATAAATGGTATGATATAAATACAAGAAGTACACTTGGTGAGAACGAGAACCAAGTGTGACGAAATATAAAATACAAGAAGTACACTTGGTGAGAACGAGAACCAAGTGTGACGAAATATATGAATATGAGAAGCGCATTTGGTGAGACGAGAACCAAGTATAAGGCGCTATGAGAAATGATAACAAGAAACGCGCTTGGTGAGAACGAGAACCAAGTAGGAGGCGTTATGAGAAATAGTGTCACGAATAGGGTTCAGAAGCACCATTAATCAACGTATACATTCAGACCGCAGAACAAAAGGTTAGATCTAACAGGTGCCTGGCAGCCTCACACTCGGTCGGGGCGAGAATCGAGTGGTGCTTTTGTGTCTCAGAATATACCAATTAAATGCCTTAGGTTTGGTAGCTTCCTATGACGTGTCACATGTTAATGGCTTTGCAACCCATTAACAATCTGATAATTACAGAAATACTGTATTTACATAAAATTCATACCATACAAGAATTGATGAATAACTTGAAGTACGTGGGGTACTCAAGAGAATTAATGAATAACTTGAAGTACGTGGGGTACTCAAGAGAATTGATATATAACTTGAAGTACGTGGGGTACTCAAGAAGATTGATAAATAACTTGAAGTACGTGGGGTACTCAAGAGAATGAGAATTAAACTTGAGTACGTGGGGTACTCAAGAAGAAATTGAATTATACAGATGTACGTGGTGTACACATGAAACTGAATTTATGAAAACTTGATTTACTCACAAACTATGTTTTCATACAAAGTATACAAACATGAAATACAAAACTGCATGAATTCACACCAACTTTATGTTGACGTTTTTCCAAAAACTCACATGTATTTCAGGTAACTAGGATGGGTGTGCGCGTGGTCTAGCTTATGCTCGTGGATGTCGCTTGTGTTTAACTTTGAATAAAGTTGTAAACTTTTAAGATAATGCTTTATGCGACTTAGCGATGTAAACGCTAACGAATGTTTTCAAATTATGGTATTTGAATGTTATTTTTACGAGCATGTAGCATGTTTACTCTTCGTATGCAATGAGAACCTTTCATGATCACACCTCGTGCTTCCGCCGTAGAAAGGGGTGTGACACTATGCCAAATTTTTAAAGTGTGAATTTTGGCTTCGTGAAGTCCAGTTTCTTAGACACGTGGTTAGTGAGCGTGGTATCCAGGTGGATCCCGCTAAAGTTGAAGCTGTCATGAATTGGCAAGAGCCAAAGACGCCTACTGAGATTCGTAGTTTTCTAGGTTTGGCAGGATACTACAGGCGATTTATTTAAAACTTCTCAAGAATTGCAGCACCCCTGACTCTACTAACACGAAAGAATAGCAAGTTTGACTGGGGGCCTAAGCAGCAAGAATCCTTCGATATTTTGAAGCAGAAGTTGAGCAACGCTCCAGTACTGACGTTACCAGATGGAATTGATGAATTTGTAGTTTATTGTGACGCATCGCACACAGGTATGGGATGTGTGCTTATGCAGAAAGGCAAGGTTATTGCCTATGCTTCTCGACAATTAAAAGTGCATGAGAAGAATTAAACCACCCATGACTTGGAGTTGGGTGCCGTGGTATTTGCACTAAAACTATGGAGACATTATTTATATGGTACCAAATGTGTGATCTATTCTGATCACAAGAGCCTTCAACATTTGTTTAATCAGAAGGACTTAAACATGAGGCAGCGACGTTGGATGGAAACTTTAAATGATTATGACTGTGAAATACGATACCATCCAGGCAAGGCAAATGTGGTTGCTGATGCCTTAAGTAGAAAGGAAAGGGTGAAGCCTATAAGAATCAATGCCAAGAGCATTGAATTAAAGAATAATTTGAATGAAAGGTTGTTAGCTGCGCAGAAGGAAGTTGTACTAGAAGCTAACTATCCTGATGAGAAGCTAGGAATAACTGCCGAACAGTTTTCCTATGGCAAAGACGGAATCCTGAGATTAAATGAACGAATATGGGTTCCAATTTATGGAGGACTTAGGGATGTTATCCTCCAGGAAGCCCACAGTTCTAAGTACTCCGTTCATCCTGGAGCTGATAAAATGTACCAGGATTTGAAAGCCAATTTTTGGTGGATAGGCTTAAGGAAGTCTATAGCTACCTATGTAGCCAAATGTTTAACGTGCGCGCAAGTTAGAGCTGAACACCAAAAGCCGTCAAGTTTGCTACAACAGCCTGAACTTCCCACCTGGAAGTGGGAAATGGTGACAATGGATTTTATCACCGAGTTACCAAAAATAAAGAAAGGAAATGATACTATTTGGGTGATAGTGGATAGACTGACTAAGTCAGCTCACTTCCTACCTATTAAGGAAACACATAACTCAGATAAATTAGCTCAGCTGTACGTGGATGAGATTGTATCTTTCCATGGAGTGCCAGTGTCTATCATTTCTGATAGGGATACAAGGTATACATCGCACTTCTGGAAGAGCTTTCAGCAATCCCTAGGCACTCGATTGAACTTCAGCACGGCATATCATCCGCAAACGGATGGTCAAAGTGAACGAACGATTCAAACACTGGAAGATATGTTAAGGGCTTGTGTTATTGACCTAGGTGGAAGTTGGGATGAACATCTTCCATTGATCGAATTTTCATATAATAATAGCTATCACTCAAGTATCCAAGCTGCACCATTTGAAGCTTTATATGGAAGAAAGTGCAGAACGCCCGTTTGTTGGGCAGAAGTTGGAGATGTCCAACTAACAGGACCTGATATAGTTCTGGAGACGACAGACAAGATTGTGCAGATAAGAGATCGTCTCAAAGCTGCCAGAGATAGGCAGAAAAGCTACGCATACTTAAGGCGTAAACATCTAAAGTTTGAAGTTGGTGATAAGTTTCTGCTTAAAGTATCACCCTGGAAGGGGGTGATGCGTTTTGGTAAGAAAGGTAAGCTAAGCCCAAGGTATATAGGACCATTCGAGATCATCGAATGTGTAGGAACAGTGGCTTATAAGTTAAACTTTCCTGAAGAGCTCAGTGGTATTCACAATGTATTACACATCTGCAATCTAAAGAAATGTCTAGCTGATGAGTCACTAGTCATGTCACATAAGGATGTGCACATAGATGAGAGCTTAAAGTTTGTTGAAAAACCCTTGTCGATCGAGGATCGACAGGTTAAGAAGCTTCGAAGGAAGCAAGTGCCAATTGTGAAAGTCAAATGGGATGCCCGTAGAGGTCCCGAGTACACGTGGGAGGTAGAATCCACTATGAAAGAAAAGTACCCTCATTTGTTTCAGTAAATCTCGAGGTCGAGATTTCTTTTAAGGGGGTGAGGATGTAACACCTCATAAATTCATGTCCAATAATGTATCGACACGTGTCATGAGCTTTAAACGTGTAAAAGATTACTTTAAAGGGACTAAAGTTGACAAACAAATAAAGTATGTGAATATAAGGGTTCAAAGTGTAAACAATGGATAAATATACCTTACAATAACCCTACATGATGTTTATACCCTTAAACGAATGATTTATGGATCATACGGAGCGAATTGTGGAAGAAAGTGAGAGATTACAAACTACAGGGGTTAAATGTGTCAACATGTTTAAAGTATACCTCTGAGTGACCTTTTAGCGAACTCGAAGCTTTGTAATGATAAATTATACTCACTAGAATATGTGGTAAAAATTTCACCAAGTTTCGTTATCGTATGAGAAAGTTATGACAATATTCGTATACGAGGGGTTAAAAGCGCCAACGTTGAATTCTAGGGCCTTACGGGTGATCACAAAGTTAACCGAGGACTTAACGATGTTTGTATATGTCTTGGAGCCCTTAAAAGTAAGGTTAGAGGGCCAAAAGTGCAAGAAAAATTCTTAAACCCACGTTTGAAAGGACCAGGGGCTGAATTGTAAATAGCTGAAACTTGTTTGGCTGGTTCTGGAAGGCCAGGCGGCCCGCGTAAGACTACCTAAAGGTCTACGCGGCCCGTGTGAGTGTGCTAGCATCAGAAAATTCGCACAGGTGTCTGTCCAGGCCTGTTAACCGACTTTGAATGCTTGTTTTGCATACCAGGGGCTGCCCCAATGGTAAATCATGCATAGGGGGCACTTGTAAGCATCTCATATCACCTGTAGCCTTCCTTGTCATGATCCTAGATGATCAAAATGGATATATAAGGAGCTTCAATGTTGCAACTCTTGTGCACATTCACTTGAAACTCTCACAACTCAAGTTCTGGAGATTTTTGGAGCTCAAGCACCCTTCCTTGGAGTCACTAGTCGTGCTTAGGACCCTTGTAAGTGTCCTTAACTTTCTTTAATTCAGTTTTACTTAGTTAATTAGCTTAAAGTCAAACAGTCGTAATTAGAGTTTGACTTCGTGATTAATTAATATTTGTCCAGTCAAATTTTCACATGAGTCCATACATAATATTCTTACAAATATTACACATAACACAATAATGTTTCAAATCATTCATGTTCACTCATGCTTAGATCTTTCACTTTTATAACAATTTTCACATGAGTCCATACATATATACACACACATATACACGAAATTTATACACACATATACATTCCAAAATTTCACTTTTCAACACATCACTTTCAAATCTTAGATCTTTTAGAACCTTCTTGCATGATATCTAAAAATCCCTTTAATCATCATATATTTCAAGAAAGCAAATAATCAAGAACTTTTTATCAAAAATCAAAATACAATTTATACACACAATCGACCATAAACTCATACATGCACACACTCATTTTTATTTTATTAAAAACTCATTTATCTGAAATTTTCAAGTTTATGTTTAGATTCAAGAATCAAGAGAAACGTTCATTATCTTCTTTGTTACTCTAAATCAAGAACAATATTTAAAGAAAATAGTTTATACCTTCAAGATTTTAGTTGGGTTTTTTATAGAAGATGGTGATATGAGACTTGATTTTGCTTGATACTTGCTTGAAATCACTTCCAAACCTTCTAACAAGCTTCAAATCACCAAGTAAAGACCTTGATTCTTCATGTTTTGATTTTGAAAATGGTATGGTAGTGTGATATAGGGGTGTTCGGCCGTGAGCTTGAAGGAGAGAGAGAGAGAGTGAATGAAATTTGAATGTGGTCTTGGAATTGGGTATGTATGAGTGCATGCAACAAGCATAATCATCATTTTCAATTCTCAAGAAAGGACAAGTGTCCATTTCCAAGAAACAATGGCATTTTGGCAGCCCAAATTGCCGCCACATAAGGCCCCCTCTCACGAAATATATACATACATATATATTATATGCATACTAATTCAAAAACAGGCATTTTACTGATTACTGGGTATTTTATCTAGCGTTTTAATCCCGTTTTAGTGCGTTTTAAATTATTTTTATTGTTCTATATAAATAATCACTCAAAATTATTACTGAAATAATTACCAGCTGCCCTGACTGGCTGCGTTGACAGCATTTTGTTTAATTCGCGCAGTATCGCGCGGTACATGCTCAAACTCGAAAAATAGTGTCTCTTAGCGTTTTAATTTATTTTTCCACACGGGTACGATTAAAATTTTTATTCTAATTATAACAGAATATTTTTAGGATTTTAACACTGATCGGGTGGTCACCGACGTTCATTTCGCATTTTAAACGTTACGCGATAAGCGTTAGTTTTATCGTTGCCAACATAATTTTTATACACATCTAAATTTATCAACACATCATATATCATATATTCACATCATATTTAGTCACAAATAGTCACGTTACATGTTCGCTACACAGATTACTATTGTCCGGTACGGCCTAAGAGGTCGGGTGTCACAGTCTCCCCCTGTTTAAGGAATTTTGTCCCCGAAATTCTACTCTCTACAGGTTTCGTTTTCGCACTCGGTGGGAAGAGGTGAGGATATTTCTGTTGCATTTGGTCTTGTCGCTCCCAGGTGAACTCGGGTCCACGCTTAGAATTCCAACGGACCTTGACCAATTCAACCTTACTCCTCCTGAGTTTCTGGGTTTTCCGATCCAGAATTTACACTGGTTCTTCGATAAATCTCAGTTTATCGTCTACTCGAACCTCTCCAGGGGGTATAATTAGTGTCTCATCAGAAAGACACTTTTTCAGGTTGGAGACATGAAATACATCATGGACTCCAATCAACTCCTGTGGCAACTTGAGCCTATACGCAACTGGTCTAACTCGAGAGACGACTTCGAAGGGACCTATATAGCGCGGGCTCAACTTCCCCCTCTTCCAAACCTCATAACGCCCTTCCACGGCGATACCTTCAGCATAACTCTATCACTAACTTGAAACTCCAGCGGTTTCCTTCGGTTATCTGCATAACTCATCTGGATCTGCGGCAGCCTTTAACCTATTCTTGATCTGGACAACCTTTTCCGTGGTCTCCTGAATGATCTCGGGTCCGGTCAAATGCTTTTCACCAACTTCAGCCCAACTGAGCGGTGATCGACACTTCCTTCCATATAGGGCTTCAAACGGAGCGGCTTTTATACTGGCGTGGTAACTATTGTTGTAAGAAAACACTACCCAGGGCAAATGAGTATCCCAACTTCCACCGAAATCAATCGCACATGCTCTCAGCATATTCTCTAACATCTGAATGGTCCTTTCGCTCTGACCATCCGTTTGAGGATGATGTGCAGTACTTATATCCAAACGAGAACCCAGCGATTTCTGGAGTGATCGCCAAAATCAGGAGTCAAATCGTCCGTCTCTATCCGAAATGATTGACATAGGTACTCCATGACGGGCTACAATCTCGTTAAGGTACAGCTGCGATATCTTTTTCGTATTGTCTGTTTCCTTAAGTGCCAGAAAATGAGCAGACTTCGTCAATCGATCCACAATTACCCAGATCAAATTGTGTCCACATGACGTACGGGGTAACTTGGTGATAAAGTCCACCGTAAGATATTCCCATTTCCACTTAGGAATCTCTGGTTGCTGCAGAAGCCTAGACGGCTTCTGGTGCTCAGCCTTGACCCTAGAGCATGTCAGACATTTACTCACATAGGCCGCAATGTCTCTCTTCATCTTCGGCCACCAGTAAAACTCCTTAATGTCCTGATACATCTTGGTAGAACCTAGGTGAATGCAATACTTGGATTTATGAGCTTCGTACAAAACCAATTCACGGAGGTTACCTTTAAGCGGAACTCAGACTCGGTTCATAAAGTACATTACTTCATCTGCTTTCGATATCAGTTTACATTCTAAGCCCTTCAAACCTTCACTTCTTAAATCAACATCCTTCAAAGCTTCTCGTTGTGCATCACGAATTTGATCGGTTAAACTCGTTTGTATGGTCAAACCCAAAGCACGCACACGTAGAGGCTTTTCCCGTTCCATCCTACTGAGCGCATCTGCAACAACGTTTGCTTTCCCTGGGTGATAACGGATATCACATTCATAATCATTGAGTAACTCCACCCAACGTCGTTGTCACATATTGAGCTCCTTCTGATCGAAGATGGGCTGGAGGCTCTTATGGTCTGTGTAAATCGTACACTTCGTGCCATACAAGTAGTGTCTCCAGATCTTCAAAGCAAACACAACAGCTCCAAGCTCCAAATCATGTGGTGTGTAATTCTTCTCGTGCACTTTCAATTGTCTGGACATATAGGCTATCATTTTGTCTTTTTGCATTAAAACGCATCCAAGACCCAAACGTGAAGCATCACAGTAAACAATGAAATCACTACTTCCCTCATGAAGGGAAAGAATAGGTGCACTGCAGAGCTTTTCCTTCAATGACTGGAAAGCTTTCTCCTGCTTTTCCTTCCAGTCAAAGTTCCTCTCCTTCTGGGTTAATAGCGTCAATGGCTGCGCTATTCTGGAGAAGTTCTTGATGAATCTCCGGTAATACCCAGCAAGCCCTAAGAATTGTCGCACCTCTGACGGAGTCTTTGGCGCTTCCCAATTCTTTATTGCTTCGATCTTAGATGGATCTACATGTATACCTTTCTCATTTATGACATGTTTGAGAAAATGAACTTCCCGAATCCAAAACTCACATTTAGAGAATTTGGCATACAGCTTCTCTTCCTTCAGCAACTCCAAAATTAACCTCAAATAATGCTCATGATCTTCTCTGCTTCGTGAATAAATAAGTATATCGTCAATGAATACTATCACGAATTTGTCCAAGTAGGGTTTGCATACCCTGTTCATGAGATCCATGAACACAGCTGGCACATTAGTTAAACCAAAGGGCATGACTAGGAACTCATAATGGCCGTATCGTGTTCGAAAGGCTGTCTTTGGAATGTCTTCATCAGCAACCTTCAACTGATGATAGCCTGAACGCAGATCTGTCTTCGAGTAGTAGCTGGATCCCTAAAGCTGGTCAAACAGATCATCGATCCTCGGCAAAGGATACCAATTCTTAATAGTTAACTTGTTCATATTCCTGTAATCTATACACATCCTAAAGGATCCATCCTTCTTCTTCACGAACAGAACAGGCGCACCCCAAGGCGAATAACTCGGTCAAATGAAACCATTGTCTAGTAGCTCTTGAAGCTGGTACGACATTTCTTTCATTTCAGACGGTGCTAATCAATAGGGAGATTTTGCAATTGGTGCAGCACCAGGTACCAAATCGATTCGGAACTCGATCTGTCTCGCAGGGGGTAATCCGGGTAAGTCTTCAGGAAAAACCTCTTGATAATTACGAACAATAGGAATCTCCTCGATCTTCCTACATTCGCCCTTTGTATCCATGTAACACCCCGTGTTTTCACGAGTGAAAGTCAAAGTCAAGGTCAAAGTCAACGACCGATTTCGCGCTACTTGACTAGTAGAAATGTCTTTATTTTATTTGTATTATGTGGAGTAAGTGTTGTTACTTGCAATAATCGAAGCGTGTTAATCGTATTTCAATCAACCTACGACTGTGAATGATAGGCAGTAACAATGCGATAAAGTTAATCAGCTAACAATCAAGCTATGCTAATCGAATCGACACCAAATCGCAACCCGAGCTATATATTTTACTTATTGTTTATACGTGTGTGTGTGCCTTACGTGTTACCTGTGCATGCTTATTTATGTTATGTTGTGGTAATCAAGCGAACTCAATCGAAAACTCGAAGTCTAACTCGAATATAATCGAACTCGAACCCGAATCACGATCGAACCATGTTATATACGAAGTAGTTGGGACTAAAAGTAATTTGACTAGGAAACCCTATCGAATCGCTCGCAATCGAAACCGAAACGTCGAAAGATCGTCGCACTAAACGCACCATTCAGGCGTCATCCGCACGGATTGCCTATCCGTACGGATTGGTAATCCGGAAGGATAGGCTATCCGCACGGATAAACAATCCGGGTGACCTGCCAATCCGCACGGATCACCCTTTCCCCATTTGGCATCCTATAAATACCCGGGTCACTCTCCAAACTTTCCACTTTTGGCAAGTGACGTCCGACCTGCACGCATTCTTCACCTTTTCTTCGATTTCTCTCAATCCAGGTAAGATCTCGCCCTAAATCTTGTACTTTCTTGATCCTTACGCAATTCTACACCTTTCTATCTTTCGAATCATGACTTTTAACCATGAAATCATCAAGATTTGAGGTATTCTAGGGTGACGTCATCATGAAACTCTCATAAACTTCAAGTATGACCTCATTCCACCAAGAATAACTAGGATCTGAATGATTTCCACAAGATTTCACACAACTTCACCTAAATCTAGACTTTTCTAAAGGATAAAAGAGTTGAAAGAAATAGATACAAGTTTTCTCCTTCTTTTATCCTCGAAAATGGTAAGAATCGGATCAGTTCTAGTCTTCCACTCGATAGTAGTGATGCACTAGCCCTACATCTGGATTCTACCCACAAGACACCTGATTTCGGGGTAAAACCGGAATGACCGTTCTGAGTCGCCGACAGGCCGAGCTAGGGTGGTTCCTGGCCGGCTTGGTCATGCGAGTAAGAATACAATTTCAAGTGGTTAAAGCTGGTGTCTGGGATAAGACCTCGAAGCATCTGCATCAAGCTACCGCTACCGCACCAACTGCTGAACCCACCTCATCAAACAACAAGAGAAAGAACAAGAGAAAGAACAGCTCCACCAACAAGAACTGTGCGATTACTGCTACACCGATCCAAGTTGTACCTGCCCAACAGCGTCAAGTAGCGGCGCCTGTGGCCAATGCACCGCCTGCAAAGCGTGCATACACTGGACCACACCCGCTCTGCCCTACTTGCACCTATCATCACCCGACCGCTATTCAATGCCGATTCTATGCTCACTGCAATGTGTACGGCCATTTCACTGCAAACTGCCGTATTCCTCAAGCTCCTGCCAATCAAGCTCTACTCACTGCCCCACAGGGTCAACAAGCTCCTCCGGCACCCACAATCAAAGCCAGAGCCTACTTCATGTGTGGCGACCCGAACCACTTCGCCAACATGTGTCCAAACAGGGTAGTGAAACAAGAACCCCAACAGCAGCAGCCACAGCAGCAGCAACAACAACAACAGCAACAACAGGCCGCACGCGCCAGAACGTTCAACCTCAGCGTGCGTCAAGCCCAGGCCGACAACAACGTGGTCAATGGTACGTTCCTTGTGAATGGTATTTATGCTTCATGTTTGTTTGATACTGGAGCGGATAATTGCTTTGTGTCGTTCGAATTTGAGAAACTCCTTAGTCGTAAACGCTCTCAACTCTCCTCGGCATTCGAAGTTGAAGTCGCTACCGGAAGAACCGTCGTTGTTAACTCTGTTCTCCGTGATTGTACTCTTGAGCTCAACAATCACATCTTTTCAATCGATCTTATTCCAATGCAACTCGGAAGTTTTGATGTCATAATAGGCATGGACTTTCTTCGAGAAAACCATGCTGAAGTTGTGTGCTTCGACAAGATGATTCGTTTTTCACTCGCAAATGGTGATTTGTTATGTGTTTATGGCGATACTACTTCAAAGGGGCTCAAGCTTATGTCATGCCTACAAGCTAGCAAGTATCTCCGCAAGGAATACAGGGCTTTCTTGGCTAACATTGTAGTAGCAGAGGAGGAAAAGAAAGAGAAAAAGGAAGTGAAAGACGTTCCTGTGGTTCGAGAATTCCCTCGAGTTTTTCCAGAGGACCTTCCCGGACTACCGCCAAGTCGTGATATCAACTTTCGTATTGACCTCATTCCTGGAGCTAATCCTATTGCCAAAGCTCCTTATCGACTCGCGCCATCCGAAATGCGCGAACTCTCAACCCAACTCCAGGAATTACTTGAAAAAGGTTTCATTCGCCCGAGCACCTCTCCTTGGGGCGCGCCGGTCCTTTTCGTCAAAAAGAAGGATGGGTCGTTCCGGATGTGCATCGACTACCGGGAGTTGAATAAGTTGACTATCAAAAACCGTTATCCTCTACCTCGTATCGACGATTTGTTTGATCAGCTACAAGGTGCTACGTGTTTCTCAAAGATCGATCTACGTTCAGGTTACCATCAGCTACGCATTCAGGAGGAGGATATACCCAAAACCGCATTTCGAACTCGTTACGGCCATTACGAATTCGTTGTCATGCCTTTTGGCCTAACCAACGCACCAGCGGTTTTCATGGATCTGATGAATCGCGTATGTAAACCATACCTCGACCGTTTCGTCATCGTATTCATCGACGATGTCTTGATCTATTCCAAATCGAAAGCCGAACACGCGCAACATCTACGTTTGGTTCTCGAGTTACTCCAGGGGAACCAACTCTATGCCAAGTTCTCCAAGTGTGAATTCTGGTTGGAGAAGGTCCAATTTCTGGGTCACATTGTTAATAGTCAAGGTATCCACGTCGATCCTGAGAAGATTGAAGCTGTCAAGAGCTGGGTTACACCTAAGAACCCGTCAGAAGTCCGCTCCTTTCTTGGGATAGCGGGCTATTATCGCCGCTTCATCGAAGGATTCTCGAAGATTGCTGTACCACTTACCTCTCTTACACATAAAGACCAGCCTTTTGTCTGGGGAACTAGACAAGAGTCTGCCTTTCGAACCCTCAAACACATGCTCTGCAATGCTCCTGTTCTCACACTACCCGACGGAAACAATGATTTCACTGTCTACTGTGATGCTTCCAACCTTGGTCTTGGTTGTGTCCTCATGCAACGAGACAAGGTCATAGCTTACGCATCTCGTTAGCTCAAAATCCACGAGAAGAACTATACAACCCATGATCTCGAGCTAGGTGCGGTTGTCTTTGCATTAAAGATTTGGCAACACTACCTGTACGGTACCAAGTGTACGATCTTCACCGATCATAGGAGCCTACAACATATCTTTAATCAGAAGCAACTTAATATGCGTGAACGCCGATGGGTAGAACTTCTCAACGATTATGACTGTGAGATTCGTTATCACCTAGGAAAGGCAAATGTTGTTGCCGACGCACTTAGCAGACAGAGCTATCTGCTTAGCACTCGTAATGTTCAAGCCCAGCACAACCTCGAAACTCTCATCCGCGACGCCCAGCATGTGTGTTTCAACGAACGCACTTTGAAGAAAGAAAGAAAGAATCTACCACGATGGAGCCCAGCTTGTGAGCAAATCAAATGGGATATTCCACTTTTTAGACCGAATTTGGATTCCCATGCGAACCAATTTGCGACAGATTATCATGAACGAAGCCCATAAATCCCACTACTCAGTTCATCCCGGTGCTGACAAAATGTACCAGGATCTTCGTTACAAGTACTGGTGGCCGGGTATGAAAAGGGATATCGCCCTCTATGTCGGAAAATGCTTAACTTGTGCTAGGGTCAAGGATGAACATCAAAGACCCTCTGGCTTGCTCGAACAACCACCAATTCCCATGTGGAAGTGGGAGAGCATAGCTATGGATTTCGTAACCAAGCTACCACACACGTCATCAGGTCACGACAGCATATGGGTTGTAGTCGACCGATTGACCAAATCAGCTCACTTTTTGCCAATACGAGAGGACTACAAGGTGGAAGGACTAGCCCGAATCTACACCGACGCGATCATTTGTAGACATGGGACGCCTCGTGATATCATTTCTGATCGTGATGCTCGGTTTACTTCCCGATTATGGGAAACATTTCAAACGGCACTCGGTACAACGCTTAATCTAAGTACCGCTTTCCACCCACAAACCGACGGTCAGACTGAAATAACGATTCGTACTCTTGAAGACATGCTCCGTTCGTGTGTTCTAGACTTCGGTGGTAATTGGGATAAACACCTGCCGTTGGTCGGATTCTCGTATAACAACAACTATCAGGCTAGCATCCAGATGGCACCTTTCGAGGCCTTATATGGAAGAAGATGTCGATCACCTATTATGTGGCACGAGATCGGTCACTCGCAATTAACCGGTCCGGAGCTACTACAAGAAACGACAGACAAAATTTTCCAAATTCGAGACAATCTAGCGAAAGCTCGAGATCGGCAGAAAGTTTACGCCGATAACAAGCGCAAGCCCCATGAATTTGGCGTTGGTGACCACGTACTCCTAAAGGTATCCCCTTGGAAGGGTGTGGTCCGATTCGGCAAGAAAGGGAAACTTGCGCCTCGATATGTTGGACCTTTTAAGATTCTGGAAAGGATCGGAAAAGTCGCCTACAGACTCGAATTACCGGAGGAACTTAGCAACGTCCACCCGACTTTCCACGTATCAAACCTCCGGAAGTGCATCGCCGACCACGATTTACATGTCTCTCTAGACGATCTACAAGTGAACGAAACATTACATTTCGTGGAAAACCCTGTCGAAATCATGGATCGCCAAACCAAGCAGCTCAGGCGCTCGCGCATTCCTATTGTGAAGGTCCGATGGGAAGGCAAACGAGGCGCGGAGTTCACTTGGGAACTCGAAAGCGATATGAAGGCTAAGTACCCGCAGTTGTTCAAAGAGTGAGGCTAGAAAAAGAAAGTAGTATTGTGACTCTAGTGTTTCGACCGTAGGAACCTGTTCAATTTGACGAAAATCAATTAAAAACATGAATAGATTATAAGTGAAGAAATTTTGACAAATCTGTATGAATTTGGCTCTGAATTTGATCAATTCTTGTACGACTCTGTGCGATCGATCTTCGCAACCAAGAACCTGCTCAGATACCACTTGTAGGTCCCGGTTTCAACTCCGTTACGATTGTGTTTGATCACGCACGTTCACGGTTTCCGCACGTTACAAAGTCAAAATCGACCCAAGCAGAAAGTTCTCACGCGTGATTCCCGGCTTTGTTACAGCTTTCAGCTTAATTTCGGGACGAAATTCCCTAAACAAGGGGAGGCTGTAACACCCCGTGTTTTCACGAGAGAAAGTCAAAGTCAAGGTCAAAGTCAACGACCGATTTCGCGCGACTTGACTAGTAGAAATGTCTTTATTTTATTTGTATTATGTGGTGTAAGTGTTGTTACTTGCAATAATCGAAGCGTGTTAATCGTATTTCAATCAACCTACGACTGTGAATGATAGGCAGTAACAATGCGATAAAGTTAATCAGCTAACAATCAAGCTATGCTAATCGAATCGACACCGAATCGCAACCCGGGCTATATATTTTACTTATTGTTTATACGTGTGTGTATGCCTTACGTGTTACCTGTGTATGCTTATTTATGTTATGTTGTGGTAATCAAGCGAACTCAATCAAAAACTCGAAGTCTAACTCGAATATAATCGAACTCGAACCCGAATCACGATCGAACCATGTTATATACGAAGTAGTTGGGACTAAAAGTAATTTGACTAGGAAACCCTATCGAATCGCTCGTAATCGAAACCGAAACGTCGAAAGATCGTCGCACCAAACGCACTATTCAGGCGTCATCCGCACGGATTGCCTATCCGCAGGGATTGGTAATCCGCACGGATTGCCCATCCGCATGGACAGGCCATCCGCACGGATAAACAATCCGGGTGACCTGCCAATCCGCACGGATCACCCTTTCCCAATTTGGCATCCTATAAATACCCGGGTCACTCTCCAAACTTTCCACTTTTGGCAAGTGACGTCCGACCTGCACGCATTCTTCACCTTTTCTTCGATTTCTCTCAATCCAGGTAAGATCTCGCCCTAAATCTTGTACTTTCTTGATCCTTATGCAATTCTACACCTTTCTATCTTTCGAATCATGACTTTTAACCGTGAAATCATCAAGATTTGAGGTATTCTAGGGTGACGTCATCATGAAGCTCTCATGAACTTCAAGTATGACCTCATTCCACAAAGAATAACTCGGATCTGAACGATTTCCACAAGATTTCACACAACTTCACCTAAATCTAGACTTTTCTAAAGGATAAATGAGTTGAAAGAAATAGATACAAGTTTTCTCCTTCTTTTACCCTCGAAAACGGTAAGAATCGGATCAGTTCTAGTCTTCCACTCGATAGTAGTGATGCACTAGCCCTACATCTGGATTCTACCCACAAGACACCTGATTTCGGGGTAAAACCGGAATGACCGATCTGATTCGCCGACAGGCCGAGCTAGGGTGGTTCCTGGCCGGCTTGGTCATGCGAGTAAGAATACAATTTCAAGTGGTTGCCACGTAATCAGAACGTCTCGATAAAACGACAACGGACAGGCTGTCCTCACGGACAGATCATCCGGGCGGGTTGTTATCCGAACGATCTACACTTGGGACCCACAACCAAACAAGGTTTGAGTATCGACGAATGAATAATCCGGACGGACGACCCTCTGAATGGATTACTCTTCGGATCATGAGATACTAAGGCCTTAAACAAATTTCCAACATGTTCATCCGCACGAGCAGACTATCCGGACGGATTGTCGATTGTCCGCACGGACCAATCATCCAGACGGATTACCACTATCCGCACGGATTACCATCCGGACGGATTTCTCAAATTTCACCAAGTAACTCACCATGAAGGCTGTTGTCCGCACGGACTACCATCCGGATGGAGTGCTGTCCGCATGACCGGCTTGAAGGGTAGAGATACTTAAAGGTTTTCTAAATGCTACAACAAAAACTTCAAAGGACAAACCATCGTACACAAACACATCTCACACTTAGGAAGAAACAATCCACTCGAGTAGTAACCCGCACGGATTATTTGTCCGCACGAATAACTAATCCGCACGAGTGACTAATCCGGACAGATTACCATCCGCATGGGTAACTCACTCGCACGGATAACTAATCCGCACGAGTGACTAATCCGGACGGAATACCATCCGCACGGATAACTCACTCGCACGGATAACTAGTCCGCACGGATTACTAATCCGCACGATCAGCCATCATACCCACTCTCATTCTGTATTGTTTACGTGGCACTTATCGTTATGCTATCGAATCTATTCAGGCTAACCATACTCGCTAAAAGTGCTCCCTTCAATCCATTAAATCGCTATGAGTATACTCGATCCCTTTTTGCTTTAAGCACTTTTGGGTGTTACATACGTTACGAATATTCAAACTACAACTATCACACTACTCAAGCTATTTGAACGCTAACCGTTAATGCATGCTATACGTGGCTTATGAATACTTGTTTGTTATGTTTACACATGGAATGCTGTCTACCTGCCTTAGCAACGATAGTACTATAGTTTGGACTCAGCACCCGGTCACACGGGGGTTGTTAAGGATCTTTTACTTGCATGGATTACAGTGGTAATCGTTTATTGCGAACTGCCTCGGGCAGTTAACCCGCAGTCATTGGTATCGATGGATCTATGTCGATAACTAACGTGCTTCATTTCACTGTGTGTGCGTGCTGGTTATGCATAAACGAATTTGAACTCTATATGCTATTATTAAACTTGTGTACTCACCTTTACATTTGATGTATTGACTTTATTTTGACGTATGTGACAGGTGCTTAGGTTGCTTGTATGCTCTCTATGCTGTGATGAAATCGAAGCTAGGAAAGGAGTCCTAGAAACCAACAATAAATTAGTTATGATTAAATCTGAGTTGTCGGAACAGAATATTTAACTTGATGTTTGTCTGTAATAATTATTTGACTGTTTGAGATACGGTATGGGACGTATTACTTAAATTGAATAGTTATGATAGTTGTTATGGAAAATTCTGGACAATCTGTTTCGCTCAGTGCCATGCCCCGATGATTCCGCCATCGGTTGGGGTGTGACAATCCATCACGTTAACTAAGAACGCAGGATGTCCCTTCCGCAATAACTTGAGCATCTTTATAGAGTTGACAATACTCGACACACGACTCGATCGATCTCCATGGATAATTATCGCTTTGCCACCACCAGGACGAGGTATCCGTACTTGCTTCTTCGAGCAAACAATGACAGCCAATCCATCCCCACGACTACATCGAAACTTCCCAACTCCACTGGTAGTAAATCAATACTAAATTTACGATCGCCTAACAGAATACTACAGTCGCGTACGACTTCACTAGTCTCTATCAGTTTACCATTTACTAGTTCTATCGAGTACTTCTTATTTAGCTTACTTGTAGGTGAACATAGGAATGGTTCAAAGTTTTTCGAGACAAAACTCAAGTCAGCTCCAGTATCAAAAAGTACGAACGTGGAATGGTTATTAATCATAAACATACCAGTGACAACAGGAGGATCATCACGTGCTTTCCCAGCGTTTAGGTCGAACGCTCTACCTCTGGCATTCTGACCTCCCGCCTTAGGACAATCCTTCCTTAAATGTCCTTGTTCCCCGCACTAGAAGCATCCTTCAAGCTTCGTTTCCTCCGTAGTATATTTGGCAAAGCATTCGCGGGTAGCATGCCCATTTCGTCCGCATCGGTTACATTTCTTCTGTCCATCCTCACGAGTCTTTCTCTCAGATCCGCCTCGGCTATCTCTGGTGCCATCCTTTCTAGTACCACTAGAACTTGCTGCATATGCCTTCTTCGAACTGCGTTTCCTGTCGCGCTTTTCTTCAGTTTCCTTCCTCGAGCTCTCGGACTTGCGCTTCTTTGTTACTTCCGTCTTGGTCTCAGAACGCCCCGACCGTTCAGATTTCGCATCTGCTTTGGCCTTGCCCGATGACTTCCCGGCTTCCTCCTTTATATCAAGACTACCTTTGCGAGTGGCGTCATCGGCTAATGATTTTGCCAATGTAGTAGCCTCTAGATAGGTGGTAGGTTTTGCGGATATAACCATACTGCGAATTCGTGGCGACAATCCCCAGATATACCTTTCTACCTTTACATATTCAGGAGTAACCATTCGTGGAACTAACCTCGCCAAGTCATTAAAACGAGAAGTGTAAGCTCTGATATCCAGACCTTCCATGGTTAGATTCTAGAAGTCTGTCTTGATTTTCTGAATTTGTCGACTTGGGACGCCTCGCGACATCATTTCTGACCGGGATGCTCGGTTTACCTCGCGTTGTTGGGAAACGTTTCAAGTTGCTCTCGGTACCGTGCTTAATCTAAGTACCACATTCCATCCCCAAACCGACGGTCAGACTGAAAGAACGATTCGTACCCTTGAAGACATGCTCCGTTCATGTGTCATAGATTTTGGTGGTAATTGGAATGCATATTTACCATTGGTCGAATTCTCGTACAATAACAGTTATCATTCCAGCATTCAAATGGCACCATTTGAGGCATTGTATGGAAGAAGATGTCGATCGCCTATTGTATGGCACGAGATCGGGCACTCGCAACTAACCAGTCCTGATATTGCAAGAAACGACCGACAAAATCCTCCAGATTCGAGACAATCTACTGAAAGCATAGAGTCGTCAGAAAAGTTACGCCGATAGACGACGCAAGCCCCTCGAATTTGACATTGGCGACCATGTACTCCTAAAGGTATCACCTTGGAAGGATGTGGTCAGATTTGGCAAGAGAGGAAAGCTCGCGCCTCGATATGTTGGACCCTTTAAGATTCTGGAAAGGATCGGAAAAGTGGCTTACAGACTCGAACTACCGGAGGAACTTAACAACGTCCACCCGACTTTCCACGTTTCGAACCTCATAATGTGCCTGGCTGATGATGATTTACATGTACCGCTCGAAGATCTTCAAGTAAACGAAACACTGCACTTCGTGGAAAAGCCTGTCGAAATCATGGACCGCCAAACCAAGCAGCTCCGACACTCACGCATTCCCATTGTGAAGGTCCGGTGGGAAGACAAACGAGGCGCCGAGTTCACTTGGGAACTCGAAAGCGACATGAAGGCGAAGTACCCACAGTTGTTTGTTACGGCTTCGGCCTAATTTCGGGATGAAATTCCCTTACGAAGGGGAGGCTGTAACACCCCGTGTTTCGAAAGTCAAAGTCAAGATTGAAGTCAAAGGAAGACAAGATTGCTAATTACGATCTGTCACTCCTTGATCAACTCCTGTTTTGACTTCTTTGACTTGTAGATAACCTGTTTATGTTATCGCATTAGTTGTATTATGTGGAGTACCTGTTAATAATCGAGGTTTAATCGCTATTAATCGCATGTTTAATCGATTTATCGCTTATCGCTATCGCATTCGCAACTCGAATTATGTGTGCTGGATATTGTTTTACGTGTGTGTGCTATTTATGTGTTACCTGTGCATGTTATGTTTATGTTGAGGTATTAATCGCAATCGCAAATCTATCGCATTGCAATCGAATCAAAATGCTAAACGCAAGTTAATTGTGATGATTGTATGTTAGATATAGTAGTTGGGATTAAAAGTAATTTGATGGGTAATACTATCGCATCGCTCGCTCGAATCGCATCGCAAAGCTCTACACTCGAATCGAAACGATAAAACTCATCGTGTTGGACTCGTGGATCGAGTGGCCAACCGATCGAATGGCCATCCGATCGGGTTGCCACCCGATCGGACTACCACCCGATCGAACTACCACCCGATCGACCAGCCTCTTCCTCCCTTTCCATTTTAGGAAACCCTATAAATACCCTCATATGTCACATCAGTTGATGTGACAGCTCTCACTCAACCCAGCTCGCTCCAGCCCACATTTCTCTCGATTTCTACCGATCCTTGTAAAGTTTCAACCTAAATCTTGTACTTTCTTGATCTACACGCACTCCTACACCTTTCTATCTTTTGAATCTTAACTTTTAACCGTGAAATCACCGGATTTGAGGTGTTCTTTGGTGATGTCATCATGGAGTTCTTATGAACTTCAATGTTTGGCTTCATTCCACTAAGAACAACTCAGATCTGAAGGATTCCACAACATTCATCAATGATTTCACTCAGATCTACACGAATTCATGAGTGAAAGGATTGAGAGAAGCTTTTCCCAACTTTCTTTCAACTCTTTTACACTCAATGCAGTCAAACCCGATGGAATCGGAGCTCGTTCTGATCTTCTACCCATTCTTGGTGATGTATTAATTCCAGATCTGAATTCCATCCACGAGATATTGACTTCAGGTTTGAGCATGAGCTACCGACTCGAACCGTGAGCCGGTCGGAATAGGGTGATTCCTCTTCGGTGGGGTCACTTGGGCCGAGATAGGTTTCTGATGTTCAAGCATGTTATCAAAATATCTCGTTCAAACACTACAAAAACTTCAAACGAATCAAGTGACAAGACGAACGGATCGTCGGGACGGATTGCCGTCCGATCAGATTGCCACCCGATCGACCGGCCATCGGATCGGGTTGCACTTGGTTCTATACTTAAACTATTTTCCAAACTACTCAAAGGTTCTGAACGTTGAAACGGATTACCACCCGATCGGATTGCCATCCGATCGAGTAACCGTCCGATCGTGTGACGGTTGGGACTTGGATATTTAAACAATTTTCAACATGTTCAGTACGTACGGATTGCCACCCGATCGGACAGCCATCCGATCGAGTGAGCGTCCTGCTGTGAACTTGTTCTCAATCTGAGAAGTCTCGCCAATCAGATTGCTGCCCGATCGAACGACCGTTCGATCGACCGACCTGAAAGGTAGAAATACTTCTCTATTTTCATAATGCTACAACGAAAACTTCAAAAGGCAAACCATCATACACAAACACATGCTCACCAAACGAGGTGACAATCCAGTCGAATGGCTATCCGATCGGATGACCATCCGAACGGATTGCCACCCGATCGACTGGCCATCCGATCGGATTACCATCCGATCCTTGGTACCCTTGCATCATTTTATGCGCCGCTTATCGTTATGCTATAGTAACTGTTCACGCTAATTCCGCTCTAGCGCTCCCTTCAATCCATCATCGCTGTGAGTATACTCGAACCCTTTTTGCTTTATGCCCTTTTAGGTGTTACATACGTTACTTATTCTAAATCACATCGAACACACTACGCAATACTTTTAACGCTAACCGCTACTGCATGTATACGTGACTCAATGATTGCTTGTTTGTTATGTTTACACATGGATTGATGTCTACCTGCCTTAGCAACGATAATACTATAGTTTGGACTCAGCACCTGTTCACTCAGAGGTTGTTAAGGATAATTAATCACATGATTCACAGTGGTGAATATGTATTACGAACTGCCTTGCGCAGTCAACCCGCAGTCATTGGTATTGATAGGATCATGTCGATAACTTACATGCTTCATTTCACTCATTGTACATTGATGCGTGTGAAGTGTGTATATAAGTTTAAGTATATTTTAAGCCCTTTTACACTTTTTAGCCAAGTTTTAAATTTATAAAACACGATATTTACTAACACTAAACACACATATGGGCAAGTGCACCCATCGTGAGCGTAGTATAGTGTTGGTAAGGTACCGAGGTCGTCCAAGGACACAAGAGCTTTTAGTACCGGTTTATCCTCAACGTCTAATCAAATCAAAAAAATTAGAAAAATGTTTTAAACTAAGAAATATAAAATTAACTAAAATGCTGAAAATAAAAATAAAAAGAAAAACAGATAGACAAGATGAATCACTTGGTTCCGACTCGTGTATAGTGTAACCTTTGATTATTTCCGCACTTTTGCACTTATTTAAGAGATTATCTTAGTTATTGTAGTAGGCCCCTCTTTTGAAGGTGACGTTACCCTCAACCCAGTAGTTTGAGTCAGCAAGGATACAATCCTTAAGGGTCGGATTATTGAAAGATAATTAATTAAGTTATTAATGCAAATTATGGTAGGCCCCTCTTTTGAAGGTGACGTTACCCTCGGCTAAGTAGTCTGAGTCAGCAGGGATACAGTCCTAAATAGCCGGGTTATAGTATTAATAGTAGTTTAACTTATGAGGGGATCAAAGAGTTTGGACCCCCGCCATCCAATACCGTTAAGTATTGAAGGAGGTCCTACTAAATTTGACCCAGGTCCCTTGCAGGATCTCTAAACGCTGAACAACGGCAAGACTCTTACCAAACCGTTCCCTTAACCCCCGACCAGGTAGCCAACATACCTCCATATAGACCGTGGAGATATGAATGGTGTAAATCTTTTATTTTATATAGACAGTAAAATAATGCCAAGACACCACGGACAAACGATAAGGAAGAATCACCTTCAACATAAGAAACTAGTTATTAAAGTTATTAATACAAAACCAATTAAAAAGTGCGAAAAGATTAAAAATAAAAGGTATTACACTAGACACTTGTCTTCACCAAGTGATGTAAGAGACTTAGGCAAACATGGCCTTGATTGTCAAGAACTCTTACGATCAATCTTGGATCCCGAGACGACTCACACACTCTACGATGGACAATGGATGATGGTGTTATGGTGGTGGTGGGTGGTGGGTGAAGTGTGAGAGAGGTGGTGTGCCAAGGGATGGTTTGAGCTTGAGCCAAGCACTCCTATTTATAGGCTGAACAGAAGCTCGGGCACGGCCCCGTGTCCAGTGGGCACGGCCCCGTGTCCACATCCTCTCTTTCTTCATTTAATGCAGCTTGTCTTTATTAGTTGACCACGCCCCCGTGTCCGCTGAGCACGACCCCGTGTGCAGAAGAATATTTGTACTATGAAGATTTGCCTAGATTCTGCGAATCTTATGGTTGACCACGGCCCCGTGTCCGCTGGGCACGGCCCCGTGGTGGGCAATAGAAGCTTCTACCACTTTGTCTTTTCTGCTGACACTTGGGCACGCCCCCGTGCTGGCTGAGCACGGGGCGTGTTCAGTCTTCTGTCTTCTTGTTTTGCTTGGGAAGATGCTGTCGTGGGGTCGGGCATGTCACGTTTGTTCCTTTTCTTGTATTTATGTTAGATTTTGCTGTCTTTTTGCTTCTTTTGTTAATTTGAGCTCATTTAATCCTGAAAATACAAAAGGAAGACAAAAGCACACTTTTTCCAACATTAGTACTAAAAAAGGGGTTAGTTTTATGCCACAATTGATGTAATTTATATGTTGCATTTTGCACACATCATACGTGCTGGTTATGCGTAAACAATTTCGAACTCTATTATATCTATTAAACTTGTATGCTCACCTTTACACTATGTGTATTGACTTTTACTTTAACGTATGTGGCAGGTGCTTAAGATGTTAGAATGCTTGGCATGCAGTGAAATCGAGGCTAGGAAAGGTCTAGAAACAAATAAACGAATTGTCTGTACTTAAATTCTGAGTTGTCGGAACAGAACAATTTGTCTTGACTTTGCCTGTAATAATTATGTTACTTTTTATGTCATGGTATAGGAGGTGATGCTTTAAATAATTGGTAATCATAGTTATTATGGAAACTTCTGGACAATCGGTTTCGTTCAGTGCCACGCCCCGATGTTTCCGCCATCGGTTGGGGTGTGACAGTTTAAACGAAGACCAAAACATATACATAATGATATATTACAAGCTATAGACAAAAGTGCAACACATATGAAATCCAACAACTGAAAACACAGAGATCATTTTGTATTAAAGAAGAAGCAGAAAAAAAACCCAAAGACAATAAACAAAGAAGAAACCCTATAGTATGAAATAAAAGGAATGAGCAAATGCAAACTTACTTGAGCAGCAAATTATATCTCCTTGCTAGTTGCAACTTTAAACCCTCTACACAATTTGAGATTCTAGAGGTAAAATAAAACTATTTGTGGAATTGCTCCTAGGGTTAGTAAAGTTGGATGATTTCTTGACTTCTTATGCAGTTTGATTTCGTGAATATTGTGTTCTGAAAATTCGATTTTTGTAACTTGACAAAAAACTG
The DNA here is from genome assembly GCA_030545235.1 of Helianthus tuberosus. NCBI lineage: Eukaryota > Viridiplantae > Streptophyta > Magnoliopsida > Asterales > Asteraceae > Helianthus > Helianthus tuberosus. The sequence continues at coordinate 1,379,032 of JARYGA010036772.1, read as the reverse complement.
GAAGAATACCCCTTAAAATCAGAGAGCAAGAAATGTTAGCAGGACGCAAAGAACCTGTAGAAAACACATGGTGGCTGTGAGAGAAAAAAGAAGAGGGGCCAAATGAGTAAAAACGAAGGAAAAAAGAAGAGGGGTTAAATGATTAAAAGCCACCAACATTTGGCTTTAAGATAGAAAGATAATTACCCGATCAAAGTCACCGTCGTAGACCATATGTGGTTTTCTCGACCGGAACTGTCTAAGAGGGATGTGATGGCAGCGGTTTCAAGTGTTGAAACCACTGGTGATATCCTTGTTTTCCGGTTCTATTTAGATCTGGAGTGGATATAACGACTGTTCTTTGTCGTCTTCTTTCCTTTCCCCCTAACATGCCCGTGCCTTACCATCTTTTCACTTTTCCCCCTTTTCTGCCTAATTTCGTCAAAAACAATCGTTGACTCTACTACTTCAAATTTCTACAATCATGCCAATCCAATTTTCTACAATCGTACCCATTTCTACTTAGTTTATGTATATTTATGCTGGGGTACATGCCTGTTCGGAGGAGATATGATGGTGAAGTGCGGTTATTTGGCGACATTAGAGTGTACCAGTTCACTATCCTGTTGATGAAGCGATGCGATGGTTGGCCGGAAGTTGTAATTATGAAACAACGATTATAGACGGAATGGCGATTATGAAACATAGATGGTTGGTTAGAAGTTGCTAATGGAACAATGATTATGAAACAAAGATGGTTGGTTAGGAGGAGATGGCGCACCGCATGAGATTTTTATTTTTATTTCTTACATTTAAAAAGGAGCAAGAGAGCCTATAAATTGCATATTAAAGAAGGGGCATGAGAGTAATTATCTATTCTTATGTTCCCATTAAAGTCAATGGGAACAAGAAGAAATCTGAACCCTTAGATCAAACTAAGATTAAATCCTGGCCCTTATAATTCAATAAAAACTTCTAGAAGGGGAGGTTATTTGACGGTTTCTGAATTCTCTTTTGACTTTACATTTCGCGAAGAACGGAGGCCACGATCAATACCCTGTTACCTGCAGTTTAGCGCCACACATAAACCGTATTTGACAAGAGCAACCGGCAATAGTCTTCTTCTCCTGTATTACGTGCGATCTTTCTCAAAAAAAATCATGATTTCTTTTCTTCCTTCTACAAATCAATCACTGGATGGACATGTACTCACAAACACACACCGATCCACCTTTCTCACTCTAAACCCTTAATTTTCCCCCTCTCTAAACTAATCATCCACTGATCACCGATCCAGAAATTGATACGTACGCTTCGGAATCTCGTGTTTCCGCCATGTATCAGTAGTGAAATTGGATCGATCCAAGCGGTTACCAGGTATGAATTTGATTTATTAAGTTGTTTTCGTTCGAATTTTGTTGTAATATGTTCATGGTCAGAAATTGTTTTTGACTATTTGTTGTAATTCGATCACCAACGACTAGAAATCCTTCCCAAAATCATGTATTCGATAACAATCTCAACACCCCTACCTTCGTAACTTTCCAGGTCTGCTAATTTGTGATATAAATGATACATGTCATATTGAAGGGATATCAGATTATCAGCGATTAATTAGGGTTTGTAAATTGTAGCTTTATAAATCATGTGCATTGTTGGTTGGTTATTAGGCAAAGGGGTAAGTCGGGGATTTGGATGAAGTAACACACTAGGGTTATTGTAATGTTTAGATTGGTGGAAAGCACAAGGGTATTTTTTTCATAATCTGCATTCTTTAATCATTGGTGCAGGTGTGAAAAATCCAGTTCTATCGGACAATCTGTGACAAAATTGGCTGCAAGAATCTTTTGTTTGTTAAATTAGCCAGTGCTGATGATTTTGCTTTCATACTTGATGGATATCAATGAGGGTCACGTGTATGTTCGTTTGAACCGGTTGATCAATCATGCACAAAAGGATATGCAAGTAACCAATTTTTGAAAGTGGTATGTTGCCTATAATTGCAGTTGCCTAATGCCAATATGATGATCTGTTGACTTTGTCCTATTCATATTGTTGCTTTTTAGTGTCGATGCTCTTATGCTAATACACAATTACATACGCATTTATATACCGCGTTATGCATTTTGGGTTTCAAATCTTGTCTACGAAGTTTATGATGTTATTGAGTTGAATTATTCACAAAATTACATAAATCGTTATGGGTATTTTTGCAGAAATATGAAAGAGGATGGAAATCATGGAATGATTCAAGGGTGTATTAGTTTGTGGCAACTTCACGTTTGGTCATTGCTTTAGCAGTAAGGCAGTCAGAGTAGAAAAACAAAATATCCTGTCAGTCATAAGGGATTTGGATAAATTTGTTCGAGAGGGTATGCTCTTCTTTAGATTGTTCTCCATTCGCCCAAAATCACCAGAAATCCCAACACCAAGTGAGTTTCCTTGGTAATATTTATTAATAGCTCATATACTATTAAATTTAAATTATATATAATAAATAACAATAAAAAGTGCTTTTTTTTGTTTGCAGGGTTACATTCTTATTTCTAAAGTGAGATATTCCCCTTTCCTTTCAAGAATATGTGTGATGATAGGAGAAAGGTTTGGGCTTTAATATATATTCGTGATCATATTTAATAAAATTGAGATGACGCATGTTCAAAATCCGTTTGTTTGCCAGTGTAAAAGAAAGTTAGTTAGTTTGTATGTCATGAAAAGTAAGTAGGAGAATTAAAGAAAAAACATACCAAGTAGACGGGGATTTAACTGATGCTCAGCTCTTCCAATAGCTAATGTGTAGATTTTAAATTTTTAACGTGACAGGGAAGGGATGATAGCAGCTATTGGAGCAGCTGATGATGCTATATGCTTATTTTTGTGAAGCAAAAGATTATTCGGTAGGTATTTCATATACACTTTTTTTTCTTTTTCGTTTTGCTTATTGGGAAAAAGATCAGGGTTTTTTTTCTTACATTGTAGATTATTATTTCCAATACTTGGATGTACATTATTTTCCAACTTTGGGCATAGATATCTATACGGATGTTTATTTTCAGTCCTTTCTTTTTACAGATAATCCATTTTATTGCAAATTTGACTTGTGCAACCCTTTTTATTAAGACCCAAATAAATTACATTAGAAGTTGCTATAGATGTATCGGTCTATATATTTATGTACAGGGGCGGAGCTAAGTACAAAGCTCCGAGTTCACACGAACCCACTAGGGTTCGATTTTATAGTAGAACGACTATATAAAATTTTGGAGTGAAACCACGGATAAAAAAGAACAAGGGCACTATTTGTTAGGAGATGGAATGCTAAACCATAGGTTGCGGGTTTCAGCCCAGCTAATATATTTTTTTAGATCAAACTTCAAAAAAAGGTTACGTTTTTTAACATATTGACCCACACACACAGAACTCAGTTAGTAAGCCGCTACCCTGCCCCCTGCATTACTCAGCGACAACACAACAACTATTTTTAATCATTTAGGTTAGGTTTAAGAGGCAAAAGTTTGACTTAGCTGTTAAAGCCCCGGTTTAGTTAGCTTTTTCTACTGCAATCTACAGGGACGCAGCTTTGTGGGGGCCGGCGGGGGACCCTCCGAACTTTTCGTTCAGTAGATGTAGTTTTCGTATAGAATTTTTTAGTTATATCCGTTTTCGACCCCCTGGTTTTATAATTTTTTTAGGTATATACATTACGTTTTCGACCTCTCGGTCGGAAATCTCAAGACTGGCAATCTGAATTCTTCCAATGCATGATGAGAATGTGAACCAGGTACTTGCACTGAATACATGTAAGGTCACGCTTGAAATATGAATGTATGTATGTGAGGTGAGTCACTGTAATTTGTCTCTTTAATTGTTGGGTTATCAGTAATTGTTAGATGCTTAAGCCTAATATTGGGGAGGTTTATGATTTACTTCAAAGGTGTAGTTATGTTCAGGGAGGAAGAGAACTTGTGAATATTGTTTAATTCTTAAATTAGTTTGTCACCTGGGTTCTCTTTACACTGATTTTCTTATAGGTGAATTTATCTTTTTTATGATTAATTCTCTATTTTGTTTTAGCAGCAACATGGTTATGGTCTAACTTGCTTTTGAAGAGAACTTTTGATGTCTTTCAAGAGGTAAACTAGACATAAACCTAACCGTATTATTTTTATAGGTATGGCAACTCTTTTTACCCTTAAACTTACTAATTAATGATTTGATATTTCTAATTAATTTACAGAGAGACAGAGTGAGGATCAACTCTTCCTAAATGAGATGGACAACATATTTAAGTTAGAAGATTAATTACTTTTTTTCCCTGAAATGTCCTGTCACGTTACCTGACCCATATTGCCTACGAAAGTTAATATGCAACTCTCTGATTAACCATCTTTGGAAAACAGCCTACTTTAAGTTGTTCCTACTCTTGTATTGTTTTTTTTTATATTCTTAGATTCATAGTTAACCGGTTTCGCTTACGGTTTTAAGTAAAATAAATAAACTTAAATTAACATAATGAGAAAATAGTTATTCCCACTGCTGTATAGTGTTCATTTTACTTTAAACAAATATTGTTTTTGTTTAAAATACAAAGAATAAAATACTTTGTCATTATACTATTAATAAACCCGTCCACCGGACGGGTATAGAACTAGTTAATATGGTGCCCCATATGGCGCAATAGATGGAAAATCAAGGCTATTTTTCAGGGTTCTTTTGGTAATTTTCCCTTTCATAAAAGTATAAAATAAGACTAAATTATAGTGGGCCTAAAAAAACTAAATGAATCTAAGCGAACAAAACTTAAAGAAAAGTAAACTTAAGAGCATAAATCAACGTTAACAAACACATATAAGCAAAAGTAAAAGAACAAACATAAACAAATTTAAATAAACATACTACACGAACATTTATGTTTAAATAAATGAACGAAATTTTGTTCATACTCATTTATTTATTAAATATCTGATTTCACCACTGAAGTCTCTGAGCGGTTCATTGAATTGATCTTCTACATGCCAAATTCATCATTATAACTGTTTGTGCGCTTTTGATTGGTTATTTAAGTGATGGGAAAGAGATGGCCCTGTTTGTGAATACGGACACAAGAAAGGTACGTTTACACTTTTGACTTGGTCACAACTAGTTACACGTGGTACCACACAGGAAAAGACACCAAACATGGAGTTGTACACTGCAATGTGTAATATATTTTGAGGTCTCAACATTTTGGTTCCAAAATATCAGATTTTGGGTTCATAAGTCAGGCTTGCACATGTGAAACGACAACTTTTCCAAGGCGGTCAATAAAATTCTTATAACTTACAAATTTGAAGGACTTGTACAGTGAACTACCGTTTGGACCAATCATACATTTTAGCAACTTTTTTTATTTTTTTTCAAAGTGAATTGGTATAATGGTGTTTATCAAAAAAAAAAAAATTTGGTTTTTTTATTTCTTATAATTATTTTTTTAATATAATTGCTATAATATCTTATTGTTGTGCCTCCTTTTGGGTAGATTTGGTTTTTCGCTTGTAACTTAAAAATTACGATATTTTTTAAAATTCCGAGTAAGCTATTACGATGTGCTTACTTTTATCTATGTTTAAACATAAATTTTATATAAAACCGAGTTGTACATAGTAATGTAAAGTCATTATGTTTACCCATTTCGTTTTAAGCAATATAATATAACGTTTTATAAATCGTTTACCCTATGCTTTATTTGAATACTACAATATGGCGTTTAATAAAATCTTGAATATACCATTGCGACAAATTTACTTTTATCTACGATTCGATAAAAAATTTATTTGAACAAACATCAATACCGGTGTTGTATTCGGTTTTCTTGACACAATGATACAAAATTCGTGGAGTATTCATATATAGTTACACCGTTGCACTTTTTTTTGTTATTTGAGTAACATAATATTAAATTTTGAATACATCGTTTCAATTTTTATCTACAATTTAATAAAACTTTTAATTGAACAGAAATATAGCTGATTTTTTTGTACTTTAGCGTGAAAACGCTTACCAATACTATTCGAACTATTTTGGAACCAATACCATATTTGTCTTTATGGTTAGCTCAACGTAATGGTATAAAAGTGATTGAAACTAATGTTGTATTGGCAAAACAGTATTTTTAGTACCGTATGCTATAGTGAGAACAAGTGGCGGAACCGATGCCCCGCCCGAACAACAGCGGTATCGATAACGGTATTTGTTTCTATAGTTTTAGAGTTAACTGCCATTTTCGTCCCTGTGGTTTGGTCGGTTTGGTCACTTTGGCCATTTCAGTCCATTTTTCAAAAATGCGCCATTTTCGTCCCCCACGTTCTGGAAAGGTGTCATTTCAGTCCAAAAATCATAACCCAGTTAAGTCAGTTTGTAAATAAGGACTGATTGTGTAAATTTGTAACATAAAGGACTGATTGTGTAAATTTGAAAAATGGACTGAAATGGCAGTTAACACCACCACCACTAGCCCTGCCACCACCACCACTCCGCTGCCACCACCACCACCACCACCACCGCCACCACCGTCACCACAGCCCTGCCACCACCACCACTCCGCTGCCACCACCACCAGTCCGTTGCCACCACCACCGCCACCACCACCGCCACCACCGCCACCACAGCCACACCGTTATCCACAGCCACTGCCACCACCGCCCATGTGTAATTGAAACAGTGCAATTGAAACAAAGTTTTAATTGGGTTAAAATTTTAAACAGCCCATGTGTTTTATTGTTGTATTTCTGAATGGAAACTTGGAATGTCCTTAAATGAAACAACTACTTAGGTTGTCATTACTTTTTATAACCGAACTGTTGATTCTATTTCAGTTCTTTGAAATGGAACCATTACTTGCTGTGATTCTTGTAACAACTATGAATACACATCTATTCTGTTTAAATGACCTTAAACATAATGTTTGTTTGTTTTGCTGCAATTTGAACCTGCTTGTGTAATTAAGGTTTAAAAGAGAAGATGCTTGTGTAATTAAGGTTTAAATGACCTGAACAATTTACATGGTATGTTTCCTAATAAAATTAGTAGCTGTGTTGAACTCAGAGCCATCTAAGTCAAATTGTGAAATTGTTATCTTCTATATTTCGTTCGTGTACATCGTCGTCATGATGACCGGAGAAGGACGGAGACGAAAGTGGTCGGAGAAGGAGGTCGATGTTGAAACCGATGAGAAACAGTGATGACGCCGGAGTTCGGAGTTCATCGGAGAAGACGACCGGAGAAGACGAAGACGTCCCCGTAACCCGCAAGCTTTTCGTTTCGGTATACCGTTCTCGTTCCTTTGTTTTGCTCGTTTACTTTTCGGATTAAATACAATAAATTCTGACTCAATATTACATACAAACGTCTGAAAATATGGGTCTTGCCATGACGTTGACGGTGGTGGTTCCGGCGGTGGTGGTGGTGGTGGCAGTGGCTGTGGTGGCGGTGGTGGCTGTGGTGGCGGTGGTGGCGGTGGTGGTGGCAGCGGAGTGGTGGTGGTGGCAGCGGAGTGGTGGTGGTGGCAGGGCTGTGGTGGCGGTGGTGGCGGTGGTGGTGGTGGTGGCAGGGCTAGTGGTGGTGGTGTTAACTGCCATTTCAGTCCATTTTTCAAATTTACACAATCAGTCCTTTATGTTACAAATTTACACAATCAGTCCTTATTTACAAACTGACTTAACTGGGTTATGATTTTTGGACTGAAATGGCACCTTTCCAGAACGTGGGGGACGAAAATGGCGCATTTTTGAAAAATGGACTGAAATGGCCAAAGTGACCAAACCACAGGGACGAAAATGGCAGTTAACTCTTTTATTATTATAAAACACATGCTAATATCCTTATGAGCATATATCTTTCGGTTGTTATACCGAGTGAAAGTATCGTTCGGATATTTTAACGAATTGAACTGATACCAATCGAAAGCCCGCCGCGAAGCGCGGGAATACAACTAGTTAAATTAAAATAGTTAAGGGGATGAATAGTGTAATACCAACAATAGTCTAAGGCTGGCTACTGCAATTCATCCACCACTAGATGTCAATAAATTTCCACCACCCAAATTCGATAATTAGCACTTGAAAACAACTGTGCGCTTTTGTTTCTTAATCTCGGTTAGTTTTTGGATCATTATTCTTCTATTCAATCGATCTTTCTGTTCTTTGCTTACATTTAAAGCTGTCGATTTCCCCGACTGGTAGGCTATCATACCACAGTCTGGTCGATCCAGCCCACTTGGATTGAAACTGTCAATCTTCGGGGAACCTTTGTAACCAGAATTTGTATCTACACTGATATGGACACTAGTAATTTCTCTCAGATATATTTACGAGTGGCGCAAATTAATCAAGTCAACTTTGGCTATAAGTAGTTGATTTTTTGTGATCAGGTTGATCGCCATGACATCGTTTTGATCTAGGTTTGGAAATATATATAGTGCTTTGTTTTACATGGTGTTTAGTACCAAGTATTTCATAAGGTAATATGATACAAGCTTAGGAAACAGCTAAAGTGAACAAGCTTGATTGTTTTGGGACAAAGTGAGTATTAGTCTAATAGAGATCTTAGAGACGCTTGCTTGGTTTTTCTGTGTCTTTCAGATACAAATACTCTAACCAGAAGGGTTGTTTTCCTCATGGTTTACAATTTACAGTCCAAGTTTCACGTCGTTGTCCACATCTAGGTTGAGACGACATATTAGAGATATTAGAGATGATTAGTTTTCCATGTCTTTATTTTAGTCTTTATGTTAGTATTTACGGTGTAGCCAGTGACGATGAAACCCAAATCACCATTGAGGATCAATTGGTCCCGCAGGTAACTAGATTTAAGTATCTGGGGTCATTTGTACAAAGAGATGGTGACATAGATAGTGATGTAACCCATCGCATACAGGCTGGCTGGTGTAGATGGAGGGCAGCCAGTGGGGTATTGTGCGATAGGAGGTTCCCAACTAAACTAAAGGGGAAATTTTACAGGGTAGCAGTTAGGCCAGCTATGCTATATGGAACAGACTGTTGGGCTATCAAGATGTTGGTGCACTTGTGTCTGTACTTTGTCTGTATTTCGTCATGATACAAAACGATGTCTTTAATGTAAGGTTGATGTAAGTTTGACCAAGTCAACCATCCTCCTGGTTTGACTTGACCAAACAGTTAGCTCATGGTTGAAAGATGTTTGAGTCGAAGGATGGTCATCGAAGGATTACTTATATCCTTCGATGATGAGCTCGAAAGATGGACCTCGATAGATGAGTTCGAAACATAACCTTCGATGGATGAACTCGAAGGATAGACCACGAAGGATATCATCCTTCGTGGTGTATGTGATCTTTCGATGGGTTTTCTGGTCGACAGATGATCTTTCGATCACTCTGTCTGATCCTTCGACCAGACCTGCTGTGTCGGGTATATATACCCATGTAGTGTGTTGTGTAAAGTGTGAAAGAAGCTAGACATAGAGAGATAAGGCAGAGAGAGACAGGAGCACACACACACACACTTTGAGAGTTTATAGAATACTTCTGTAAACATTGAGCTTGTAACCGGACCCTTCATTCGTATTAATACAAGTGGTGTTAATCGGTGAATCTTGCGTGTTGTGTTTGTGCTTGTTCTCGTATAAAGTCTCGGTTGCATGCTAGCTTGGATTCCGCACTCGCTAGTGTGTTTGATATAACAAGGAAAAGGTTTTATCTCATCCTCGAGAGGGACCAACAAGTGGTATCAGAGCTTTGGTTCTTCTCCTTGTTAAAACCGAGGTGTTCTTGGGTGTTTTTCGGGTTTTGAAAAGTTGTATTTTTCTGAAAAACTTTGTTTTATCGGGTTTAAATCTTGTTCGGAAGTTTGTAGTTTTACCGGAAAACCCTTTGTGTTCATAATATCTTCAAGTGTTCTTCAAAGTTTACATCTTTTGATCTTGTTTAGGTTATTTTCGAAAGTTGTTGGTGTATTGGATAGGGTGAGCTGATTAAAATAATCAAACAAAATCTGTTTTTGCAGAAAATCATGGTCTGACCATACTTTCTGCCGAAAGATTTACCAACCCATCACCTTTTTCACCAACCTGTCGCCCGTTGTCAACTGTGTCAGAACCGATCGAAAGATATCCTTCGAAGTCGAAAGATCATCTTTCGACCAAAGGAGGTTCGACAGATAGTCATCATTCGAGCATCCTTCGAAGTGTGAGACTTATCTTTCGTTCCAAGGAATATTTTCGAAACATACATCTTTCGGTCTTCTGCTCATTTTCGAAAGACTAGGATCCTTCGATTGGGGAGTCTTTCGAAGTCATCTTTCGTGTTCATCTTTCGGTCTACAGTCCTTTTTCGAAAGATAAGGATCCTTCGTTTGGAGAATCTTTCGAAAAACATTGTTCAACACTCAACAGTGATCTTTCGAACACTGTTGATCTTTCGAACAGGTGTTGATCTTTCGATCCTTGTCTGTTTAAGTTTAACAGATTGTGCTTTTCAGGTCTTTCGATTCTTGATCCTTCGGCTGGTTGTTATCCATCAAGATTTTAACATACTTTGTGAAAATTAAATTTTTAAAAGGAGAAAACTTATTTTTCAATTTTTAAATTAATTTTCACTTAATATATTAATTTTCATAAAATGGGAACAAACAGTCAGTGGGATCCAACCGCGTGGACTCAAATAACTTCGACTCCACAATCATCAGCTATGCAATCTACGCAATCTACGTCAGACTTCGATAAAACTGCATGGATGCGAGCTATTGTCCCACCTCAAGCTGCAATGATAACTGCAAATCAATGGGCTTTGGTCACAAATCAAAGCAACAGCATTCAATCTATGATGCAGAACGACAGTGAAACTGGTACAAGCACAAAACCACCAAAGTTAAATCACATCAATGATTGGGGATGGTGGAAAGAAAGGCTGAGAACTTATGTTCAGGGACAAGGTCAAGATCTATGGATGTGCTTCTTCACAGCTTTTGAAAATGAGTTGGAAGTTGCAGGATCTAACCCACAAACTTACAGCACTTTGTCTGAAGAAGATAAGAAGAAGTTTGAGTTAGAAAAGAAAGCATTCATGATTCTCACACAAGCTCTTCACAAAGACATTTACCACCAGTTTGTTTACTGCACGACTACTAAAAGCTTGTGGGATATGCTCACGTTACGTTGTGAAGGAAATGCTCAATCTAGAAAGATCAAGCAAGAATTACTGAAGAAAGAGTTTGAAGGATTCACGTGTTTGGAGAATGAGACCTTGGCAGAGTTATCTACAAGGTTCCATCATTTGTTGAGTGAGATGTTTGCTTTTAAAGTTACTGCCACTCCACAAGAATTGGTGAAGAGATTCGCTGATAGCTTACCAGCAAAGTGGAGCAGTTATCTTGAAATTCTCAAAGAAAATGGTGTTTTAGAAACAATCACCGTTTATGAATTAATTCAAAGATTGGAGAATAAGGATGTAGAAGAAAAGCTGAAGGCAAAAAGAACACAAACTCCTCAAAATCCAGAAATGTACTTTGGGATTGCAGGAGGTATCAGTGGAGAAAGACCAGCTTCTCAACACGCGAAGCTTCAAACAGCTTTCGTTTCTAACACCGGACCTTCAACAACAGATCAGTTTGATCCTTCAGCCTACACGATGTTTTCAAGACCGAATGTGCAACCGACAGCTCAGCAGCAACAACCGCAACAGCAAGGGTTTTATGGAAGCTCTTCAAACTTTCAAGCCACTTCCAATCCTAACACAGTCAGATTAGACACTTCCAACTTTTCCAAAGTCAGTGTCGAAGTAGCCAAGGAGCATATGGAGATGTTGAATACCTTGGTTAGTGCTTATAGTGGATTGATCGCAGGTCAGATTGGGAATGTCAATCTAACCAATGAAGATTATCAGCAAGTGGATAAAGAAGAGTTTGAAATGATGGATATCAAATGGGCTCTGGCTAGTGCAATTCGAAGAGCAAAGGAGTTTATGGAAAGGACGGGGAGAACCAACTTGGAAAACAAGAAAGACACCAAGTATGGGTTCGACAAGCAAGCTGTCAAGTGCTTTAACTGTGGTGAACGGGGTCATTTCAAAAGGGAATGCACAAGACCAGCTCAGCATGGAAATCAAAATCCGTTCAGAAATCAAGGCAACCAGCAGAACCAGAACGGGAACAATGTTCGTACGTTGATACCTGTCAACAACCAAGGCCAAGCAGGGTCATCAAATGCCAACCGAGGGCTGGTGGTTCAAATAGATGAGGGTTGTGATTGGTCGCTTCAGCTTGGAGAAGGAGGAAATGGTGGAACAGCATGTTTTGCTGAAGTCGTAAAGGATTTAAAGCACGCCAGTGGTGGAGAATCTTCCACCAATGGTGTTGCATCTTCTGGAGATGAAGACAGTTCTGGTTATAGTGGAAGCTCAGATGAAGAATCCTCCACTTCAGGAAATGATCATGTGGATGAGACATCAAGTGCGTCAGTCGATGCAGATATTGATGAGCTTTTGGAAGAAGCTGCAGCAGGAACTGAAAGAAGATCTAATTTGATGGATCAAGCTGCTTACTCTTCGTCTTCTCTCCAATCAGCCTTTATGGCTAATGTCGACAGTTCATCAGGTCAGGTATGTGTCGATGAACCCACTGTAGTTAGCTGTGAAAATTGTGATAGTTTAAATGTTAAATATGCTGAACAGGAAAGTCAGATTGAAATCCTATCCAAACACAATCAAGAATTGATTGTAGATCTTTCTAAAGCAGCTGAAGCTAACGTGTTTTTAACCAGAAATGAAAAGGAATTTAAAACAACAATTGCGTCATTAAGACATGATGTTTCAGAATTACAAAAAGCTGTTTTGCGAAAACAACATGCTAACAATGATCTTATAGACACAATTGAAAAGCAGATGGTAGAATTGGCAACCGCTCGATGTGAATGTGAAACAATCAAGCAGAAATTGGAAAGTTATTCCAATTCCCGCTATGTATTGGATCACATTATTGATGTTCAAAAGAAAAAGGGGGATAAGAAGTGTATGGGATTCAAATCATGTCCTCCCCCAATGAATCACAATTACTCCAAATTGCCTGATGACGAGGATATGCCCCGTTTTGAACCTACTGTGCCACTCGGTCTAGATGACTTTGCAGCAGGCCTCGGGTTCACAACTGGTACATCATCCTCGGGCCAATCTGAAACTGAATCTGAATCTGAGAATGTGACAGATTCATCATGTGTTAAGGAACAGAGTCCTCCCACTGTTGAGGATGCTGATTCTTCGGATGATGAATCTGAAGTAATTGTGAAACAACAGTCTAACTCGGTAACAACAGATATTCCAATCGAGAATCACATCCTGTGTGATCCACCAGTGAAACCGAGTAAGACTGATATGTCAAAACCAATGGAGTCCCTTGTATCTAGCAGTGAAGAGAATAACTTGTTGTACACACTCAAAGGAGATAGCAAAATCTACTCTAACAAAGATTTTCCAATTAAAAATGTAAATCAAGATTTAATTGAGCAAATTTTTGAAGGATGCACTGATAAGTTTTTGGGGAACAAAAGTGTCAAAGTTACTGTCACTCAATGTGATCCAATTCCGTGTGAACAAATTAGAAAACAGTACGGAAACCAAAAACTACAAGTTGAGCGAAAACAACAAGTCAATTCCGGAAAAGGTAAGGTACAGGGAAAGAAGGCTCAGAACAAGAATTTTCAAGCACCTAAGGTTCAACAACAATGGGTGCAAAACAAAAGAGCTCCTGTTAAGAAAACAGAACCGAAAGTGAACTTTGTTGGATCCACGGGTTCAGACAAACTTGAAACATTTCAGGATAAATCTAACCTTGATTTTATAAAACAAGTTAGAATTTTAAAACGAAATGATCAGAATAATTACACCCAACACACCAACGGATGTGATTTAGGTCCAAGCACGTCTAGATCACAAAGTTCATTGTCTGGTTCTCAGTCTGGTCATCAACGTGTTTCTCCGAGGTTTGTAGAGCGGAGAATGTGCTTTGAGTGTGGCACAATTGGGCATATTGTAAGATACTGCCCATACCTGCAAAAGTTGAAGGCAAAAACAAGTGCTCCCCAAGAAATCAATTACCAAAAACGTTCATTTTCCCCGAAACAAGACCCGCGTGTCTTGAAAGAAAGGGAAAAGAAATTAAAACAAAAGAATCAAAAAGTAATTGAGAAGGCCTTAAATTCAGAGGTCAAAGAAGAAAAACCTGTTCAAGCAAAACCTAAAACTGTAAAACCAGTAAATGCTAAAACAATTAATACAAATACTGGTAAAGGACAAACAGCTTGGAAACAAAAACAGGTAATTCAGTCAGGGGGAGCACCACAGGTTCTTTTTCCTAATCATCAAGTGATTGAAATCACTTTTCTTGATGATCAAGGACGACCCAAGTCCACAAAGGCTTGGGTCCCTCTCTCCAACTAATTTTTGAGTAAGTGTGTAGGATATTCCAGGAGGAACTTTCGATAGTCGTAAGATTGTTGATAGTGGAGCATCCTTGCACAAAATAGGCAACAGAAGAAATTGCTGCCTTTAATGGAGAGAAAAAGGAAAGGGAAACAGAAATGTCTGTTGAAAGAGATTGAAAAGCTTCGACAAAATGAAAATCATTTCAAAATGTGAATGTTCAAGGCTTTGATCGGGTCCCCGGGATAGATTCAAATGAAATGTATGCACCTGCAGCATGTCTGAAGTTCACAATCGACAAAATGAACGTGCAGTGTACTTTGCTTCGCGATGTGATTGAAGAAAATGTGTTGGTTGATCAAACTACACCGGGTGTGCGGATGCCTTGGAGTGGATTAAACAACCGCACACTACTTCTGAAAGAGAAAGACTAAAACCTTCGCTGATGCAATGTGGAAGACCAGCCGGAACCAAAGGTTTCTGATCTTGTTGCTGTGAAGAGATTTCTAAGTAGCTACAAAGAATCGACTTTGAAATCCACACCGGGTGGATATTCAGTTTGGGAGAGCTCTCAGATTCCTTGCAATGCACGATGCAGTTGCAGGATACGGTTTTAAATTTCTAATATCTCCTACACTTGTCGATATTTAAGCTGCGTTGTGAATTATTATCTCATACAGCACTCTTTGACCAGACAATGCTGTCATGGTCCGCACCGCTTACCGACATGCCAACTGATTTTTCCAAAATTCGCTAAATCATTTCTGATTAAAACTTAATTTTGGTAAACGGCATTGAGGTAAAACATGAGTTAACCAACATCGGAAAATCATTTTTGTAAATACCTTTGTGTTTTAAATTTATTTTAGTTTGTTGATTTTAGGGGGAGTAATCCAAATTTGAAAATCCAAAAACATCGAAAAATTTCAAAAACACAAAAACAATAGAAAAGCAAAAATGAGTTTCCTGGCGAGCAAAAGAGAATATGATAGTACATCAGTGGTCTGTCTAAACCTCTTTAAACCTTAAATGAAAAACGATAAGCAGCTCTATATAAGATGTATCGGTAGGCTCACAATCATTTTAAAGTGTGCAGGGTGATATAAATCTTAATCGACTGAAGACAAGGTGGGAACCATTCATTGGCATATGGTCTTAGTACCGAAATTTCGTTTGAGAGATTGCCGAGGTTCTGAGATATTCGGTCTTTATGCTGCTTATCATCTGGGTATCATGGTTGTATCTTTTACCGAAAAATAACGGGGACGCAAGTCTAGATCTTCCATGATACCATACATACGTGTACATACTGCATACGACCTCAATAAGTGATCAACAATCACATGTCCAAACTAATAAGTGATAAAATATCACAAATTCTTTCCGGGAGTCAAGTTCGTCTCTCTGCTGTACGAAAGTACTGACCTGTTCACGGACTTGCTCCTGTGCCCTCATGCATCGAAAATCAAGTTCCTCATCAATAAGTGATTATATCACATAGGGCTTGTTTTCAATCAAAATAAGTGAGAATCTCACATCATATACGGTCAAACAGATGATAATCGGTATACTCACCGGTAAGATGAATCCTCGTGCATACCTTGATACGGGAATGTGTCGTGATGTGGATGAACACCGGTCGGTAAGTATAAATTATACCTTAACGTATCCCCTCGCCATGATTACAAATGATAAGTTGAGCTTATGTGGACAACAATACCGATAATTGTTATAAGATGCTTATTTTAATGTTAACTAATTGAACAACAAGAACGTTTTGGCATGACCGTACACTGATATGATTTTCTTACCCTCGAAACTCGCAAAAAGAATGTCTGTAAATATTTATTTAATGTTTCCTGTTTATGCATCTTTGTATATATTTATTTATTGTTTTCCGTCTTTACATTGAAAAATGAAAATTTCAAAAAGATTTTAGGTGTGTTTTAATATAAACTTTATAAAATCCAAAAAGATTTTGCTTCTAGTTTATTTTTGATTGACCGATGTTGGAACTCGAGTCTATCCTACCCAAATTCCTGATCGTAAGCTGGAAAACAATTGCATCTTCATAAACAGTCGAAGTTAACGAGTTTTGAAAGTTAAAGGATTAAAATGAATATTTTTCTAAACTTTCAAACTGCTGTCGGTTGGTGTTTGATTGAGATTTGATCTCATATGTGTCGTTAGTCTAAATGTTAACTATATTCCAAGCGGTTGTTCTCATTATGCGTTTAGCTTTCTTGCATGTGCAGATGCTAAAGGCGAGGAGAACATGTTCGATGAAAAGCTTTGGAATGAAGACACGAAGTGGAGGCACTCAAAGGATAAAATGATCGAGTTGCCGCTGTCCCTTCATCAGCACCACAAGGATCTGAAGAATTGACAAGTCAAAAGATTCACGAGCATGACTCAATGGAGAGTTCAATCTAAGGGGGAGTTTGTCAACACACTTTCTACATGAAACGGGGAGTTTGTTGATACACTTTCTACTTATGACGCGTGAAGACTTTGAAGATCCTCCGACTTGAATGTGACAGAAGACGAACCATCACGAGTAGCGTCCAAGGGGGAGTTTGTTGATGCACTTTGTGTGGACGCGACTCGGCTCGGTTCAACTCGGCCTTGAAGACTTGAAGACACGAAGATCGAGACAAAGCTACAGCCAAGGGGGAGTTTGTTGGTGCACTTGTGTCTGTACTTTGTCTGTATTTCGTCATGATACAAAACGATGTCTTTAATGTAAGGTTGATGTAAGTTTGACCAAGTCAACCATCCTCCTGGTTTGACTTGACCAAACAGTTAGCACATGGTTGAAAGATGTTTGAGTCGAAGGATGGTCATCGAAGGATTACTTATATCCTTCGATGATGAGCTCGAAAGATGGACCTCGATAGATGAGTTCGAAACATAACCTTCGATGGATGAACTCGAAGGATAGACCACGAAGGATATCATCCTTCGTGGTGTATGTGATCTTTCGATGGGTTTTCTGGTCGACAGATGATCTTTCGATCACTCTGTCTGATCCTTCGACCAGACCTGCTGTGTCGGGTATATATACCCATGTAGTGTGTTGTGTAAAGTGTGAAAGAAGCTAGACATAGAGAGATAAGGCAGAGAGAGACAGGAGCACACACACACACACTTTGAGAGTTTATAGAATACTTCTGTAAACATTGAGCTTGTAACCGGACCCTTCATTCGTATTAATACAAGTGGTGTTAATCGGTGAATCTTGCGTGTTGTGTTTGTGCTTGTTCTCGTATAAAGTCTCGGTTGCATGCTAGCTTGGATTCCGCACTCGCTAGTGTGTTTGATATAACAAGGAAAAGGTTTTATCTCATCCTCGAGAGGGACCTACACAAGAAGTGGCTAGTATATCGGAGAAGATTAAGGAGGGGAGATTGAGATGGTAGCCGAGATGAGGATGCTGAGGTGGATGTGTGGACACACGAGGTTAGATCGGATAAGAAATGAGGTTTTCAGGGATAGACTAGGAGTGGCTAGTATATCGGAGAAGATTAAGGAGGGGAGATTGAGATGGTTTGGGCATGTGAAGCGGAGGGAAGCGACGGCACCAGTTAGAGTAGTGGAAACTCTTACTGTGGAGGGGAGGAGAGGAAGAGGCAGACCCAAACTGACATGGGATGAGCAGATTAGGCGTGATTTACTAGAGTTGCATCTTTCTGAGGACATGGTCCACGATAGGACTTCGTGGAGGCGTAGGATTAGGGTAAAGGACTTCTAGAGGATATTGCAGTAAGGTCTTAGGTGTATTTCAGGGATGTAGGCTTTTCCCATTCTTTAAGGGACTTTTCCGGTGATTGCCTTCTTGTGTTTATGCCCAAATGATGTTGTATGCTATTATACATGATTTACATTGTGTTTACGCCCAAATGATGTTGTATGCCGTTATACATGATTCACATTATATTGTGCCACTCTTACCACTTTCTTGGTATGGGCGACTTCTTATTTCTGTATTCTTGCTATATTCTTTGACTTGGTGTGTTGGTTTGCTGTTCGTTTTCGAGCCGAGGGTCTCTCTGGAAGCAGCCTCTCTATCCCTATGGATAGAGTCAAGGTCTGTCTACATCCCACCCTCCCCAGACCCTATAAATAGATCTGCTATTTGTGGGATTTACTGGGTATGGTTGTTGTTGTTGTATGTTAGTATTTACGGGGTTGCTTTTGCTTCTATTTCTGCCATATATAATCTTTGTACCTTTCACATTCTATGCTTATTGAAAAGAGAATATATAATACCAATTATACAAAACTCATCTTCTATTTTATTCTTTTATTTATTTTATAGGGATATCCATCTTTGTGAGTATCTATTCAAAATGATGCAATCTGTAATCACCAAATATGAAACGACTCCATCTGAACCTTTACTACCTGCCCTGGAGCAACCATGCTGCTGCTTTTCCATGTCTGAGCTCAGTTCAGCAACACATAACTTTGACGAAAAATGGTGCATTGGCCAAGGGGGGTTTGGCAAGGTTTACAAAGGAAAAATCTCTGATGGGCCAACAAAGACATATGCCATTAAGCGGTTACATTTCATGTCCGATCAAGGAGAACCTGAGTTTTGGGTTGAAGTCGAGATGCTTTCAAGGTTGCGCCACTCTAACCTTGTGTCGTTGATTGGTTATTGCAATGAGGGGAAAGATATGGCGCTTGTTTATGAATACATGCACAATGGAACACTTTCTGATCATCTTCACAAGAAAGGTACAATTTTGACTTGGTCTCAACGGCTGAAAATATGCATAGGAGCGGCACGTGGTCTAGACTACCTTCACACTGGCACTGGCATACAACAAGGAGTCATACACCGTGATGTGAAAAGCACCAACATTTTGTTGGATCAGAATTATGCTGCCAAGATTGCAGACTTCGGATTGGCTAAAACAGGACCAACAAACCAGACATGTACACATGTTAGCACCATAGTTAAAGGCACCTTTGGGTATATAGATCCAAATTATTGGTACACAGGTAGACTTACAACAAAATGTGATGTTTATGCCTTTGGGGTTGTATTGCTTGAGGTATTGTGTGGCAGATGCGCTTTGGACAAGAGTCTGGATGAGGGGTTAGCAATATGGGCTCAAGATCGAATCAAACAAGGAAAAATCACTCAGATTATTAATTATAGATTGAAGGACCACATTTCAAAGAGTTCTTTGAAGCAATTTTCACGCATTGCAATGGGATGTTTGCTTAGTAATCCAAGTCAGAGGCCAACAATGAGTGAGGTTGTAGGCGGTCTTAACCTGGCATTGTCATTTCATGAAAGAAAGGCTTCTTCTACCATAGGAGGGATCACCATCAAGAAAGTATGGTCATTGGTTTCTCTTAAAGGACATTTTGAAGTTAGAAGCTCATGGAGAACTGGAAGTAATGATCAGCTTCCTGGAATAGAGAGCCTCCATATTGTTGGGGATGCTTTCCCTGGAGGAGAATTACATGTGTGTGGCTACTCAGTCAATGGTGCAGTTAGGTGCATGTTTCAGTGGGCTCACCGTCTACCAGATGGATCAACTAAATATATTGAAGGTGCAACCACCCCAAATTATACCATTGCATTAGATGACTTAGGTACCCGCCTTGGTGTAGAAGTTATACCCATTGATAAAAAAGGACGACGTGGCAAAGTTTATAAGTGCTTTGCCAACAACGGACTTCTTATCAGTGAGACTGTTATCATACCAGTTTCCGGTATAGTAACTGAAGTCGAAGCAAACCAAATAGAGCTTAGAAGAACAAGATGATAATAATGATCAGCTTCCTTCAATAGAGAGCCTTCAAATTGCTGGAGATGCATATCCTGGAGGAAAATTGCAAGTGTGGGGCTTCTCAGTCAACGGTACAGTTTCTTGCCTGTTCTAATGGTTTCACCATTCACCTGATGGCTCTATTGAATACATAAAAGGTGCAACCGGTGAAACTTCTACTGTTACATTAGATGATGTAGGTACCTACCTTGGCATAGAAGTTGTACCTATAGATAAAAAGAGTCGAAAAAGTATTGGGTTCAAATGCTTCGCCAACAATGGACGGTTTATCAGGGAAACTGTTAGCGCACCAAATTGAGCGTCTAGAAGGACAAGACGATAATTATAATATACCAAACCTATATATATATTATTAGGGATTCTTTTCCCAGAGAAGTATCCAAGTGTCTGGTGCTGTTAAAAATATTAGCTAGACACACTAGTGTCGACGGTTATGATGTTAGTTACTACAGTTATTATAACCGAAGATTGTTGCATCTGCATGTGAAGAGTTGCAGCCATTAGTTTATCATGTTGTGTAACTATATTCAAAATGGTATTCTGTAAGCAGAGATGCATGTATGAATCATTAACTTTTTTTATGTAATATCAGAGTCCTTAGTTTGTAATGTTGAGTATATATCTTTTTTGTCTCCCAACAGGTGTTGTATCATCAGTGCAATGTCTTGCATGTTTAAACCATTATCACACATATTTTCTAAAAGCATAGAACGCTTAACCAGCCAAACATATACTGTTGCATTAGATGGCTTTGGTACCTACCTTTTCTGGATACATAGAAAGGTGCAACCTGTTGCTCTATTTGTTCCTTAAGATATCCTGTCAAGTTCAAATGTGAATCTTGAGGACGCTAATCTTACATTAGTTCGTGAAAGTAGCGTTTCTTTTTTTACATCAATTCAGAGCATAGTTTATTTTGATAAATGCTTATTCATCAATTCAAATCTTAGTTATGTTTGGATGCTATCCGTATAGGCAATTTGATTATGCAGTTCATCACTCTTCTTGAAAGTTATTAAATGATTTATTATAACTTCCAAGTAGCAAAAGCACATCTAAATATATGCTATCAATTTAATTGCCCTATTCATGTCGTTTCTTGGTAGTACTATGCCTCTGCCTTGTACAACCTGATCCTGACCTGTAGATACAAACTCAAAACAGGTTGACGCCGTGTTGTAGTTCTGGTTGTTCAACTTCTTCACACCACCAACGACATGGAAATCGACCATCGTACCTTTTCCTAGATCTTCTTAATGGTTCTGTCGGTTACTCTTTGATTCACAGAGGATCTCTTCAACTTGATCACAAACACACAAATGTGACCTGGCTTCTTTGATGGATATATTCCATCGTCTTCATCAGTCCCGATCTTTAGCCTCCGATCCCAAATGAGAGCTTCACCAAGCTCTGTTACCACTTGTAACGTTTTAACAAGTGATATCGACGAACAAAAGCAACACCCACGGACACGATTAGTTTCTCAAACGTACGAGGTATATTTGACTCAAAGACTTATAGATATATTTCTAGACGAGGATTTATATAGCAACCTCTAGAAGCAACATGTTCGTATACAAATACTAACAAATCAAAATTAAAAACATAAAAGATAAACCCTAAATTATCTTTATCCTATTACACTAAATTATCTTTATCCTATTACGACTTGAACGCCAAGTCCAAACTTTAGTCAATTAAACAAACTTGACTCGCAAGCTTCAGCTCAACAGCTTCAAATGGAAGTTCACTTTCAGCCACATCTCAGCTATGACTCGACCTAGCCTCATCCTAGCTTCGACTCAGCCCCAGCCGTATCTCAGCTTCAGTTGTTGCTCAAGCTTCCTCAGCTCGTCCCCAACCACGCCTTGCAACCTCCAGCCACAGCATGTGTCTCCGGCTGAACCCGGCCACAACTCAATTCCCTTTGAGTTGCAGCTCGCTTCTTCGACTCTGATGTTGACTTCAAACAGTCCTTAAGGTTCAAAAAAGGTAACACTTCGGACTGTTTAGCATGAAGTAATGGAATGAATGAGATAATGTAATGGACGGGGTAATGAAATAAAATCGGTGGTGAGTGGTTGTGGCAGTGTTGGTGGTGGTGGTGGGTGACAGTGGTGGCGGTGGCGGCCACATTGGGTGGTGGGGGTGGGGGTGGCGGCGGGTGGTGGTTCGTGATAAAAGGGTGAAAGAGGGAATGAAATGAAAAAAAAAAAAAACAGAGGGTGGATGGAACAAATTTGGGGTGTTGATATACTTGTTAATTATACATATTTTAATACTAGCAGGATGCCCGCGCCGATGCGGCGGGAGCGACACATCGCATTGCGATACTCGTTTTTTGTAGTTTTCTTATTCATATAATATTTATTGACAATACTCGTTTATTGTAGTATTATTGTGATCGATGTATATGAAAAGTGAAGTAATCGGGTAATCCATTTTATTGTGTTGTGAATAGTTCGGTCGGTTCGTTTATTATCCTCAACCGAAGGCAAAAACCAAAGTCATCGTTAGTCTATTTTATTAAGCAATCGGTTTTCGGTTAATCATTTTGGTTTATTCAGTGAGATTGAAGGTTTTCGGTTGGTTCATTTAATTACAGTTGATAGCAAAAACCAAACTTGGGCTAAAATTTTGCTTAGAAATATATGAAATTGAGAGATAAATACATGAAATTAAAGTATAAATATATGAAATGGAGATATAAAATATGAAATACATGAACTGGATATATAAAAGCTAGAAATATATGAAAATATGAATGATTCGATTCGGTTCGGTTCAGCTAATTTTGGTTAAACGAGAGTACAAAAAAATTGATAACTGGTTTTGGTTAATTCGGTTTTCAGTTAATTCAGTTTTAGGTTGATTTCGGTTCGGTTTCGTCTGTTTTCGGTTTGGTTTAGGTCAACGATTTAGTTATTGCTCACCGATAACCAGTTTTGGTTAATAATCGATAGGTACGCGGGCGATCCGGAGGGAAACACCGACATTGCCACGATATGCATTGTTCGGTTGGCTAGATTATTATCCTCAACTGAAATCGAGGTTATCGATTAGTCTATTTTATTAACCAATCAATTTTCAGTTAATCGGTTTGGTTTATTCAGTTACATTGACGGTTTTTGGTTTGATTTATTTAGTTTCGGTTAATAGCCAAACCAAACAGGCTAAACATTTTACTAGAAATACATGAAATGTAGGTATAAGTACATAAAATGGATGTATATATACATTGTGATTTCAGGATCGGATCGTAAACGATCTCTAGCTCTGCGGTGGATTCGATTTTACCGTGTGAAATCCGTTAAATTGAACCGTAATCTTGAACAAATGCGTAAATAAATGTCATTCTATTACGTATCAACGACAACCGGACAGAGTTTCGACACAATCTAATACTAAACACTCGAGATCTAATAGACGTGATGTAATCGGAGTGTTTAGAACTTGAGAAAATTCGCTGCAATGAACTTGACAGTTTGGTGGAGAACTTGTTGAGTGAACTCTGCCTTGAACGAATGTGTGCATGGCTTTTTATAGAGAACTCCCATTCGTACCAACCGAGCAATTCCTACTTGTACGAATTGGTTTTTATCACTTCCATGCGAATTGGCTGAGATCACATTCGTGCGAATTGGTTGAATCCAGTTCGTGCGAGTCTGTGACAAGTCCTTCTTGTGCGAATTGAGCTTTGTCTCTTTCATTTGAAATGCATGCAACTTATTAAAAGACTTTTTGTGATGATGTAATATGTATGATGTCATCGTTAAGAACGATGACATCATTCTGGTTCAGATCTGCTCCCTTCGTATTGTGTCGAATCCTAAAATAACCTCATGTTACCTAAAGACACCTAGTGAAACCTCTGGTATTTTACAGACTTAAGACATTAGACATTACACGTACAGACAGATTTCTAACTATGGACATACACATAATGCACTCATAGACTCCCCCTTGGACATATCTTAGAAATCTGTGAAGTTTAGTCTTGATCTACCTTTTGCATATTCAAGTAATCAAAGAAAAAACTGTATTGTCCCCCTTGAATAATGTTCCGAATCTCTAAACATTTTAGATTTGACAATTAATCTCGCTCCCCCTTTCTTTTAGCTCTTTGTCATAAATTTCTCATATTCAAATAAACGTTTTTTATTCAACTTGAGAGTTTTCTAAACATATAAATGTCTATTATCATATTTGATATTTAAGCATGATCAATTTCAGTAACCTTCATGGATAATCAAGTTCAACCTAATGACCTTGACTACTCAATTATCTTCCAAGTCCAAATTAATGACCTTGGTTGATGATTTCAAATAATTTTTAAATTTTCATTTTAAAATTCAAGTTTCAAATTAATGAACTTGTTATTTCAAGACATGTTCAGCATCTTCAGATTTTGAAACTCAGCTTTCCTACATCAGTTGTCGAAACATAAAATGCAACAAATACTTTTTGGATTTTTCAAACTTTATGCTAAAACACATCTAAAATCTTTTTGTAATTTTATCTGTATGAAATGCAACAACAAAATATTTAGAGACGTATTTTTGTTGAGTTTGTGTCAGATGATCATATCACTTTATGAGAGACATCACTAACACCATTGATCTATTTAAACTGTAAGTTTTAAACGATTCGCTTAGATTGTCAGTATACTGATCCACTTAAATTTTCACACAAACTTCAATTGATTTAAGATACGAGATTAATGTTTTAGGAACTAACTTAATCGCGTGTCCCACCTCAGAATATACTCTCGTATCAAGATTCCCGGGATTCAGTCTTACAGGTGAATATACCTAAATGATATCTGTCTCTGGGTTAGTGCGGGGCCTTAAGAGCTCAGGTTAGAACTATCGTTCAGCAAAGAGATGAAGGCTCGACTTAAAGTGTGTTCCATTTAGGAATCTTCTAAACATCTGCACTTTATATATCTTTCGATATTCTCAATTTTTATGTAGTGTAGGGTTTTAAGCGTGAAAGTATTATACGAGGTCTAGGCTATTGCTGACGCAAGATCAGAAGACCAAGTATAATACCCCAGATATTAATAAGTATAAAGACCTAATATTTCAGAATCAGGCAATCTCTTAAACAAAATTTCGGAGTACTGAGTCCATATATCCGAGAGATGTTCCCCACGGATTAAAAAGTTATTGATTTAGGTTTATATCTCGAAATCAATCTACTAAATATGTAAAAACCTACTGGCATATCATCAGTGAGACCGTTTATCACTTTTTAACTTTCCATTTCTTTAGCATGCTGTGATTGTCTACTGATATACTATCATTTCCTTTTTTTACACTAACTTTTTTTGAATTTTTGATGTTTTTGTATTTTTTTTTTAATTTTTAAATGTTTTTGAATTTTTCCAAATTAACTATATACCCCCCCCCCTAAAATTCTAAAACATTTGACAAACCGATGTGAACAACTTCATTTCACCATCCATTTCTGCTTTACATTCTCTGTTTAGTAGTTTTCACACCCCATGATCACAACATTGATTTTTTACATTTTGAAACTATTTTCAATTCTTGTTTTATCATGTTTTGTTTGTTTAGTCGTGAGGGTTCGGTGTATTCTTTTTAAACTTCATCAAATAAAATTTTTCAATTTAGAACCAATCACTTCCTGTTCTCAAACACAGGATTTCTCCTCATGTGCCAGGTTGTTCTGTTATCCCTTATGAACTTTAATTTGACCTCCGGAACACCTGCACAAGCAACAATTTAATTACTTGAACAATGCAACACAGGCCTGTTTGACCTTGGGTATTTTGACACAATACGATTGGTTCAATTTCAGAAAATCTTTTTCATTTTTCACAAAAAACATTTTCTTTCTTCTTGACTTCAACCTTTTTGGTTGAATCAAGTTTCTTCTTTTCACCAACAGAAGTTTCTTTTCTTTTGATCACCAGGGTTTGACCTTTAGGAACATTCTTCACATAAAACCTTAAGTCACTTTGAATGTTTCCTTTTGTCGAATCAACCTTTTGTTTCCAAATTTGTTTTGGTCCAAACTTGGGTGTTTTCATTTTATCGACTTCTGAATTTTCTTTCTTTTTAATATAAACAGGCTTTGAATATTGTGGACATTTGCGAGCATTATGCCCAACCTTGTTGCATTTAATACACATTTTGTTTAAACCATCTTTAGCCTGTTGATGTTGTTTCTTTTGAGCAAAGAATTCATCATTAGTTTGTCGACTAAATTTGGATTCTTTCTCTTTCTCTAAATTTGTTCATAAACATAGTTCATTTTTTTTTCAAAGTTTGACTTTTGAAATCGTTTGTTTTGATTTTTCTTTTTTTATAACTCAAACCAGCTCTTTCATTTTCCTTTTGATAATGCGAATTTCGTGGTTTGTTATAAAAAGATTTTTTGGCCTTCAAATTTCTTGTATTACCTACAAGTTTTTCAATTTCCGACTTTTCGATTTCCACCAATTTAAACACTTTATCAATCTTTTCCACTATTACATTTTGAATCGGAAATTCATCATCTGAAAACAATTTGTCAGATCCAAGCATGTAGTATGCCAATAATATTGGATCATCATTCGTTTTTGTCTCAGATTCAGATTTTTAATTTTTCATATAATTTTTGTCAAAGCTCTCCTCATTTTCATCTTGTGATGTGAAATTTTCATTTTTGGTGGAATCATTTTGGTTTTCATTTTTCAAAACATTTTCACCAACATCAGATTTGGTATAGGTCACATCAATATTATCAGGCAACTGATCAACCATATTTATTGACTTTCCTTCTTTTCACCATTATAAAATGTATAATTTCCCTCTATTGGTGGTGGAACCTGATGATATTCCGACCCTATGCCTTTTTTTTTCAGAATCATTCTCATCGGGTGAAATACTAAAAATACGTTCAAGGATATATGAAAAAGCATGATAACTCTGTAATTTATTATTCTTCTTTTCTTTTTCAGCCAATTCACGTTTTAGCACAACAACTTGATCAATATAGTAATTTACCGTTAATTGCTTGTCATTATACTTGGCTTCAAGAAATCTATTAGTTTCAGCATGTTTTATGTTTCTTTCTTCAAGATGTTTAATTTCACTTTTTATCTTATCATATGCTTCTTTTATTCTGAAATGACCAAATTTCAGCTCATCATTGTGTTTTTTGCAACTCTTGAATATTTTTGTCTTTTTGAAAACATTCAGTTTTAAAATCTTCTTTAACTTGTTTCAAATCATTTTCTAATTTCGTAACCTTTTCTTTTAAACTTTTATTTTCCAATGTCAAATTCTCCGTATCTTTCAAAAGTTTGACATTTTCAGATTTTGATTTTTCTCATTTTGAGCACACAGGTTCAGAACTTGAAGCTTCATTTGTTGATACACTTGATTCTTTGACTTCACCGTTCTGTGACAACTTAGTTGACTCAGCTTGTTTAGATTTTTCTTGAAGAGCGTTGTCAACATGTCTGTTCTCAGACTCTTCATTATTTGGAGTTGAATGTGTCTTGAATGTACCTGCAGAAGAAGATTTAAAAGAAGTTTTAGTAAAGTCAACAAGAAGATTAATATTTTCATCTATATAACAACACCTCTTAATATCATATCTCATAGCATTTTTTGCTCCAAGATATATATTCACTCTTCTGCTTATTTCAAGAACCACATCCAAACTTATTTTATCTAGTTTCTCTTCTATCTTTTCTACCAAAGCTTTCTTCTTCTTTTTAATTTCTATTTCGTGATTTTGAAGCTCACTGACGAACTCATGTAGAGTAAATCTTGAAAATCTAGAATCCTTTTTCAATTCAATCAAAAATTCATTCCACTCTGAAGGTAACACATCTGCAAATTTTGATATCTCTTCAGCATTCGACATCCATATCTTGAACTCCTTTAAAGTTTCAAGTAAAATATAATGCCGTTCTTTCAAATGATACAACAATTCATCTTTTTTACTCAAAAAAATGTTCAAGCCTCTTAACCCAAAGGTTTTTTTGAACTTGATACTCCAAACGCCAAGGATCATCACTCCAATTATTTATTCTTTCAAGCTCATAGTTTTCCATTTTGTCAAACATTTTAAACACAACTTTGTTAAACCGTGCTTTCTCTTGAACCCGAAAATTTTGTTGATTAAAAACCTAGTTCAAAACACTTTTAGATTTCAATATTCAAAAATCACAATTCACTTCGACAAATTATCAGCCCAGATACTATTTGCCCACTTAGTTTTCGATCCAATATCCACGGCCCAATCCAAAAACTTGAAACTTAATAACAACTTGATCCAAAATTTACACACTATCGGCCCACTTGAAATACAACTTGTCAGCTCAAAACTTCAAGTCAACTGATGCTGTATTGTGTTGTTTTTCTTTAGACCATAGGGTATGGGGTTCGCCCCCTCCCGTCTTTGCTCGTCCAAGTCCGTCGCACACCGCCCCCTTGGGGCTTGGCACGTCGCCGGCGTCTTCTCTAGGACGTCTGAGACGATCCAAAAGGTGGGGCCCCCCATTAATTGTGTGTATTGATTTGTGATAAAGTGGGTCCCTCAGCTCATCCTCCACACCCTTGGGTAGTCTTCAATGGGATGGTCCTCCTCCCGTGGTGATGTGGCGCCTACGTGACGGGTGGTCTCTAAAGAGACTAACCAAATCACACCCAATGATCAAGAAGAATTTTACTGTTTTATTAAAGCACTAAAACCCTACCATGATGTCAACTCAAATACAACTTTTCTTTAAATGATTTCCAAAATCTCGAGACACTTTTTATAATATTTAACTACTGATTTCCAAGAAAAACATCACTTATACTATCTCAACAATTTATAAACTGTCACAAAAACCCTAAGATCTAATTGTTTATATCAGCAGCGGCACAAAACTTCATGTTTCCCTATTCGTTTTTTAAACTGAACACCCTAATATTTTTTACCAACAGTCACAAGTGTTGTATATATCTTTTTGTAACAACAAATTTACTTCTTTCTTAAGTGGAAAACATCACAACCAATCAGATCTGGAAATCCGATTAAACCACTGTCTTCTTCTTCGTTGAACAGTAATATGCGAATCGTTCAAACCAATTCCAAAAACCTGCAACTCATTTTTTAGATCTGCACATATCTTCTTCTTTTTCTACAATTGCAAACCTTCAACACAAACAACAACTTTTATCCGTACAACAACATTCATTTCAGATCTGAAACTCTGACTTTGTGATATGATGAACCTGAAGAACTCAATTCAATTCATCTCATTTTCATTTTCTTTCCTTTAAATGAACATCGTAACAACAAACTTTAAATTTCAGCACTGATGTAACAAATAGAATAATGAGATTTGATTCAATTTCAGTCGTAAATCAGTCCTGTGTTTGAATGAAACAGTGATGTGCTTCAGATCTGAATGAAAACAGTTCGAAAAAAAATCTTTCCGAAAACCTTGAAATTTGTTCTTTAACACACTGAATCTGTTCGAAATATGTAAACAATACATCGAATAGATCTGAATCAGTCCGAAATGTATGACACTTCAACCAGAAATCATCGAAACAAACCGAAATTTACCGAAAATCAATCCGAGAACACCGAAACTCGTCTGATACCACTTGTGAGTTCAGGATCGTAAACCATCTCTACCTGCGATGGATTCGATTTAACCTGCGGAATCCATTAAATCGAACCGTAATCATGCACAAAAGCGTAAATAAATGTCGTTTTATTACGTATCAACCACAACCGGACAGAGTTTCGACTCAATCCAATACTAGACACTCGAGATCTAAGAGAGTGATGTAATCGGAGTGTTTAGAACTTGAGAAAATTCGCTGCAATGAACTTGACAGTTTGGTGCGAACTTGTTGACTGAACTCTGCCTTGAACGAATGTGTGCATGACTATTTATAGAGAACTCCCATTCGTACCAACCGTGCAATTCCTACTTGTACGAATTGGTTTTTATCACTTCCATGCGAATTGGCTGAGATCACATTCGTGCGAATTGGTTGAGTCCAGTTCGTGCGAGTCTGTGACAAGTCCTTCTTGTGCGAATTGAGCTTTGTCTCATTCGTTTGAAATGCATGCAACTTTCACGTTCAATTCTGCATATTGATATTAAAAGACTTTTTGTGATGATGTATTGATGATGTAATATGTATGATGTCATCATTAAGAATGATGACATCATTCTTGTTCAGATCCGCTCCCTTCGTATTGTGCCAAATCCTAAAATAACCTCACGTTACCTAAAGACACCTAGTGAAACCTGTCTGGTATTTTACAGACTTAAGACATTAGACAGTACCAGTGGCGGAACCAGGATTTTTGGACAATGGGATCCCATTTTTCCAGTGTTCAAATTTTTTGGATCGGTTGTTGTTCGGGTCGGGTCAGATCAAGAAACATAATAGAAAACAATATCATAACTAAATTACAAGTTTCATTTACTACACTTTCAGCTAAATATAGGTGAGGAAAAATTGAAAAAGAAAAAAAAATAGTCATTAATTTAAAATCAGGTTTAAAAAAGAAACACAAAAAAACAAAACAAACAGGTATCGAACTTGGGACCTTCTATGTGTAAACAAAGGGTTTTACCACTGCACCAGACTCTCTCTCATTGTTATGGGGTCCAACTTAATTATTTTATGGGGTCCATAGAAAATTTTATATACCGCTTCTACTACTTTTTAAAAAAATATTGGGGTCCGGGGACCCTGTTCCGCTTAACGTGGGTCCGCCTGTAACAACTCTCATCAAAAGTCCTATTTATTAAATAAATTTATCCAATAGGAAACCCTAATTGAGACACCCAAGTGATTCTGCATAAACCCTAAAATTTTCAGAACAATCGGAATAAGGATCAGGGCCCCTAAAACTCAGAGGGGGTAAAACCCTAGTTGATAATATCCAAACAGTTTTACGTGTATAACGAATTTGCATGCAAGACCAACTCAGCAAGCCTACTGGGACACAAGGCTACCCTAGGTTAAAAGTGCATGCCCTGCGCCACGCGACAGGTGCATGTGTCCCTGTCGCGACACGCGGGGGGAACAAATTTTGAGTATAAATAGTAGAGTCTGGGACTTGACATTTTGCGTTCGTTCAACGTTAAAACTCAAAACGTACACTGAGATATAGTAGAAACAGTCCAACAACACACACAAATCACGAAGTGCTGCCGCAATACAGGGTAATAACTCGATCGCTGCTACGATTCAATGTCCGATCGATTAAACTATCCAATGGATGTTTAAGTGCTGCCCACATTAGGGTTTATGCTTTGTCATTCGTCGTTAATTCGATGGATGCTTAAGTATCACACTTTGTCATTCGTTGTGAAGGTTTAATCTCGTGAGTTATCGTAAATGCTGTATTAGTTACTGACCTAGTTTGTGTGCATGTTATTTAAATTAGGTTACAAGGCTAAACAGTAGGCTTAAACGATGCCCATACTAAATCTGCAATGTGAGTCATTCTCTTTTTATCAAAAGTATTTTACAATATTCCATTTTCAAATGTTATAATTACAGGGAGTAAGTCGTGGATATCTTGAATCACTGGCTAGTGGGGTATTGTGCACATTACTAATTTTCTCCCGGTTGCGTTCATTGACCTAACCGGGATAATCACTGTTAGCTTCATTGACCTACAGGGATAAACGTCACTACTTGGGGTGGGACCCAATAGTGGTATGACCATCGTCACCATTGTGACACGGCGCCAGATAAAAATAAGATAGAAGCCATTGTAATCGCTCTTATGCTGTAATTAATAACTATGCGTCATTTTATGCAAAATGAATGATTCACCAGTATTTCCCCGCTGACAAAATATTTTTAAAACATGTTTCAGACGACCTGCTATAAATCAAGGAAAACGTGCTACGGAGCACTATCAAGCTTGAAGAGGTGGCTCAGTTAAAAAATAAATAAACATGTTTTAATAAATCAGGGAATTTCCTAGTTAAATTCTTCTATTGTAAATTACGGGGTTTATCTCCAAATTATGGAATAAAATAATTGGGCAATTGAGTTTTTAAATGATCCTGTTAAAAATCTTCCGCTGTCGCATTATTGATACCACGGGTTTCCTGTCCCGCGGCTCATGACCGGGTCAAACCGGGCTGGGGCCGTGACAGGAAAAAGGTGGTATCAGAGCCACATTAATCAAGCCACTGATTTAAGCCTATTAAGTATTTAGAAAATACTTAATTTTACTGATTTCTATTTTGTGATTATATGTTTTATTATTTGAATATTTGTTTACAGTATGGGTAAGCAAAAGCTTTCAAACATCTATCTTAGATTAGATAGGTCATCAAAAGAGAAGGGAAGTTCATCCCAAACAAATTCCTCAAAATACCCAATAGATACCGATGAAGGAATATTTGTTCGTAAAGCACATTATGAAGAACCACTTTCTCCTAATAAAAGAAGTTTAATTATTAGGAAAAGTCAAGAGAAATTGGAGAAGTCACAATCAAAAGAAGTGAGGGTTAAACAGGAAACTCAGAAATTAGGCAATAACCCACCATGGGAAGATAAACTAGATGAAAAATGGGCGGATCTCTATATGCTAGCCACTGTAGCAGTAAATGCAAATCTTTAAATACTCTAACTCAAGTTTTAGCACCCTTATCACCTACAAGTCAGAAACCTTATCCTGTAAATAAATAAAGTTTACAGTAAACCCTGGTGTGTTTTAATTATCCGTTGTTCCTTTGTGTTAAAAATTAGTCTTACGGTATGAAATAATATTTAAAGATTATTTATGAAATTTTGTTATAAAATTTTAACTTAGAATTTTTTGCATATATGCTAAAGAGCATGAATGACTTGTCTGAAGCCCTTCAAAATTTAAATCTCTATCCGGTGAAAATAGAGGTTTCCAGAGATTTTAATAGGTATATACCCGATATAGAAGAACCTATGGAATTCAACTCTCCACCTCCGGAGAAACCCAAGCCTAAGAAAAGGAGAAGATTCGTGGGATGGAGGCGTGTGCGCAGAAGGAAACCCGCCACTAGGAAGATTCCCAAAATAGAAAATCCCTTAGACAAAGGGAAGGGGATTGAAGTCGGGGAAGGTTCTAGGCAGATGGAAATGCAGTTTGGGGAATATTCTAAGCAGATGAAAATAGAGTTTGGGGAAGGTTCTAGGCAAACCAAGATAGAAATTGGGGAAAGCTCTAGAAAAATTGAGGAGTTACCATTTCAGGAGGAATTAGATCGTGCATTGGTGAGCTGTGATGTCATCAGGCCTATTAATAATAATCTCTACCCTTATCCTGCTGAAACCCAATTACCAATGAACTTTGAACCAGCAATCCCAGAACCTATAATCCATACCCAACCTCTAGGAATGGACGAGTGGTGGACCAATGATTGGCAGTTCCAAAACCTGCTCAACAGTCCTTATTCCTTTCTCCCTCAGTTCGACCCGGAACCTATACCAAATCTGTGACACCCCAGGAAACCATGCAACCTAACTAGTTTCCCCAGTAACTACGTGCTAAATTTCGGGACGAAATTTTCTTTCAAGTTGGGGATGATGTGACAACCTGAACTTTCGAGGTCAGTGTTGTTTAATCCCGCGGTTCTAATTTCTTACTATTCATCCCTCTTAATTGTGTTTGAACGCGTTCTACTAGTATTATCACTGGTTCTTTTGAAAACTCGTATTCCTTGTGTTTGGGCTAAACATGTTGGGCGGCGTTTATTACAATCATGATCGGCCCATACACACAAGCCACCCCAGGTTGCATTACTCGAGCCCAACAATAACTAAAGCCCAAACCGGACACACCTTATACACTAGATATATCATTGGGCTTGGTAGAGCCCAAGTGGGTCTTGAATTAGGGGGGCGGCCTTTGGTTTATTTTATTTACACATGATATACGTATTATGATAACACCATCATATCCCCAAACCCTAGACGTCTCTATTCGCTCATGGCTGTGGTAGACCCCCCTCCTGTTCGAGATAGTACCCTGATTCGTCAAGGTTTTGGTTAGTGGTTCTTACTTGTTGACTTTTGTATTTGCATGATATTGTTTATAGGTGCATGTATTGTGTAAATAATAAATGTATATATATGGACGTATGATGATGATGCTGTGTACTTGCTAGGTGCATGTATTGGGTAAATAATAATGATAAAGAACCTGACGTGTGATTAGCTGATGACTAGCATATGGTACACATGGACATGGAAATAAACTAGTTGTGATAATAACTTGTTAATTAGAGTTCTTGATTAAGTGTTGTTTGTATATGATTCGAACCACGATTACTAGTTTATTTACTGTATGATGATTTCTAAATCTTATTATTGCTATGCATAGGTTAGAAAGAATAGGGTTGTGCATGATGAAATCTTGTGTGTAAAATAATGGTTTTGATAAATATCGATTAGTGTGTTGCCATAAGTGGATAAGTGTTGCACATGATGATGGTGATTGGTTAATGTATTAGAGATTCATGATACCCATGTTAAATGGTTGCTGTTTTGGATAAACTAATAAAAAAGGGGTATGTGTATGATGATTTCGGTGGGTTTTTAAATGGGTAATGGAGTTGGATGTTAATCTTCTTGTTATCAGTAATGCATAATTCATGGAAAAATCGGATTGGTTGATTGCTATGGACATGAGACAAGATTATAACTGATAAAGTCAATGCTTGGAAATATTGTAAATAAGGGAAATTATTATTGGAATGGGTTCCAAGAATGAAACTGGTAAGGGGCTGAGGGTGAGACCCAATAGAACCGGCCCACTTAAATCATATTTTACTTAAACTCGATTAGGTAGTTGGGCCACACCTTGAGTTGAAACACACCAAGCCTGTTCGTATCATCACTCTTGGGCCGATCCAGTATGGGAGGGGGCACTAAGGGTATTACCATGTAGGATGCACATTAGAACTGTTTTCTTATGTGTCCATGAAATGTGTAGATTAATTGTGTATTGTTGATTTAATCATGTATAGCGGGGTGTTTTATGATACGTTATTGGCGTAGTGTGAACGAAAGATGTGTGATTAGTATGCGAGTACGTGAACCCGAACAGTAATTGTAAATGTGATGTGCAATAAATGTGCTTGATGTGATCAATGAATACGTGGATTAGTTATACGTGAAAGGTGTGGTACATGTGCATGTGGAACTGACTGTAATCGGTAACCCTTTTTAGGACGTGTTTGATCAATTGAATAACAAGTAACAAATCTTACCGAGCAAACCAAGGTGGGTTCACACTTTCTACAAAGCATGGGATTCCCAGGGGTTGGGAATGGGTTAAGGAATATGGATTCCTCGTCCTTTCTTGGGTAGGACAGTACGGGTTCAGGAATGTAATTCCTCGTCCTCATGGACAGTTAACTTTTACTAGACCAAAACTCTATCACGAAGTCCCTCCTTTTTATATCGACTTAATCGCCGGGCCAATGGCGAGCGGGTCATTAGTTAGATAGCACTATTTAGGTTTGACAAGCCTCACACCGTGCCGCAGAGGACGGGCGTGAACTAATGGATCTGGGCACGTCAATGATGATAGACATTGACGCTAGGGCACCAACTTACTTTAGTCAGTGGTCGATATGGTAAACAGGTCTAGTGGTTCACATGGGGAAGCCCCCACCAACTATGGATATGTTTGGGAAACAGGGTAAACTGGTTAATCATATTTTCAACTATGGGGTAAACCCCACGGCAAGTAAGCCAGCTAAAGAAAAACTATGTTTTTGAAACAACTTAAAACGAACACCCAACCGTGAACTCGCTCAACTTTGTTGTTGATTTGTTGTTACATGCCTTGCAGGTCGTTAGGTACTTATGGAGCTTGCACGAGGAGGCGTGGTCGTTGTGGGACATGGACAACTGTGTGCCATGTTAAACATTTAAACATTTGAACTTATATTTGGTTTTGGATTTAATCATTATGCTTCCGCTTGCAACTTAAACTATGTTTTGTTTGGACACCAATTGTATTGGTTGGATTTTCTAATTACTTACATGCTTGTTCAATATGATTGGTGGCTGGATCCTGGTCAGTCACGCCTCCAGGCGGTGATACTCCGCGTGTGGATTTTGGGTGTGTGACAGATTGGTATCAGAGCCATTGGTTATAGTGAACTTGGTTTTAAAAAGGGGAAAAGCTTTTTGATAAAACCAGACTATAACCTGTACAGTGCTCAACGATCCACAACGACGCTTCGCTCCACGTGCAAGACTCCACACTATAGGTGATATGATTTATGTTTATATTGCCTACTTGCTAGTTACATAGAACTTTGCTCGTGATATGCTTAGATAAACGTAACAACTATTGTTTGAAAACACTTGTGTGCTTACTCTCTTCTGTCATCGCACTCTCGCGAACCTCTCTCACCCATGTTTCCTTTGATGTGACAGTACACATTGGTTTATGACGAAACACACGAACACACACTCGTCACTATAGCAAGATGGCATGGATTGCTTGCTCACCTTATGATGCGTTGATAGTATGCCATAGTCCTTAGGTTTTTGTGATCTTATTACATTGACGACCTCCGTTTGACATATGAGTTTAAGGAATCATTTGACATGAGTTAGGAGGAACTGAGATGAGCATGCAAATCGCAATATTATTGTGGGTGCACACATAATAATAATGTGGGGTGCATGCGAGTCCCAGTGAGGCTTAACAAGTGAAAAAGGGGTTCCATTCCATTATTTGATCGATGTGAAACATAACAAACCTATAGGGGTCATAGCAGTGATTGTCCCCTACTCGAACATGAACTTTTCATTCCTCTCTGGATCCTTTCGAATCTCGATGCTATCGAGTATTACCTGAACACCCATCTGAACGCCTAGCGAACTGTGTAGAATGTTAGGTGCTTGTACGAACATCCCCGAGTTGGATGTTGCAACGACAATGATTGGTCTATATCGTTCTCACCTTCTTCGTTTGCTGGAGCTTAACGTATTGACGCCTTAGATTTCGAAGTGCGATCACTTCTGCAACACTCTCGTAACCTACCGCGTATCACTCGGTCAACTTGCAAGAGAGATGGACCTCAGCATTTGAACGACCCTAGTTACCCGCAACGAACATTAGCGATTGGACTCCAATCGAATCCTTAACCCCAGCCAACGACTCATGGGAGTCAACTTTCATGAATTCATTGGGACATAAACGATGACAATCGCCCATGGTATGGAATGTGAAACTGCCAGCACAAGAGGTAGCGCCTTAGAACGTGGCACGGAACATGAAAATATGGACCCTGTCGATGAAAGATCATAGAGCTCCATTTCAAACGACAGCAATGGAGGCAACAGTCACGGCAACATCAAGGTACTTGATATGGCAACCAACAGTATAGAAAGGAAGGTGCCTACGACATGGAGTGGCTGTCGCTAAATCAAAATGATAACAACCAAGGAAACGACGGTCGTACTGGAAATCCTCGCTACGAATACAACAACACGGGAAATGAGGCTCATAGAGGGACATTAGGGATTAGCGTGGGCGACGCCGGGATTATAACAACATGGTAGCCTACGTGTTCTAGGTGACTAATCACTTCGCCACTGTTCTGCTTAACCCTGATGCTTCTTGAAACCCAACCTGTTGTGGAATCGGCTGATGGCGAAAACAATGAAACCACTACTGAGGCTGAAGCTACTGCGGAATTTCGGGACGAAATTCCAAACCAACGGGGGAATGATGTGACACCCCAGGAAACCATGCAACCTAACTAGTTTCCCCAGTAACTACGTGCTAAATTTCGGGACGAAATTTTCTTTCAAGTTGGGGATGATGTGACAACCTGAACTTCCGAGGTCAGTGTTGTTTAATCCCGCGGTTCTAATTTCTTACTATTCATCCCTCTTAATTGTGTTTGAACGCGTTCTGCTAGTATTATCACTGGTTCTTTTGAAAACTCGTATTCCTTGTGTTTGGGCTAAACATGTTGGGCGGCGTTTATTACAATCATGATCGGCCCATACACACAAGCCACCCCAGGTTGCATTACTCGAGCCCAACAATAACTAAAGCCCAAACCGGACACACCTTATACACTAGATATATCATTGGGCTTGGTAGAGCCCAAGTGGGTCTTGAATTAGGGGGGCGGCCTTTGGTTTATTTTATTTACACATGATATACGTATTATGATAACACCATCATATCCACAAACCCTAGACGTCTCTATTCGCTCATGGCTGTGGTAGACCCCCCTCCTGTTCGAGATAGTACCCTGATTCGTCAAGGTTTTGGTTAGTGGTTCTTACTTGTTGACTTTTGTATTTGCATGATATTGTTTATAGGTGCATGTATTGTGTAAATAATAAATGTATATATATGGACGTATGATGATGATGCTGTGTACTTGCTAGGTGCATGTATTGGGTAAATAATAATGATAAAGAACCTGACGTGCGATTAGCTGATGACTAGCATATGGTACACATGGACATGGAAATAAACTAGTTGTGATAATAACTTGTTAATTAGAGTTCTTGATTAAGTGTTGTTTGTATATGATTCGAACCACGATTACTAGTTTATTTACTGTATGATGATTTCTAAATCTTATTATTGCTATGCATAGGTTAGAAAGAATAGGGTTGTGCATGATGAAATCTTGTGTGTAAAATAATGGTTTTGATAAATATCGATTAGTGTGTTGCCATAAGTGGATAAGTGTTGCACATGATGATAGTGATTGGTTAATGTATTAGAGATTCATGATACCCATGTTAAATGGTTGCTGTTTTGGATAAACTAATAAAAAAGGGGTATGTGTATGATGATTTCGGTGGGTTTTTAAATGGGTAATGGAGTTGGATGTTAATCTTCTTGTTATCACTAAAGCATAATTCATGGAAAAATCGGATTGGTTGATTGCTATGGACATGAGACAAGATTATAACTGATAAAGTCAATGCTTGGAAATATTGTAAATAAGGGAAATTATTATTGGAATGGGTTCCAAGAATGAAACTGGTAAGGGGCTGAGGGTGAGACCCAATAGAACCGGCCCACTTAAATCATATTTTACTTAAACTCGATTAGGTAGTTGGGCCACACCTTGAGTTGAAACACACCAAGCCTGTTCGTATCATCACTCTTGGGCCGATCCAGTATGGGAGGGGGCACTAAGGGTATTACCATGTAGGATGCACATTAGAACTGTTTTCTTATGTGTCCATGAAATGTGTAGATTAATTGTGTATTGTTGATTTAATCATGTATAGCGGGGTGTTTTCTGATACGTTATTGGCGTAGTGTGAACGAAAGATGTGTGATTAGTATGCGAGTACGTGAACCCGAACAGTAATTGTAAATGTGATGTGCAATAAATGTGCTTGATGTGATCAATGAATACGTGGATTAGTTATACGTGAAAGGTGTGGTACATGTGCATGTGGAACTGACTGTAATCGGTAACCCTTTTTAGGACGTGTTTGATCAATTGAATAACAAGTAACAAATCTTACCGAGCAAACCAAGGTGGGTTCACACTTTCTACAAAGCATGGGATTCCCAGGGGTTGGGAATGGGTTAAGGAATATGGATTCCTCGTCCTTTCTTGGGTAGGACAGTACGGGTTCAGGAATGTAATTCCTCGTCCTCATGGACAGTTAACTTTTACTAGACCAAAACTCTATCATGAAGTCCCTCCTTTTTATATCGACTTAATCGCCAGGCCAATGGCGAGCGGGTCATTAGTTAGATAGCGCTATTTAGGTTTGACAAGCCTCACACCGTGCCGCAGAGGACGGGCGTGAACTAATGGATCTGGGCACGTCAATGATGATAGACATTGACGCTAGGGCACCAACTTACTTTAGTCAGTGGTCGATATGGTAAACAGGTCTAGTGGTTCACATGGGGAAGCCCCCACCAACTATGGATATGTTTGGGAAACAGGGTAAACTGGTTAATCATATTTTCAACTATGGGGTAAACCCCACGGCAAGTAAGCCAGCTAAAGAAAAACTATGTTTTTGAAACAACTTAAAACGAACACCCAACCGTGAACTCGCTCAACTTTGTTGTTGATTTGTTGTTACATGCCTTGCAGGTCGTTAGGTACTTATGGAGCTTGCACGAGGAGGCGTGGTCGTTGTGGGACATGGACAACTGTGTGCCATGTTAAACATTTAAACATTTGAACTTATATTTGGTTTTGGATTTAATCATTATGCTTCCGCTTGCAACTTAAACTATGTTTTGTTTGGACACCAATTGTATTGGTTGGATTTTCTAATTACTTACATGCTTGTTCAATATGATTGGTGGCTGGATCCTGGTCAGTCACGCCTCCAGGCGGTGATACTCCGCGTGTGGATTTTGGGTGTGTGACAAAATCCACCCATGAGTAATGAAAATTTAGCTGAACTCCGCCACTTTGGCGAGGAGCTGGTGGATGCAGAAAATAGGATCAGGGAAGTAGGAGAACAGATCTCCTGGAAATACGACGAGAGGGAACGTCGTTACTAAAATACCAACTGACGAAGGATAGTGTGGTGTGATAATGTGAAACTGTGGTTGTATAATAATAGTAAAATATAATCTTGTAAAATAACCTAAAATAAAACTTTGTAAGATAAAGGTGTGTATTGACGCATATTATAACATATAAAAATGGAATCGAGAAATCGATAATTTTGACTATATGTGTATTGTGAAAGTTGTATGATTGTTTTGTGTATAATTGTTATTTATTCGATACTAATAAATTATATGTATTAATTATCAGATGGAAAATGCTAATAATGAACCAGTAAATGAGGTTAATCAATGTGAGCAACATCCGGAAGATCAATTTATGACTAGGCAAGATATAGAAAATATCGTTGCTCAAGGAATAGCCAATGCTATTCCAGCAATACTTGCTGCTGCCCAGAAACCTGCTGAACCTCAACAGATCATTCCTAGCAAACGTATTTCTGAAGATAACTTCAGTAATAGCGTAAACGGAGGCAGTAATCATACTAATCACAATAATGAACCACTGCATGCTCCGCTCCTTAAGAAAATGAAAACTGCAACGCCTGGTTGCACTTACAAGGAATTTCTTGCCTGTAAACCAGCTGAGTTTGCAGGAAATGAAGGAGCAACTGCAACACTGCGTTGGTTAGAGAAAACCGAGGCAGTGATTACAATAAGTAAATGTGCCAAGGATGACCAAGTCATGTACGCGTCAAATCTTTTTAAAGAAGGGGCGCTAGAATGGTGGAACACGGTGTTACAAGCAAAAGGAAGGATGATGGCGTATGCTATGAACTGGGAAGAATTTAAAAGTCTTGTAGAAAGAAAATTCTGTCCCGAGTATGAAAAAGATCAAATGGCGAATAAATTTCTAAATCATCGAATGATAGGTGTAGATTGTCGAGGGTATACTTCGACATTCTTTGAATATGCTAGAGTGGTACCAACACTGGTTTCAACAGAACCGGTACTCATTTCTCGCTATATTTTGGGACTAATTAGCGAAATCCATAACATCGTTAAAGCTGCAAGACTTCGTACTATTGACGATGCGGTAGAATTAGCTAACACTCTAACTGACGAGCTGGTACGCACAAGAGATGAAAATAGGAAAAAGGAACTGGCTCAGAAAATTACCCAAGGAATTCGTGTGGGTAACAGTAGCAACTTCAAGCGAAGAGGAATCGGACAATCTTCCACTGGTCCATTTTGCAATTCTTGCAAAAGGAAGCATTTTGGAAGATGTAAAGGATATTGCAATTTTTGTAAAATTCCAGGGCATCAAGAAGAAGACTGCAGGAGGAAGAAATTCACAGTCTGTTACAACTGTGTAGAAACTGGGCAACTTAGGCCAGACTGCCCAAAAGTGAACAAACCAGCTGACAACAAAACTAAACCTGCAGAAGGAGCAAAAAGGAATGTAAGAGCCTTTCAACTGACAACTCATGAAGCTGAACTGATTCCTGATGTGATAGCTGGTACGTTTCTAGTTCACAATGTGTATGCAAAAGTATTATTTGACTCTGGTGCAAACCAAAGTTTTATAAATACTTCATTCTGCCAAGCACTTAATTTACCCTTAACCCAACTTAGGCAGTTTTGTACAGTCGAAACAGCAGAAGGAAATTCTATTAAAATAGATAAGGTTTTACAAAAAGAAAATATAGAACTTTCAGGTCATAAATTCTATGCAAACCTATTACCAATGAATTTAGCTGGATTCGATGTTGTGTTAGAAATGGATTGGTTAGTAGCCAACCATGCTTGAATCCTGTGTGATAAGAATTCCATAGAAATTCGCGCACCCAATGGAGAAGTAATCGTGATTACAGGAGATAAACCGAGAAAACCCATGAAGTTCATATCAGTAATGAAAGTTGCTAGTTATGAACGAAAGCAAGGAATAGTGTATATGATTTCAGTAATCATTAGCACTAAGGGAAAAGAACTTAAGGAAATTCCAGTAGTTTCAGAATACCCCGATGTATTCCCAGAAGAACTACCAGGATTACCACCTGATAGGGAAGTAGAATTTAGAATTCATCTAATTCCAGAAACTATACCGATAGCCAAGGCACCTTATCGGTTAGCACCCACAGAAATGTTAGAACTCAAAAAGCAATTAGATGAATTACTAAGTAAAGGTTTCATACAACCTAGTTCATCCCCATGGGGAGCACCAGTGTTGTTTGTAAAGAAGAAGGATGGTTCG
Organism: Helianthus tuberosus; assembly: GCA_030545235.1. NCBI lineage: Eukaryota > Viridiplantae > Streptophyta > Magnoliopsida > Asterales > Asteraceae > Helianthus > Helianthus tuberosus. The sequence goes on along the minus strand of JARYGA010036772.1, from coordinate 1,336,107 downwards.
ATGAGAATGTGTATTGATTATAGAGAATTGAATAAGGTTACAATAAGAATCGATACCCATTACCTAGGATTGATGATCTGTTCGATCAACTTCAAGGAGCTAGATATTTTTCTAAGATAGATTTACGTTCAGGGTATCATCAGTTGAAGGTACAAGAAGAAGACATACCTAAAACTGCTTTCAGAACTAGGTATGGTCATTACGAGTTTACAGTCATGCCCTTTGGATTAACAAATGCACCTGCAGCATTCATGGACATGATGAATAGAATCTGTAAACCGTACTTGGATAAATTTGTAATTGTTTTTATTGACGATATACTTATTTATTCCAAAAGCCAGGACGAGCATTGTCAGCACTTGCATGCACTCTTAACTTTGTTAAGAAAAGAAAAGCTTTATGCCAAATTCTCGAAGTGTGAATTTTGGTTGCAAGAAGTGCAATTCTTAGGACACATGGTGAATCACGAAGGTATTCATGTAGATCCTGCTAAGATAGAGGCAATTACCAAATGGAAGGTTCCGCAATCCGCAATGGAAATTAGAAGCTTTCTAGGATTAGCTGGGTATTATAGGCGTTTTATTAAGGATTTTTCCAAGATAGCTGTACCATTAACTAAGCTAACATGTAAAGCAGTTAAGTTTGAATGGGGACCTAAGCAAGAAGAAGCTTTTAGGATTCTAAAGCAAAAGTTAACAAATGCTCCAATCCTAGCTTTGCCAGAAGGAACTGAAGATTTTGAAGTTTACTGTGATGCTTCAAAACTAGGATTTGGATGTGTGCTAATGCAACGCAAGAAGGTAATTGCGTATGCTTCAAGACAATTGAAAAAACACGAAGAAAACTATATGACTCATGATTTAGAATTATGAGCCATAATTTTTGCCCTTAAGATTTGGAGGCATTATCTGTATGGAAGTAAGTTTACTGTCTAAACGGATCACAAAAGTTTAAGATATATATTTGGGCAAAAAGAGTTAAACATGAGGCAAAGGAGATGGATGGAAATCCTAAGTGACTACGACTGTGATATTCAGTATCACGAAGGAAAGGCAAATGTAGTTGCAGATGCCTTAAGTGGTAAGTACCATGAGAAACAATGAAGAGTTCGTGCTCTCAGATTAAATCTACAATTAGATTTAATGGAACAACTAAAGCATTTTCAAGAAACAACAATCAAGGATGATGCTGAAGGAATGAAAGGAAGAATAAAAGAATTAGAACAAGGAGCTGATGAAATTTGGAGATTCCACAAAAGAAGAATTTGGGTACCTAAGCAGGGAGAATTAAGAAATAAGATTTTAGAAGAAGCCCATAAATCTAGGTATACTATGCACCCTGGAAACAATAAAATGTGCCAAGATTTAAGAAATAACTTTTGGTGGATAGGAATGAAAAAGGATATAGCTCGATATGTTTCTAAGTGTCTTACTTGTTCACAAGTTAAGGCAGAACATCAGAAACCTTCAGGTCTACTACAACAACTAGAAATGCCTGTATGGAAATGGGAACTCATAACAATGGATTTTGTTACAAAGTTACCCAAAACCAGAAAAGGTAATGATGCGATTTGGGTAATTGTGGATCGATTAACCAAATCAGCTCACTTTCTACCTATGAAAGAAACCTTTAGCATGGAAAGATTGGCAAAGTTGTATGTAGATGAAGTAGTATCCTTACATGGAGTTCCACTATCCATTATTTCGGATAGGGATAGTCGTTTCACTTCCCATTTCGGGACTAGTTTCCAGGAAGCAATGGGAACCCGACTAAATTTAAGCACTGCATATCATCCTCAGACAGACGGACAAAGTGAACGAACAATCCAAACTCTAGAAGACATACTCCGGGCATGTGTAATAGATTTTGGTGGAAATTGGGACGACCATTTACCTTTGATCGAATTCTCCTATAATAATAGTTATCATTCAAGCATTGAAACTGTAGGATCGGTTTTGACACCGTTCGATTGCGTAATGACACGTTCGACGTGCGGAATCCGTGAACGTGCGTGACCGAACACACAAGAACGTACTAGAACCTTGATTCTATTGAGAATACACGTGTACAACCACTTGAGAGAGGTTTCTCTCTCTAGACTTTCTCTCTCTACAAGATTTTCTCCAATGTCACAAATGAGCAAAAGTCTTAAACATAACACTAACACTCCCTATTTATAGGTCAAGGCAACTTTAATGAAACTTCATTAATTACAAGTTTGCCACCTTGCCTTTTTCACTAAATATTAGACATTTACGACGGTTTCTTCAATTCTTCACTACAGTTCAGATTGACGAAGGCGATAGACAAAATATGCATCAACAATCTCCCCCTTGGATATTGCCGAAGTCAATCCTTAGTCAAACTTGTAGTGACTTGTCTTTCTCTCTCTCTTGATTCTTCTTTACTTCAGCAAACACAGACTTCCTCTTGCTTGAACAGAATCCCGATGGATCTGTTTTTAGCTTCAGGCTCCCCCTTTCGTCAAGCTTCCGTGCTTTTGGGATCGACGCCTTGCTTTCCGTAGCCAAAGAATCAAAAACCTACACATCTCAACCTCTTGTAAGACAATCATATAACACACAATATTGTGATTCAAATTAATGAATCATCTAAACATTCAAGGATTATCTTCCAACTTCTCATCATCTTAACCAAACCAATTGTTCATCTTGTTTAGCCTTTGAGATTTTGAATATCATCTTTTCAACATCAATTGTCGAAAATCTTTTTGGATTTTTCAAAAATTAGGCTAAAACACACTAAAATCTTTTTGGATTTTGATAAAAGAGAAATGTAATGCAGAAATTAAATATGTACAAACATATTTTTGTGAGTTTGCGTAAGAGGATCATATCAGTTTTGAGACACATCACAAGCACCGTTAAGCTTTTAATCGTTTTAAGTTCTAAACGATTCACGTTGATTGACGATATAATTGTCCTCTTAAGCTCAATCTAAAAACTTTCGAAATGCTTACCGATACGTTAAGGTATATTAAGATAGCACTAAGTTCTTATGGACCCCACGATCTCAGCATATCCCCTCATCATGCAATACACTAACTCAAGTAATGCCTTTAAACTTTTCATCAACTGTGAATTGTGCGAAAACAAAGCAGAATGTTTAAACATTAACAATCAGGTCGATACTTCCGTATACGCAGAGAAAGTCCAATGTTTAAACAAAATAAGAAAAATAAAACAAGTTGAAGTTGTTTAGGCTTTAACCACCAGGTCGATACTCCCGTATACGCAGAGGTGATCCAAAGCTTAAACGAAACACCAAAGAAAATAAAGCAGAACGTTTAGGCAACAACATCCAGGTCGATACTCACGTATACGCAGAGGATGTCCGATGCTTAAACAAAATAAAGAAATAAAACAAGTTTAAATCTTTGCAAAATAAAATGCACAATCCCAGCGACTTTTCAGCAAAGTTGTGAAAATTCACAAACTTAACCAGTTTTATGTCTTACGACAATCAGCGATTACCGAGTAGGCACACAATCAAGAAGGACAAAACTAATACTATGCTTTTGACCATGTTTCCCACTAGAACTAGGCTTTTTCATTTAAGTTTGTATCTTTATCGCAAATCTACTAGTCTAGATGAGCCTATCGTCACATCTGTAGTGAGACCGTTTATCACATTTTAACTTTCCATTTCTTTAGCATGCTGTGATAGTCCACTGATTTACTATCATTTCCTCTTGTTCTCAACAAAATTCATTTTGAATTTTTTAATGTTTTTGACTTTTCAAATTTTCTAATTTTTTTAAAATTTTTACTCCCCCTAAAATCAAAATATGTTTCAATTTTGATTTTCCGGAAAATTTGAAAAAACAAGCTGTACAAGAAACGTGACAACATGATGAGAATTGCTTCAATTCGCCATCCACTTGGCATAAACAATCAGAACTCCCCCTGACAACAAACTATTTTCCCATTATGATTTCAAAACACTTAAGTTTGTTTTAATCAAAATGGTTTTTCCGGAAAATTAGTTTTGTGTGTCGTTTCACAAACTTGGGGTTAATCATCATATTGATTTCAACTTCTTGTAGGTTTATCACAAACACAGTTACCACTTGTAAGATAGTTAAATCAAGTACAACTTAATGTCCTTAATTAACCACTTGTAAGGCGAAAAATCACCAGAGTGAAATTTCTCAAGAAATGTGCCGATTCCTACTCCCCAAATACCAACCTGGGAGTTCCGGCAAGTCAGGTTTTTCATTTAAACAGATTCACCCAAGCCTGACAGTCCTTGGGTGATTTAGAATTCTTGTTCAACAATGGTGGATAGTTTACATCATCCATTGTTAAACCTGAATTCTCCATTTTTACTTCAACACATGGCTCTTCTGGTTTTACCATACCAGAATCATTGCCTGAATGTGGCTTGTCTGACTTTGAAGAGCCAGATTCATCGCCGACATGTGGCTCCTTTGTTTCCAAAGAAACAGATTCATCGCCACAAACTTTCTTCTCCTCTTTTCCCTCTTTCGTCCTCAGATTTGTATCTGATGAATGCGTTTTGCTTGATTTACCATTCTTTAGCGAGCAAGACGATTTACCAGAACTTTTATCTGTTTTACCAGTTGTATCCGAGGACAAAATCCTTTCAAGATACTCTTTTGCTTTCTTTCTTTTCTTTCTCAGTCGGTCTTTCTGCCCTTGTGAAAGTTTCACTTTCTGTTCTTTCACTTTCTGTTCTGAAACTTTCAGTTCCTTGGGCTTTTCTTTGACTTTGACTGATTCTATCACCTTTTTTTGAGATGCAGCCCTCGATCTTTCAGTTGATCTCATTGGGCAATCTCTTGCAATATGTCCTTTGATTTGGCAGTTATAGCATTTCCTCGTCTCAAACCACTGATTCTGGCAGTTAACAGCAATGTGTCCTTGACTACCACAAGAGTAACACACTCTGTTATCGTACCATTCACCATCTTCACACCAAACACTCAGATCATAGCATTGTCTGGCTTTGTGGTAATCATCACTCCTCCTGAAAGCTAGATTTGGCTTTGAAGTACTGTGGTCAAACCTGCACCACATATCACCAACTTTTTGTGAGTTTAAATTTTTAACTTTTTGTGATTTTTTATAACGATTGGATGACTGAACTGATGAGTTTTTAATCTAGTTTTGAACATTTTCTGATTTTTTAACTTTTTGTTTCTGTTCCACTTTCTTCTTCAAAGGTTTTTGCTTAGAGCATTCACCCTTTTCAGTCGATTGCAGAACAGTTCCTTGGAATTTTTTCTCAATTTTTTCATTTTCATCATCAATTTTCTCATCACAATCTGAATTGATCGGTTCTGGACACACATAAGGTGCAGAAGTCACAAAACCTTTCAACTTACTTTCTAACTCAGCAATTTTAATCCGATCACTTTTAGCTTCTTTTTCAAGCTGAATGATTTTAGCAAGATGAGAATTGATTTCAATTTGTTTTTCAAGATTATCTTTACCAAAAATATCTCTCTCATCTTCTAAAATCTTGATTTGTCTTTGAAAATCTTTTTCCATTTTTGATTTTTCATTTTCAAAAACTTTTTCTTTTTCTTTCAAAATTTTGTTTTCCAATGTCAAACTGTTCATGTCATTTAACAGTTTGTCATTTTCAACTTTCAGCTTTTCACAATTCAATCGCAACTCCAGAATCTGTTCATCGTCAGCTTTCTTCTCATCCTTCAAAGATGAAATTTCATCAACTAGCTTCTCTATCACTTGATCATTTTCTTCAGAATCAAATTTTTCATCAACAGACTTTATTTTTCCAATCTTTTGGAGTTCAAGCTCTTTAGCTTCAATCTCTTCAATGAACAAGCTCAAATTCACGTCTAAATATATCTTTCTCAAATCTAACAAATACGTTCTCCACATATCACCCGGTAAAACATTTGCCAACTTGTCAACCCATTGCTCATTAGTCTTGGTTATCTTCAATCTCCCCATCTCCAAAACTAAATGGCAATATCGTTCAATCAATTCTTTTGTAGACTCTCCCTTGATACTCGTAAAACTATCAAATTTCTTCTTTGCAATATCTGCTGGACTCTGAACACAATACAATTCACAATCCATGTTTCGCTATTTCAAGAATTTTCAGCAATAAATTTTCAATTCACAAACTGAAGTCAATTCAATCACTATGTCAATCCACTGAATCAGATAGATATCCGATTTAGTGACAACAATCTGGTAACAATGAATCGAGTGAAGATTAGTTCTAGCGTGTATCTGAAACTTGTCAAATCTCCTCAGATCACACACTAATAACTCTCAAGCGGAATCGACGGATGTCTGAAGCGAAATCAACCACTAATCTTTCAAGCGAAATCGATGTACTCTGAAACAGTTGGTTCAAGCGAAATCAATTTTTAAAGCTTGAAGCGAAATCAACTGTTATATCTTGAAGCGAAATCCCAAGTAATCAGGTCTGAAGCGAAATCAAATTGGTTTCTGTTCAAGCGAAATCCTAGACTGATGTCTTCTGAAGCGAAATCTCCATTCTGAAGCGAAATCAATCAAATGAAATCTAACTGATAAAGGATTTCGCTTGAATTTCAAGCGAAACCTTGCTGTTTCAAGCGAAATCTCGCTGACAGTTACGAAATCAGACACAAAAAATCAGATTACTCCTAAACGAAAAGGAATTTCGATCTGAAACTTGGTAGGGTTGTTTAACACCTATTTTCGCACAACATACTAAAAAATCATCCAATTCGGACCAGTAAAACACGTTCAATTTTATGAAAAATCGTCAAAAACGTGAAAAAGTAGTAGAATATGAAGAATTTGATGAAAATCGGATCTGAATTCGCTGAAATCAGGTACGAATCAATGTGTTTGGTCAGCGCAATCGAGCTCCTAGCTCTGATACCACTTGTAGGATCGTATTTGTCGACCGAATGAGTCAGTCTGAGTGTGTTTACACTATTCAGATGGCGGAAACATCTAAACAGATTAGAATCAGATAGAAAGGAGTAGAAAACAGAATAGATTCACTTTATAGAATTCTTGTTCCATTGGAGGTACTGGTATAATCTTCATTGTCTTTGGCTTCTTAATATTAAGAATCCTTTCTACAGCACCAGTATCAGGATTAACTCTTGGAATAATCTTTGGACGATGAGGCTTCCAGAATCTGAATCCTTTAAATGATTGAAATCTGATAAACCCCCACATTTGTATGTCATTCTTCCTCACAGGATATTCCAAAGCTTTGACCTGTGATAACTCCTCAACATCCCACCTTGGAAGTGACATAAGATCATATAACTTTTCGAAATACTGAACACCACATTCTCTTCTGACTGCATAAGCATTCACGTGTGGTAGAAAACCCCAACTAATAATATCTCCCAAAGAAATACTACGATCCCGTTGATAAAACTTCAATGGTCTTTTAAACTTTCTGTCATGATCAACCTTAAACCATTTCTTCTTCTCTTCTTTCTCTAAGTCTTTCTTTGTACCATCAGGATTAAAGTTTTTAATAACTTCAGCAACTTTTCTCCTCAACTCGTCCCGATTCTCTTCAGTGAAAAATTCCATCAGTGTGGGCAACTGAGAAGTATCTTCATGAACACTTTCATCATCTTCCCAGTCTTCAACTTCTACTCTGTCATACAGATCAGCATCTTCAACATATCGATATTCATAATCATCATAATGATCAGCATCAAACTCATTAAGCTCTTTTTCTAAATCAGAATTCATTTCTTCTTCGAAATCAAATTTGAACTCTGGATGATCTCTTCGAGTCATTTCTTTTATGATTTCCAGCGAATAGTTATGAAAATGCTCTCCTTCTTCCCGATATGTATCCAATCTAAGAATCAACTTTTCAGTTTGATCAACAGTTTGATCATCACCATGCTCCCCCTCACTTGTTGCACTATCATGTTCAACATTTGCATCATCTTGTAATAAATCATCAATTGCTTCTTCAGTTGTTTTCTCAGAAATTTTCAGACCAGAAGTACCTTGATCTTGATCATCATCTCCATCATCATCATCATCACTACTACTTGCAGAGATCACATCATCTTCTGCATCTTCTTCATCTTCATCATCATCCTCTTCATCATCCTCTTCATTCTCTCCAACAAGAAGATCATCAATTTCAACATCAACATCAAAAATACCAGAAATTGCTGTAAGAGGACGAACATTTAGAATATCATCAGAAACATTAACTGGAATAATAGCTTTTTCTTCAATCTCAGGACCCTTTCCCTTATCCTTCATTTGCTTATCAATTTCAGCCTGTTTCTTAGCTTTCTCTTCATCACGAACAATTTCATTATATTGCAACTCTAGGGATTTACCCATCAACTTTTCCAACACTTTCTTCATCATTTTGCTTTCATGTTCATTTCGTGCTCTGATTTCCTCTAACTCTTGATTTTTCAACTCATAATACTTGAGATGTTCATCCCTATTTTTCTTTTCTTCCAACAATTCAGCAATCTGAACTTTCATAATATCCATCTCTGCTTCATTAGATTCAATTTTCTTTAGCAAAGACTTGTTTTCAACTTCAGTTGCCTTTACTCTCAATTCATGAATTTTCTCACGATTTTCCATCTTTTTACACTCAGCTGCTAACCTCTTGTTTTCATCAGCTAAAACATCAATTCTCTTTTCAACATGTATGATTTGTTCATCTGTTGCAAAAGCAATATTCCCAATATCATCAAGAGAAACATTCTCAGGAATACCAGCAAAACCTTTAAATCCAGAAGATCCAGGTGTTGATTGAATGCTAGGTTGTGAAGATGGTGGTGTTTGGATATTTAATTGTGGAGTAGGAATAGGTTCATGAGATGGTGAGAGATGTGGTAATAAAGTTTGATGAGGTGGTGAATGAGGTGGAATAGGTTCAGATGGTGGTATAGATTGACTGGTTCCTTCAGTTGTTTTCTTCTTCAAGACAATTTTTGGAATCTTGATTGTTGGACTAACAACTCGAGTTTTCTTCTGAGCAACTTTCTTTCGAGCTCCTCTCTTCTTTTTACCACTATCAGGTGTTTTTGATTCAGATACATGTTCTGGTGAAGGTTCATAAGCAGCATCATCTTTTTCTTGTCTCTTTCTTTTTTTTAACAACTTTTCTTGTTCAGTCGCATCTTTAATTTTTCTTTGACGTGCTACTTCATCAATGATTTCATCAGAAGAACTAGAACTTGTATCAACATCTTCAATCACTACATTGTCAGCAGCTTTACTCTGTTCAGGAACAGATTCAGTAAGTCCTTTCAAAAACTCTGTAGATCTTGGAGAAAAACTAACATCTCCTTCAACATTTGTTTTAATTTCAGTTTCATCTTCAATATTGATTTCAGCTTCAGTTTCAACATTAGCTACTGCTTCAGCTTCAATTTCTGGTTCATCAACTAATAGCGTTTTTGCAACTTTCTTTTGACGCTTCTTAGGTTGTGAAGACGAACCTTCTTCAGCTAGCACTTTTGGAGTTGTTTTCTTATTCTTCTTCTTTTGTTTTTTTACAAACCACACACTTCTTGATGGTTTAAACTCTTTCAAAATCTCCAACTCTTCAGCATAACCACTTTCAGTTCTTTCAACTTCATTCCTCCAGTGTTCATGATTAATTGGATCAGGATCTTGATAATCTGGATTGTTTGTGAATCCAAAAAATGCAACTTCCTTCTTTGGTTCAGGATGATTTGTATGATATCTTGCTAGTTGCACTATAGAATCATTATTCATGTGAGCCAAAACCAACAAGTCATTCTCCATATCTCGAACAATTCCTGGAAAAGCATGATCAATTATCATTTGAATGAACCTTGGGTATATCCAGCTTTTCCTTTTTGATGTCACTTCTTCCACAAGGTAATGAAATACAATATGAGAGAAATTGTACTTCTTGTTTAAAACAAGAGCAACTACCATGTTCATTTGATAATCACGCATAGCATCGTAACTACCCTTTTGATGACTTAGAGCAATCAACACTGAATGAATCAAGAATTTGAACGGCTTTGTAAATTTTGATTTCAAAACATTAGCAGCATTTATATCTCCAATGTATCCCATTCTGAGCAAGCATCCTTTCACCATCATTTCTGGAAATGCTTTTGGTGAATCTTCAGAATCAGGAAGATCCAGAATCTCACGAACAACTGCCTCTGTTATCAGAATTTGTTTCTTTTCATTAACCACCTTAACGAGCGAAGTAATTACTTTGCTTTCATCATCATATACAGCATGCTTCCAAAAACGTTTGATGTGAGACTCATACACCAATCTTCTATCTGTTAACGCCTTTTGTATTGGCAATCTTCTCATGTATTCCAGAATGCTAGAGAACTCCGACAGTTTTGAACTCCTTGTCACATCAAGATCACAACAAGAGTTGTGAAGAGCCTTAAACAGAACATTCGAAGGCTGCACATCAAATACCACAAAATTCAAACAAATTAGACATCAATTTTTTATAAAATTTCAAATTAACTTATCATTTCAAGTGAAATACTTCATTACACTTGAAAATCATCTAAGCAAATAAGATCAGTTCAAGCGAAATTGATATATGAACATTATCCTTGAAGCGACACTAACAAAACCTTTGAAGCGACACTGTTCAAAACCCTTGAAGCGACACTGTCAAAAAACCTTGAAGCGACACTGACAAACACATCAAAAAAATTTTACAACATATTATCAAATTGATTACACAGTACTGTTCTACTATCAATTCCGAGCAACATGATATAAATTTCATATATTTTAACCCATCTATCTGTTCTAGATCTACGATTGAAATTCTGTTCATCCGTCAAACTCTCAAACACTCAGATCTGAAACAATCAAACAACAAACAACACTCTACACATGATTCCGACTACACACGTATGTTTTGATTTGATTTTATCTAGTTAAAAACCCTAAATCTATGTGTTCTAACCCTAACAGACGCCGACACATCAAGAATCAACGAAAAACAGAACAAATCACAGAAAATACTCACTTTCACCATGATTACAGTTGAATTTGCCAACTAGAATCACAAGATCTTGGTGAAATTTTGACAGAGTAACGGTAGAAAATGAAGATCAGATGAATTCGCTTGAGGTCGCTCAGACAGACCTTGAAGCGAAATGTTTGGAAAAAATGACTGAAGCGACCTCGCTTACTCTTTTATACCCCTGAAGATTTCGCTTGAAGTTTAATTAAAAACCTCTTGAAGCGAAATCGTTAACCTGAAGGTATCGCTTGAAACAGATTTCAGCACAAATTAATTTCTTGAAGCGAAATCCTTTTGAAAAATGTTTTAACTTTTTAATTTTTCAGATTTTAATGTCACACCCAGTTAACCAAGTCCAAGTTAATGACCTTGGTCAACTGACTAATCTGCCAAGTCCAATTCAATGACCTTGGCTGACCAAACTATGAAAATACCGGATTTCTTGAAAAAATTAAGTTCAAATTAATGAACTTTTAAAACATTTTAAACTTTCAATCTCAGTTTAATCAACAAACACTCTTACCAAACATTGTACTGCATCACAAGCTTACCCAGTCCTCATCAATCTCAGACATGATCTGCACTAGACTTTGAACTTCCGATTCCCAATGTCAGTTGTCAGAAATAAAATGAAAACTAAAATCTTTTTGAATTTTAAACTGAATAAACTGAAACTATGTACACACAATCTTTTTGTGAGCGTGTCAAGGGATCATATCAGCTGCCAACAAGATACAAGTACCGTTAAGCTGTTATTACATTTTAAGCATTAAACAATTCACATAGATTGTCGATATACTGATCCTCTTAAATTCTCACAAAATTTTCAATCTGTTCGGGATACAGAATTAATGTTTTAGGACTTAAAACATCTACATGTGTCCCACCTCAGTATATACTCCCGTATCCAGACCCCAGTATTCAGTCTTACAGGTGAGTATACCTAGATGATATCTGTAAAGGGTTAATTGCGAGGGCCGTGAGAGCTCAGGTCGATCTTTCGATACGTAGAGAGATGACGGCTTCGACTTTTGGTGGGTCCCCTTTGGGGATCTTCTTTACAACAGCACATGATTAACAATTTTGCAATGTGTTATCATTTTTTATGCTGAGGGGAGGCTTATATTTCAAAGCAGCGTAAAGTATTCTCCGGGGACTAGGTCAGAAATTCCTTTCAGCAGAAGTCCCGGGATAATACCCCAGATATCACTAAGCATAAAGACCTAGTATCTCAGAATACGGGACCCTTCAAACAGGATTTCAGGGGTTACCTATATATCCTGGAGGTGTTCCCCACGTAAACGCAAGTAAAATTTATGTTTATATCCCAAACTAATCTACTAATTTTGTAAAAACCTATCGGCACATCTTTAGTGAGACTGCTTAATTGCATTTTATACATTCCAATTCTTTAGCGTACTGCACCTGTCTAGCTGATGTACTATCATTTCCCTTTTATACACAAACTCATTTTTACTTTTTCAAATGTTTTTGGTTTTTATAGATTTTATCATGTTTTTGTATTTTTCTGCAAACTTTCTCCCCCTAAAAAGAAAAACATATTTTTATGTTTTTGTTTTTAACGAAAAGCAGAAAATAAACTGTACAAACAAAATTGACAACACGACAAAAGTTCACGTCAGATCGCCGTCCAATTCGGCATCACATTCAACAACCCTCCCAGATTGCAGATTTTTCATTCCATTCAATTTTAAAAGATAATAAAACCTCTTTTTATCAAATGGTTTGGTATAGAAATCCGCTTTCTGTTCATCGGTGTGCACATATTCAATCCGAATTAATTTTTTCTCGTTACAATCTCGAATAAAATGGTGACGGATTTCAATGTGTTTTGTTTTTGAATGGTGAACCGGATTTTTAGTAATATTAATGGCTGCTTCATTGTCCACGAAAATTGGAGTATCTAAGAATTGCAAACCAAAGTCACGCATTTGCTGTTGGATCCAAAGGATCTGCGAACAGCAGCTGGAAGCTGAAACGTATTCAGCTTCACAAGTAGAAAGCACTACAGTGGTTTGTTTCTTACACTGCCAGGTAACAAGTCGAGTTCCTAAGAACTGACACCCGGCAGTTGTGGACTTTGCGTTCTGTTTGCAGCTTCCGAAATCTGAATCAGCGAAACCGGATAAAGTAAAGTCACCTAATCTAGGATACCACAAACCAATGTTTGGGCAGCCTTTCAAATACCGTAGTATTCGTTTCACGATTGTCAGGTGTGACTGCTTCGGATTCGACTGATATCTGGCACATAAGCATGTCGGATACATGATGTCCGGACGAGAAGCTGTGAGATACATCAAGGAACCAATTATTGATCGGTACAATGTTTCATCCATCTTCACTCCATTTTCATCAGGACAAATCCCATGATTTTGTGCAAGGGGAGTGGATGCTGGACTACAATCTGCCATATCAAACTTGTCTAGCACATCCTTCACATACTTTGACTGATGAATAAAGATTCCGTCGGGCATTTGTTCTACCTGCAACCCGAGGAAAAACTTCATTTCGCCCATTGAGCTCATTTCAAACTTTTTCTTCATCACTAGCTCAAACTCTTTGCACATATCGTCGTTAGTGGATCCAAAAATGATATCGTCCACGTAAATCTGCACAATCAACAAATGGTTTTCTTTTTCTTTAATAAACAAAGTGCTATCTACTGTACCTCTTGTGAACCCGTTGTCCAACAAGTATGTTGATAGCGTTTCATACCAGGCTCTCGGGGCCTGGTGAAGTCCGTATAACGCCTTGTCCAGTAGAAACACCTTGTTTTTGTGCTGTGGGTCTGTGAAACCTGGCGGTTGCCCCACATACACTTCCTCTTTGATAGTTCCATAGAGAAAAGCAGATTTCACGTCAAGTTGATATACTTTAAAGTTCTTCCATGATGCAAAGGCCAGAAAAATCCGAATTGCCTCTAGCCTTGCAACTGGTGCGTAGACTTCATCGTAATCAATTCCTTCTTGTTGACTGAATCCTTGTACTACCAGTCTTGCTTTGTTTCTCACCACGACTCCTCTATCATCTCGTTTACATTTGAAAACCCACTTTGTCTTGATTAACTTTTGATTTGGTGGAAGATCAACAAGCTCCCAGACACCCAGCTTTTGAAACTGTTGTAGCTCCTCCTGCATTGCATTAACCCAACTCTCCTCGGTCAATGCTTCTTTGTATGTCTTGGGCTCTATCTGCGAGATAAAACATTTTAAAGAAACTTCTTTCTGCATGTCAGCAATAGATGAATAAAAACAAGTAAGAGCTTGATCTATTTGATGTCGAGTTTTAACACCACTTTGTAAGTCGCCAATGATCTGTTCTGAGGGATGATAGGATAACGTTCGTGGCATTGCACTGTCAGGCACTACAACTTCCGATTCCAGATTTGAAATTTCAAGATCAACAATTTGGTCAACAATCTCTTCTGTTGTCTCATTTGGTTCCTCGTCAAAGGTAGGAGCGGGTTCCTCCTCTGAGTCATCAGAAACGTCAAATGACGGAGCAGGTTCCTCTGGTGGTATACGAACAGTTTCACTTGGTTCGGCTTCATCATCATGAGTACCCACGGTGGGCGTAGGAACATCTAGCGGTCTAGATTCTGGCTCTGACAAATGACTTTGTTGATACAAATACATGAGAGCGACTTCCTCCTCACTCGGCTCGGATGGCATATGAAACGATTCCCAGAGTTTATCGTAGTCAAATAGGAATCTTTGTCCGGGAAGTTGTGGTGACGGAGTATGCTTCTGACAATCCACATGAAGCACCTGAATCACCTTGCTCAGACATGGTACGAACACCCTTTTTAGTGGGCTGGCATAACCTACAAAGAAACCTTCATTTGATTTTGCCCCAAACTTTCCGTCTTCATCAATAAACGTACACGGTGATCCAAAAGGTTCCAAGAACTCAAGATTCGGCTTGTAACGATGCAGCAACTCAAAACATGTCTTTCCATACTTCTTGACAGTAAGGACTCTGTTCAGTGTATAGCACGCTGCAGATACTGCTTCACTCCAGAAGAAAATAGGTAGTTTGGAATCTGCTAACATTGTACGTGCTGTCTCGATTAGAGTTCTATTCTTTCTTTCAGCTACGCCGTTTTGCTGTGGAGTATACGGCGCACTGAATTCATGAAGAATTCCCTTTTCATTGCAGAACTCGTACATTCTGTTGTTTTTAAATTCAGTTCCATTGTCGCTTCTAATTCTCCGGATAGGCAGTTTGTATACTGTTTCCATCTTCTTGAAAAGTATCATCAAAGACTCAAATGTTTGATCTTTCCGTTCTAAGCATACAACCCAAGAAAATCTTGAAAAATCATCTGTAACCACCAAGCAGTACAAATCCCGACTGATACTCTTAACATTGACAGGCCCGAAGAGATCCATGTGCAATCTCTCAAGAGGTAACCTGACTGAATTCATGACCTTCAAAGGATGTGACTTCCGAACCTGCTTACCTTTCTTGCATGCAATACAATCATCATTTAAATGAAAATTTTTAAAGTTCACACCTTCAACTAAATCATTATGAACCAAAAAATTCATTTTGCGAATATGAATGTGGCCCATCTTACGATGCCACATGATTGAATCCTTTTCTGTTGCTTTGTTTTTAGATACAAAACACTGTTTCTGATGAGACGTTGGCGTTGCTGTGCTCATATCAAGATAATAAAGATCATACTCACGTGGAGCACGCAACAACACCATCTCATCAGGGATTTTAAACCCTGGTTTCAAAACCAAACATTCAGTTTTTGTAAAATGTACACTGAAATCTTTATCACAAATCTGTGAAATACTGAGTAGATTGTTAGTCAACTCCACTATGTAGTTTACTTTGTCAAAAGATATTACGCCATTTGTCAAAGTTCCTTGACCAACAATTCTTCCACCTTGACTTCCAGCAAACCCTACATGACCTCCATTGATGGATTTTACATCATAGAGTAAAGCAAGCGTCCCAGTCATGTGCCTTGACGCACCACTATCCATGATCCATTTTGATAGAATTGACTTGGGCAGCCCCTGCACATATCATATCCAATTCATTCAAACAATGAACTCCATGACTTTTTAACTTCTGAAACACTTCCAAACACTACATCACACTTTTCATCAATCTTAGGAAAGTCAAATGTGACGTTTGGAACAACAGTTTCTACTTTTGATTTTAACACATTTTCTTTGATAGGAGGAAACTCTGCAAGAAACTTATCAAGCTCAGATTCAAATTTATGATTATCATTAACACCCATCTTTGATTCATAAAATTCCTTTACTCCTTTTACTTTTCTGTCAACCATTTTTCCGAAAATCTTTTGAACAGTGGGATTAAAAGCTTTTGAATCAAACTTTAACTCATTTTCCATTTTCTTTACCTCAACTGATTGTGATTTGGTTTCACCAACTTTTGTTTCATTTTTCAAAATGTTTTCCATCTTTTTTCCTCGACAGATGGTTTTGATTTTACAACCCAAAATTGATTCTCAAAAGTTTTCATTTTTGGATAAATCTTTGAAGTCATTTGAGACTTTGAAGATTCGCCAATCTCAAATGTTGATTTCAGCTTATCTTCTGACTTCAATGATTCACCCCTTTTCAAGATTCGAATTGGTGAAACCATCGGTTTTTTGCCCTTTATATTAACTGGTGACTTAGGTTGAGATTTTTTAACAAATGGTTTAATGACAGGTTTTTCAAAAATTTTCTTGCATTGTTTTGCCATATGTCCGATTTCGTTGCAACGATAACAAATTCTTTTGTCATACTCGACAAAAGTTGACTTGAATGACTCTTCTTTCATTTTCTTAGCCATATTGAAATCATCAACTGCTTTTTGACTGAAAATGTATTCCTTCTCATCATCTACACTTGGACCAACAACAAAAACATCATTCATTTTATCTTTTGGCTTGACAACCTTCTTAGCCATCTTTTTCTCAAAACCAACTCCTTTGTTTTTAAAGTTGTTACCATTTTTCTTGTTACCATTACCATCCCATTCCTTTTTCCCAAAGTTGTTGACATGTGTTGTAACAAATGATTTTTTAGGTTTTGAAAAGAATTCTTTGTTATTAACCTCATCAATGTTCATTTCAACCAATTTGAAAACTTTCTCAACATTCTCAATTTTCACATTCTGAAGAGGATACTCGAAATCGGAATAAAGTTTGTCTGTTCCAACCATAGTGTATACTACCATAATCGGATCATCATTCGCACTCTTATCCGATTTTGGTATAAACCGTTCCAAGAAATTACCCTCATCTTCACATTCAGAACTGGAACTTTCCAAATGTGTTTTCACAGTTTCAAAATCTGAGTTATCACTCTCTTCATCTAACACTTTGTCAACAACAGTCTTTATAACCTGTGACTCATTGTCAGTGTCGGACGGAGAAAATGTAACATCAATGCTCTCAGGCAATACATTCTCAATTGTTTTCAACTTGAGATTCAATGCAGATTCCACCCCATCTGGATACTTCTGAGTGTAATGATTCCACATTGGGGGTGGAACACTGTTAAAGACCGGATCATCATATAGTTGCTGTGGCACAATCTGTTCAAGGACATATGATGAAGCCACATAACTCATCAATTTTTTATCAAATCGCTCATTTTCAATTTTAGTCAATTCCAATTCCCTTTTTAATGATGCGATTGTGTCAAGATGAAAATTAACTTCCACTTGTTTATCAAAAAGTGTTGCTTTTACAAGTTTGGTGGCTTTATCATTTTCAACACTTTCTTCTTTAATCATTTTGATTGATCTATTTAGTGTATCATATGCTTCTTTAAGTTGTCCTAAATCGAATTTTAACATGTCAGCATGTTCTTTCAATTCCTGAAACTTAGTGTCCTTTTCAAGACACTCCATGCACGGTTGTAAACACAGTTGGCATGGTGTTTCAGATATTGAATCCACTATCTCATCACATTCTGCTTCATGAACAGTTTCTAATTCTAGTTTACCGACATCTTTTGACTCTGACTCAGACAATTCGACTGATTCGTTTCCCTGAACTCCAGATTCCTCTTGTTTGACAGACTCACTACTGACAGACTTAGACTCCTCGGATTCTGAGTCTACCTCTCTCAGTTTCGCCATGAGAGCCTTGTCAGCAATTTCTTTTAAAGTATCTTCATTCATTTCCTTTGTTACATCAATCATTTCTTCTACAAATTCTTTCTTTTCATCATATCTTGGACACAATCCAGTCCTTGGTTCTTCAAAGAAACCTGCAAAAGATTTAAAAATTTTAGGAGGCATGATAGATTTCAAAGAACTAGCTAATACCTCCTGCTCAGATTGAGATTGATGAACTTCAGCAATTATTTCTTCAACATTGTTTGTATTTTCAGCAGAAACCTCTTCAGCAACTACAGAAACATCTTCAGTAACAATTTCCGGTTCAGACACTTTCTCAGAAATTTCCACAACTTCAGCCATCATTGCCTGTCCATCGCTACTGGGAATATATTTATCCCAGCTAAACCCTGCAGCTACCTTTTCATCGTCTTGATTCACGATCATTGCCTTTTCCGGTTTATTCTCAATTTGTGGCCTTTGAACAATTTGTTGTTGATTTGGTCGGTGATAAATTGCTTGCTTGTAATAGTCTTTGGTGAATGGATTCTGATGGTTGTTCACTTCACGATTTGGACACTCTCTCTTAAAATGACCACGTTCCTTACACTTGAAACACGTAACTTTCGATTTATCGAACCCTAACTTCTGATCAGGACCTGAGAGACTGTTTCTACCAGTAATCTCCATAAACCGTTGTGCTCTTCTAACCAAACTCGCCATGCCCCATTTTATATCAATCAGTTCAAGCTCCTCCGGGTCAATCTGGTCGTAATCCTCTTTGGTCATATCAGGATTACCAATCCTACCCGCCACTAATCCTTCATACGCCTCAAGAACGGAAGCAAGTAATGCAATGTGTTGTTTCGCGGCTGTTTCAGTAATTTCATTTCCATTCTTAATATTCACCGCGATGTTGCAATGCACCCCAGAAACATAAGCCTGATTATTTGAACTTGTAGAGCTTTGAGGTGAAGACTGCTCTTGAGCTTTGAAATTTGGATCATAGTTCACAAATGGTGAAGAGTTTCCAGATTGTGGAGTGTTTGAAGAAACATTTGAAGTGTTATCAGCAATGAACCCTGTTTGTATTTTTGGACTTTGATTGGTTGAAACTGAAGGGTTGCCTTTGTAATACAACGATACATCTTGCTGCACACTTGCTGCATTCATTTTCTTAATTTTCATCAATTCCAACTCGTGAGCTTCAATCTTTTCTATGAACAAACTAAGATTGTAATTGGCAAAGTCTGAATTGTTCTTTAGCATCATCAGATATGTACCCCACTCGTCATAAGGTAATGCATCAGCCAATTTGTCAATCCATTCTTCATCTGTCTTTTCAATCTTTAATCTATTCATCTCAAGCACCAGATGACAATATCTCTCAATTAGTTGCCTTGTAGTTTCACCCTTCATACTGGTAAAAATATCAAACTCTTTCTTGAACAATGCCTTCTTATTTTTAATCATGGAAGCACTACCTTCAAACTTTGTTTTCAATGCAAACCACATAGATTGAGCATTATCTTCATATTGCAACAATACTAGAATGTCTTCTTTGACAGCCTGCTGGAGAATACTAATCATCTTTTTCTCTGCTTTGAAATCATTCTGTTCTGATTCTGTCAGGCTCTGAATATTCTTCTTGTTGTTTAAACCATCAACTGGTGGAACATACTGTTTATCTATTTTCATCCAACATTCAAAATGATTAGCCTGAACCCAGTTTTTAAATCTGCCTGACCATCCCGCATATTCATCTATGTTCATCAGTTTGGGAGGCTTTTGCATTGTTCCCAATTCATTCTCCATGTTGACGTTTTGCATAACACTACCCGAGGTTTGTCCGGCTACCATACCACTTCCCGAGAAGAAGTTATAAAACTCTTGGTTTTCCATTTTTAGAAATTTACCGAGTATTTTTAGTCTTAAAATATTCACACACACTTTTCACAAAATCAGACTATCGAACAAGTTCACGAACAGTATGGACTTTACAGAATCTCAAGCGAAATCAAACAAACACTTCAAGCGAAATCTTAGAAAATCAAACAAAGTATGATTTCGCTTCAATCAGCAAAATCTCAAACGAAATCTATGGTTTCGCTTCAACCCAACTTTTTATCCAAAAACAGAATTTTTCAAGCGAAATCTACAATTTCGCTTCAAGCAGTCAAAATGTCTCAAGCGAAATCTATGGTTTCGCTTCACAAAACCAACAAACAAACTACTCGCTCAAGCGAAACCTGGTTTTCAAGTCATTTTTGTCAGTTTTAGTCCGAGTTTTAATCTGAGATTCTCAAGGCTTTGTTAAAACACACTTTTACACACACTGTGACAAATTTAGTCCATTTTGTCCGTGTTTTCGTCCAGAAATCAGTTTTTGTGAGTAAAAACCTACTGATTCAAGTGAACACACTCATACTTGGCTCTGATACCAATTGTAGGATCGTATTTGTCGACTGAATGAGTCAGTCTGAGTGTGTTTACACTATTCAGATGGCGGAAACATCTAAACAGATTAGAATCAGATAGAAAGGAGTAGAAAACAGAATAGATTCACTTTAAACACTTGTTCTCGGTTATATATTGACTTGAAAAACTGGCAGCACTTCGTTACAACTTTTCCTGAAGCGTACCCAAATGAGAACTACACTAGCCTATTTATAGGCTGAGGATTTCGCTTCAACATACTTCAAGCGAAATCTCATCACACGATTTCGCTTGAGGCTTACATTATGACCCTGAAGCGAAACCCTAATAATACTAACTTAAACTTACATTCAGACCCTTACACTTATCATACTTGACATATTTAGACCCTAGACTTATGACGTAGGCTTTAGACATCATGTATCAACAGAAACTGCCCCATTCGAAGCATTGTATGGACGGAAATGCAGAACTCCTGTTTGTTGGGCAGAAATAGGAGAAAGTCAATTGTCAGGTCCTGAAATAGTGCAAGAGACGACCAACAAGATCACACAGATCAAAGAAAGATTGAAGACGGCTCGAGATCGTCAGAAGAGTTATGCAGACAATAGACGAAAGCCGTTGGAATTCCAAATAGGAGACAAAGTACTATTAAAATTTTCACCTTGGAAAGGAGTAGTTCGATTTGGTAAGAAAGGAAAACTAAGTCCAAGATACGTAGGACCATTTCAGGTGATCCAACGTATAGGACCAGTTGCTTATCGTTTATAACTACCAGAAGAGTTAGCTGGAGTACATGACGTATTTCATGTATCCAACCTCAAGAAATGCCTATCAGACGAATCTTTGGTAGTACCTCTCCAAGATATAGAGGTAAACGAAAAGTTAAAATTTGTTGAGAAACCTCTTCAGATAGAAGACAGAAAGGTCAAATTTTTCAAGCACAAACGACTAGTGCTAGTTAAAGTCAAGTGGGATTCAAAGAGAGGAGCTGAATACACTTGGGAGCTGGAATCTGAGATGAAGCGAAAGTATCCCTACTTATTCCAGTAAATCTCGAGGACGAGATTTTTATTAAGGTGGGAAGGATGTAACAACTCTCATCAAAAGTCTTATTTATTAAATAAATTTGTCCAATAGGAAACCCTAATTGAGACACCCAAGTGATTCTGCATAAACCCTAAAATTTTCAGAACAATCGGAATCAGGATCAGGGCCCCTAAAACTCGGGGGGGGGGGGGTAAAACACTAGTTGATAATATCCAAACAGTTTTACGTGTATAACGAATTTGCATGCAAGACCAACTCAGCAAGCCTACTGGGACACAAGGCTACCCTAGGTTAAAAGTGCATGCCCCGCGCCACGCGACAGGTGCATGTGTCCTTGTCGCGACACGCGGGGGGGGACAAATTTTGAGTATAAATAGTAGAGTCTGGGACTTGACATTTTGCGTTCGTTCGACGTTAAAACTCAAAACGTACACTGAGATATAGTAGAAACAGTCCAACAACACACACAAATCACGAAGTGCTGCCGCAATACAGGGTAATAACTCGATCGCTGATACGATTCAATGTCCGATCGATTAAACTATCTAATGGATGTTTAAGTGCTGCCCACATTAGGGTTTATGCTTTGTCATTCGTCGTTAATTCGATGGATGTTTAAGTATCGCACTTTGTCATTCGTTGTGAAGGTTTAATCTCGTGAGTTATCGTAAATGCTATATTAGTTACTGACCTAGTTTGTGTGCATGTTATTTAAATTAGGTTACAAGGCTAAACAGTAGGCTTAAACTCTGCCCATACTAAATCTGCAATGTGAGTCATTCTCTTTTTATCAAAAGTATTTTACAATATTCCATTTTCAAATGTTATAATTACAGGGAGTAAGTCGTGGATATCTTGAATCACTGGCTAGTGGGGTATTGTGCACATTACTAATTTTCTCTCAGTTACGTTCATTGACCTAACCGGGATAATCACTGTTAGGTTCATTGACCTACAGGGATAAACGTCACTACTTGGGGTGGGACCCAATAATGGTATGACCATCGTCACCATTGTGACACGGCGCCAGATAAAAATAAGATAGAAGCCATTGTAATCGCTCTTATACTGTAATTAATAACTATGCGTTATTTTATGCAAAATGAATGATTCACCAGTATTTCCCCGCTGACAAAATATTTTTAAAACATATTTCAGGCGACCTACTATAAATCAAGGAAAACGTGCTACGGAGCACTATCAAGCTTGAAGAGGTGGCTCAGTTAAAAAATAAATAAACATGTTTTAATAAATCAGGGAATTTCCTAGTTAAATTCCTCTATTGTAAATTACGGGGTTTATCTCCAAATTATGGAATAAATTAATTGGGCAATTGAGTTTTTAAAACATCCTGTTAAAAATCTTCCGCTGTCGCATTATTGATACCACGGGTTTCCTGTCCCGCGGCTCATGACCGGGTCAAACCGGGCTGGGGCCGTGACACCGCCCCTGGACATTACACGTACAGACAAATTTTTAACTATAGACATACACATAATGCACTCACATACATGAAATGGATGTATAAATATATAAAATGTGGGTATAAGTATGAAATACATGAACTGAAGGTATAAAAGCTAGAAATATATGAAAATATGAATTGTTCGGTTCAGTTAATATTGGTTAAATGAGGGTAGAAAAGAATCGATAACCGTTTTTGATTAATTCGGGTTTCGGTTAATTAGTTTTTAGTTAACTCAATTTTTGGTTGATTTCGGTTCGGTTTCGTTTAACGATTCAATTATTACTCACCCTTAAACACTGTTAATCACATAACATATCTATTTTTTAATTAGAAAAACTATAGCAATACTATACTCAAATTATAGAGAATAAAATACTCGTTTATATGGTGTAATTTAAATATATATATATATATAGTGGAGGGTTCAAATGAGAAGAAATTCTTTGTAAGAAGAAAAAAGAAGAAATTTCAACCAATATGAATGCTTCATTAGACTTTATTTAATATTTGTACTTAATGTAACTATAAGGGTATATTAGTAAACTTACATACATCATTAATTGGTAGTTTCATCTTTAATAACTAACTATATTAAATTTGTAACTTATTTTTAAGATATATATTTTTCACAAAAAAATAAAAATAAAAATTCATTTAAAGTGTAGGATAAATACGAGGCGTGTAGGATAAATTACGAGTTGTGTAGGATAAATTTCAATATGTGTAAGATAAATTTTGAAATGTGTAGGATAACTTTTGATGTGTGTAGGAAAAAATATTTAGTGTGGAGGATTATAGTCTTAATGACTAATTAATTAGTCAAACATAATAATAAATGAGATGAGAAAAAAAACTATTTAATGTTTTACCAGTTATACCCTTTTATTCTTTTTCTTCTCAATAAATTTTTCTTCTCAAATGACCCTTCCCCTATATATATACATATATATATATATATATATATATATATATATATGGATTTAGGGATAATGGTGAAAAGTGTGAGAACAGTGAGAACGCTTATGGATCGTCCGATCAAAACAATCTATGGACTAGATTGGCGCGGTGGCGTTTTCGTAAATAACATCAATTCAAAACGCCAACTAAAATGAGAACACGCCATTAATACAAAACGCCAAAGCTTAGTGATAAAACGCGTTGCAGATTACAGGTAGAAGAAACAAACAGTAATTGAAATTCAATTATTAACATTTATTAGAAGAAATTTCCTCATAAATTATGCGCCAAAAACATCATTATATAAACGACGTTAACATCGCTTCCATAATCACTTCAATCCATCATTCTAAAAACATCATCTACCAAACGCCAAGTTTAACCAAAATGCCAAAAATGGCAACCATCATTTCATGGAGATAATCCCTGAGAATCAGAAGATTCGTCATATGTTTTGACACCAGAAGAAGGGTGTTTGTTAAGGCAATCAAAGCAATTTTGAAAATGGAAGAAGAGGTACAGAGGGGTATCCTATCGCTTGGCATCCCTCTTGATAACGAATGTCATGAAACACATAAGCTTATTAGAAGATTAACAAGGAAATTTGGACCAAGCAAAGCATATGGAAAAATGGACCCAGTCATCACATCATGGCATTTTGATGAAGAAACAGACATGATGACCGTTATATGTGACAACGGAGAGCAGTAAGACTACATGCTTGAAGACATCAGGGCTAAGCAGGGGGTTGAGTTCATGGAAGAGTTACACAACGCCACATGTTTGAACACAGACATGGAGATAAAAATGGCGTTGATGCAGGACATGTTCAAATGGAGGCTTCAAAATCTTCAACAACAAGAAGCCAATGAAAGTGAAAGTGAAAGTGATGACTTGGATGAAAGACTAGAAGAAGACTTCGAAGAAGAAGATGAAGGAAGTGATGGATACTTCTCAGAAAAAGCCCCTTCTGATGAGGAGTTTTAATTTATTTATTTTTTTTGTTTTCTTTTGTGTAATTTTTTTCAGATAATAAAATACTATATTTCTCCCCTTAATTTCAAAACGCCAAAAAATACTACAAAAGTCATTGCATACAAAACGCCATAAATAAACACTATTTTTTCTGTGTAATTTTTTCTCTGTTAGTGTATTTTGTCATCTTGGTCTACAAAACACCATTAAATATAAAAACGCCAAACTTGGAAAATGGGGCGTCTAACACCCTAAACTGATAAAGCTGAACAAAACAGTAAATACACACAGTAACTGAAAGGACGGTTACTTTATTACTAGCATTTATTATAATAAAATCCCGCCTAAACTACGCTCCAAAAACATCCTATAAGAGAGACGTCTTTGCACTCAGTTGATCACACCCAAAAACAAACGCCATGTTTCCTAGAAACCACTCAGTTTAAAACGCCAATAAAATAGTTAAGAAAACCACATATGACAAACCTCGTTTGTTCTATATTTAGTATTGTTCTGCATGAAGTTTCACTAAATGGATTCTTAACTGAGGTGGGTATCTATATAAGTTTTTGCTGAATGAGATGGAAATATATTCAAGAAAAAGAGACTGATGATAGTGATATGTCATTATGTGAGCTTTGTTCTTGATGGATATATTGATGGCATGAAGGGATTGATGTGTGCAAAATGCAACATATAAATTACATCAAATGTGTCATAAAACTAACCCTTTTTTAGTACTAATGTTGGAAAAGGTGTGTTTTTGTCTTCCTTTTGTATTTTCAGGATTAAATGAGCTCAAATGAACAAAAGAAGCAAAAAGGCAGCTAAATCTAACATAAATACAAGAAAGGAACAAACGTGGCATGCCCGACCCCCCGACATCATCTTCCCAAGCAAAAATAAGAGAACAGCAGGCTGAACACGCCCCGTGCTCAGTGAGCACGGGGGCGTGCCCAAGTGTCAGCAGAAAAGACAAAGCTGTAGAAGCTTCTATCACCCACCACGGGGGCGTGCCCAGCGGACACGGGGTCGTGGTCAACTCTAAGATTCGCAGAATCTGGGGAAATCTTGATAGTACAGATACGCTTCTGCACACGGGGGGCGTGCCCAGCGGACACGGGAGCGTGGTCAACTAATGCAGACAAACTGCAATTAATGAAGAAAGAGAAGGAGGATGGACACGGGGTCGTGCCCAATGGACACAGGGCCATGCCCGAGCTGCTGTTCAGGCTATAAATAGGGTTGCTTGGCTCATTTGCAAACCATCCCTTGGCACACCACCTCTCTCACACTTCACCCACCACCCAACACCATCATCCACCACCATCATCCATTGTCCATCATAGAGTGTGTGAGTCGTCTCGGGATCCAAGATTGATCATAAGAGTTCTTGACAATCAAAGGCCATGTTTGCCTAAGTCTCTTACATCACTTGGTGAAGACAAGTGTCTAGTGTAATACTTTTTATTTTTAATCTTTTCGCACTTTTTACTTGGTTATGTATTAATGACTTTAATAACTAGTTTCTTATGTTGAAGGTGATTTTTCCTTATGTTTGTCTGTGGTGTTTTGGCATTATTTTACTGTCTATATAAAATAAAAGATTTTCACCATTCATATCTCCACGGTCTATATGGAGATATGTTGGCTACCTGGTCGGGGGTTAAGGGAACTGTTTGGTAAGAGTCTTGCCTTGTTCAATGTATAGATCCTGCAAGGACCTGGGTCAAATTTAGTAGGACATCCTTCAATACCCACCGGTTTTGGATGGCGGGGGTCCAAACTCTTTGATCCCCTTATATGTAAGCTACTATTAATACTTTAACCAGGCTACTTAGGATTGTATCCCTGCTGACTCAAACTACTTAGCCGAGGTTAACGTCACCTTCAAAAGAGGGGCCTACCATAATATGCATTAATAACTTAATTAATTATCTTTCAATAATCCGACCCTTTAGGATTGTATCCTTGCTGACTCAAACTACTGGGTTGAGGGTAACGTAACCTTCAAAAGAGGGGCCTACTACAATAACTAAGATAATCTCTTAAAAAGTGCGGAAATAATCAAAGGTTACACTAAACACGAGTCGGAGCCAAGTGATTCATCTTGTCTATCTGTTTTATTTTATTTTTATTTTTCAGCATTTTAGTTAGTTTTTATTTTTCTAGTTTAAAAACTTTTTTTCTAACTTTTGATTTGATTAGACGTTGAGGATAAACCGGTACTAAAAGCTCTTGTGTCCTTGGACGACCTCGGTATCTTGCCAACACTATACTACGCTCACGATGGGTGCACTTGCCCATATGTGTGTTTGGTGTTAGTAAAATATCGTGTTTTATAAATTTAAAACTTGGCTAACGCGTAAAAAGGGCTTAAAATATACTTAAATATATATCACACCACACGCGCATCAAGTTTTTGGTGCCGTTGCCGGGGACACAAGGATTTTAAGAAAGTTAGGAATCAGTAAGGCTTGCAAATCGTGTCTTAACAGGTTTAACAGGTTTCTGACGGCGCACAACATAAGTTTCAAACATGATTACGACTCGTTTAACTACTTTCTACCTCATGTTTATAAAACAGTTTTATGTTTTATGTACAAAGATGAATGAATGATAGATCCTAACATTGTAATTTTAATTATTTTAAAAATTAAAAAAAGTCAAAGGGTGTATTTTTCAGTCAAACAGGTCTAATCGTGTCTTAACAGGTACCCAATTGCCAGCCCTAGGAATCAGCGGCCTAATCGTTTTTTTATAATTTTTCTGTTTTTTTAAGGATTTTCTTAAATTTTCAGTTTCTGCAGAGCTCAGCACGGGTCGTGCCTGGTCGGACACGGGCCGTGCCCAGCATTGTTACTGGCATTTTTTATTTTCCGAGTTACAGAGAGTTGAGCACGGGGCCGTGTCGAACTCCCCAGTAACAGGGATCCGGAAAACAATCACTGTATCTCCGACCACGGGCCGTGTTCATCTGAGCACGGGGCCGTGGTGAAGCTTCTGACCAACGTTCTTTTCTGTTTTTATTGCAGGACTTGGAACCTAGACGCCACATCTGAACTTTCTACGTAGTGTATGAGCTCCAGTTCTAGTAGAGACATAAAAGAACCTCTTGAAGAACCCGTACGCTTTCTCAGAAAAAGACTTAAAGCTAAAAACCAAGAGAAAGTTTCGGGGGACCCACTTCCAATGGCAGACCAACGTACCCTCATGGATTACCTACAACCCACTGTAGGTAATCTCGGCGCCGCTATCAATGCACCGAATGTCGAAGCCAACAACTTCGAACTTCGACCGCATTTGATACAAATGCTTCAAAACTCCGCAACCTTTCATGGGCTTACAGACGAGGATCCCCATCTACATATTACTAATTTCTTAGAAATATGTGATACCTTTCGGATCGTTGAAGCATCAAACGACGCCATCCGCCTTCGAATGTTTCCATTTTCACTAAAAGACCGAGCTAAGGCTTGGCTTAACACCCTCCCAGTTGGTTCGGTAAACACCTGGGATGAACTAGCCCAAAAGTTTCTATATAAGTATTTCCCTCCTGCTAAACGGCTAAACTCAATGACTGAAATTAATACATATTCACAAGAGGATGGGGAGTCCTTATATGAAACTTGGGAAAGGTTCAAGGAGCTACTAAGAAAGTGCCCTCATCACGGTCTTGCAGTATGGCAACAAGTATCCACTTTCTACAATGGGTTGTTGCCACACACAAGACAAACACTTGATTCTAGCTCCGGGGGACTTTTAGGTAATCGTCGCCCAAAAGAAATCTATAATCAAATTGAGGAAATTGCTCAAACCAATTTTCAGTGGCACACTCCCCGAGGCAATAAATCTATTGCCCCGGGCACCCATAAGGTTGATGAAAGCACTTCTTTACAAGCTCAAATCGAGGCCCTTTCTTCAAAAATCAAAAAGTTAGAAATGGCAAAAACGGTCTCGGTTATGGCTTGTGAGGGGTGTGGTGGGCCACATGAAAATTGGAGTTGTATGAAAGAATTAGATGATCAAACGGAAACGGTAAACTACATTGATAATAGACCTAGGCCGTCGGGTCCTCCAACGGGTACCTACAACCAAGGATGGCGTAACCACCCTAACCTTGGTTGGAGAGAACCCGACAATAGTAGTAACCAACAAAATCTAAACCAACGAACAAACTTTCAACAACCACAAAATTTATCTCAACAACAAGGTGGACGAGAAAGGCTTAAAGATACTGTATCTCGTCTTATCTCCGACACCGAAAAGAAAAACTCGGATCGATTTCAACAATTGGAATCGAATTTTAGAAATCAACAAGCTAGCATTCAAAACATTGAAAAACAGTTAAATCAAATAGCTCAAAATTTCTCCGAGAGACCACAAGGCACGTTACCAAGTAATACCGAAACCAACCCAAAGGCACAAGTCCATCTCATAACATTGAGAAACCGTACCGTGGGTCCCGAAAAGGCTCCACTACCACCAACTGAAAGAAGCCAATCTAGCCAAACCACAACTCCACCCACATCCCAATCAGAGAAGGCTTCTCCACCAATCCAAGAGCCTACTAAGACTCATCCGGTTCCATACCCCGATCGGTTAATTCGTCAAAAGACCGATGAGCAATTCACAAAGTTCGAAAATTTACTAAAACAATTGCATGTTAGTATTCCATTTATCGAAGTCCTAACTCAAATGCCTAAATATTCAAAATTTATGAGGGACTTCCTCACTCATAAAAGGAAAATTGAATCATTGCAATTAGTTAACTTAGGCGAAGAATGCTCCGCCTTACTACACAACAAACTCCCACAAAAGAAGCCCCCCGGAAGCTTCACAATTCCTTGCTCGATTGGGGAATCCCCCATTCGTAATGCACTAGCCGATCTCGGGGCAAGCATCAACCTCATGCCCTCATCAATGTTCAACCGACTCGGCTTAGGGAAAACAAGCCCTACAAAAATAAGCATACAACTCGCCGATAGATCCGTCAAATATCCACAAGGTGTCACTGAAAATCTATTGGTCAAAGTCGGCGAATTTGTCTTCCCAGCCGACTTTTTCATACTAGATATGGAGGAAGATGCCGAAGTACCACTCATCCTAGGGAGGCCATTCCTAGCTACGGCCCAAGCAGTGGTAGATATGAATGATGGAACACTAACATTGAGGATTGGGGACGAGGAAATGAAGTTCGGAGTTGGAAAAAGAGTAGAAGACGAAGACCCGGTCAACTACATGAAGGTCATTGACTCGAGTTTGGATGATGCTCTCCGACGGTGTAGCATGGGATGCAAAACATCCCACTCGGGTAACATATGACCAGGCTTTGGGTCTAGCCAAGGACCCTTATAAACGTGGCGCACCATGGAGGCATTCCGCGGAACTATCCTTAGTTTAGTTTAGATTAATTTTTATGTTTTCTAGTTTAGTTTTAATTTTCAGGAATAAAACACACTCGGGATGATGAAGGATAAACAAGGGAAACGTGAACCAGCACCCCATGCACAAAAACAGGGCCACCCGACAAATTTTCTTCATTACAGCAAGTTCAGCACGGGCCGTGCCCGCCCAACACGGCCCCGTGCTGCACAATCTGTAGGAAATGCCCAGTTCAGGTAACTAGACACGGGGCGTGCTCATTGAACACGCCCCCGTGCCCAGGCTTCTGTTTCTTTTTACAAACTTTTGTTACTGGCGATCTGAACACGGGGCCGTGTCCAGGCGCCCAGTAACATAAAATTTTTCTTTTTCACACCTTTTTATATATTCAATCAACCTAAAAACTTATTTTTGGGAGACATTGAGGACAATGTGTAATTTAAGTATGGGGGGGGGGATGCTAAAACCTTGAATCTTGTAAGTCCTAATTACAAGCCTTACACAAAACTCTATTGGAACCGCTAATCACCCCAATTTTTTTTCAAAAATTGTCATTTTTTTACTTGTCTAGGTTTAACTTGGGAATTTCAAATTCTAAAAAAGTTATATTTTTACAAATTTACAACCGATAGCGTCGTGATAAAAAAAACCAACATAAGAAAATTATGAAACGGCATGACAAGTTTATTTAAAATTTGATTATATATACTTGATCATATAAAAAACCCATTCCCACAAAAAGTGAGTTTTGAGCCTTTATTGAGCATACAAATACATATCTTTAAACTAATTGCTCATTTTTCGTTTCTTGTGT
This sequence comes from Helianthus tuberosus, assembly GCA_030545235.1. Lineage (NCBI taxonomy): Eukaryota > Viridiplantae > Streptophyta > Magnoliopsida > Asterales > Asteraceae > Helianthus > Helianthus tuberosus. The sequence continues at coordinate 1,304,899 of JARYGA010036772.1, read as the reverse complement.
GAATAGCCGCTTGGTTCTTACAACTCTAGAACTTCCCACGACGATACATTCCCGGTCTTTACCAACTTAAACCCAAGTAAGTAAATGATGGAGGCATTAGGACTAACCTTTTTTTATTTCTACACCATTATTTTTCTTTTTTTTACCACCTTCCCAAAATCCCCCTAGTTAACCCCTTTGAGCCTAAATCTTTTCATTTCATAACCCAAAACAAACACCCTATCACCCACCAAAACCTTTTTATTTTTAACCATTTGTTTTAGTAACAAGCTCGGTTTTTCTTAAGACTTTCAAAAAAAAAATGATGATGATGAAGCAAAAGAGAAATAAACAAACAAGTTTATCAAAAATAACTTTGTTTGAATAATGGCTTCATCAAAATAAAAAATAAAAATAAAATTCAAAAATAAAAAGTCTTACGAAAACAGACGCTTTTCACCCTTTTCTACTAACCACTAACCCAACCACCTACCTTTAACCCAAGCCTAACCCTTCACCCCAAAAGTCCTCTTGATATTTACAAAGGTATATAGTTAAAAAGGAGGAGGATTGATTGCTTGGCAAACATATGGTAGGAGTAAGTGTCACACCCTGGCTTTGCGGAAGCGTGGTTAATTTGGTGTGACTTCTTAATACCATAGCTTAATCATAACAAAGCTATATGAGTTAAAAACATGCAAGATCATCCATTAAGTTTTGAAAACCAAATACAGTACCATTGTTTTAACGGGAACATACCCTAACAACCTTAACCTTGTTCAACAGACATTACAAACTTGAAACATAGCATAAACATGGTTTAAGGACTGTGTCTTGTCCAGGAAAGAGACACATCCCCTAAACCCCGGATGACCTCGGAAACTAGTGCAGCGGAAAACATGCCATACCGTGCCAGATCTCGTTAATTTCCTGAAATACATGTAAGTTGAAAAATCAACAATAATGTTGAGCGAGTTCATGTGCAAGTGAGTAAGTAAAACACTTGTAAGTATAAAAGTTCCCTGGTATGTAGCAGTGTAAGGAAAAGAGATCACCAATGGTTTGCAAGGCCATTAGCATGTGTGAAATGCAAGTAGGAAGACTCAACCCTAGCCGATTTTTGCGTCGGGCAACCAAGTCACTCAAGGTCCGTTCTGTTGGTCCCCACAGAGGTCCGTTCTGTTGGGCCTAGAGTTGGGCTCGCTACACCCAGATAGATCTACCGCTTAAGTCCCTCGGTGTTCTGCCTACCCATTCACATGATCTAAGTAGTAAACCTCCTTACGTTAACATACCGTGTATAATAGTACTTGTAAACAAAGTAACATGTATTTCACCCCCGCAGTTAAGAAAACTGAAAACAGTTAGAGAAAAGGGGGACATGAACTCACAGTGAAGCGTCTCTACCAAGTGTCTCCAAATCTGAAAGTTGTGCGACGACCTACAAGTGCTAATTCTATTAGACGGACGGCCGTGCCTTAGCTTTATAGTTTAAGTTTTTGGGAAATAGTTAGACAACTATTTCGTGTTTACATTTTGTATATACTTGGTAGTTAATTTCCTTCCCAAGGATGGGGGATACAATACATGTGCGTAAGTTACGTTTTAATAATCGAGTGGTAATATAATTACCGGTGTAACTTATATATTCATGGTGAAAGCGTTCGTATTATTTTGGAATCGTTAACGCTCGTAAATATTATTTTTACTCTAAAAATAATATTTATGTATTTTCACAAAATAATCATAAACAGTGTGTGAAAAATATACATTTATCACGTTAATTTTTGTGAAAATCCCACCTCCGAATATTTAGTAAATAAAGTCATGGCGAAATTTATATTTCGAAGATATGTCAAAAATAATTCTAACACTTGTTGTGCAAATATTTCTAAGTGTTAGGTTTTTAGAAAAATTTCGCCAGAGTTTCCTCTGTAACTGGAGGTGGCCACGCTTTCAAGCGTATCATTTTCTTTTAACAAATCAATCAATCAATGTTCTCAACATTATCAAACAACTTTGCAACATTTTAACTAGTCAAAGATAGGTATAATCGCAAAAATATACGAACTTGTGGTTTGTCTAAAATATGTAGTAAATCTCTTTACTTTTACTGGATCTCTTGTGTAAATAATCCGATTTCGTAAAAACCTCGTTTTTAGAGAAAATTCATCTTTACAACTTCTAGTAACTTTTGACAAAACTAGTTTTTTTTTGTCGGATCTTTTCATTTCACAAGTGTTTACACACTTGTGGTTTATAAAAATCATGTTTGTTAGTATAAAAAATCCGTCTTTTAGAAAACATGATTTCTTTGACACGTGGTCCTTTGAAAATACCACTTGCAGATACGTAGATCCGCTAGTTTTAAACACTCTTATGCATGTTAAAACGCTTTTACACAAATAAAACATTTTTACACATGTTCATAGTTTATGTGTGGTAGGGTTTCACCTTTTAACCCTTGTTACTTCTAAAATAGCTTTATGTTAAGATCCATGATCTTGCCAAACCGGGTTAAACGGTGATCCGAGCTACCACAACATAGATCGGGTCTAAATAAGCACATATTTCAAATACTACAACTTTTACACAACACATGAGCTATTAACCACCATTTTTCATACTTTTAGTAGACTTTAATGCTTCAACTTGTAAGATTCCAATATTTAACCGACATAATTCCTTTTAACCACTTTAGATAAGTTCAAATATGAGATTTTAGTGTTATACCTCTAGCTCAAGGCTAGGGAAGATTCTTGGCGAAAATGGCGTGGATAAAAGCAAAAGAAAGAGGTCCTTCGCGTTCCGTTTGCTCCAAACCTCCTAATACGTGACCCTTGATGTTTGTATGATCTTGGAATGGCAAGAACTAAACTTGAAGAATGGATGGATGGATAGGGGATGCTTGGCCGTAAGCTCTAGGAGAGAAAGAGAGAGAGTTCTTTTGGTGTTGGGGTGAGGATGATTATGTTGTGCAAACTCTTGTTCTTATAGGCAAATTAAGGGGGTATTATCCAAGGGTTTTTATGTCATGTAGATATTAAACAAAGACAATTAAAATAATCACTAAGGTACAAGTGTGTCCCCCATGGTTTGGGGTCGGTTAGAGAAGGGGGGGGGGGGTTAGTTCGATCTTAACTAGGTTAGTTAGGTAAGTAGTTATGTTAAACCAAGTTAAGTTAAGTGTTTAACCCCGTTACTTGTATGTTATGTGTTATGACGGGTGTTAGGGTAATCAGGGACCCTAACTGGCTCAGAAAAATATAAATAGTGAAAATAATAATATTTTCATGTTCCGGGTATAGTCCGGTTGTCCGGTTGGATAGTAATCCGTTAAAGTGCTTAATAAAGCTTTAAAGTGTCGTTATATTATTTTTAGTGACACATCTTGTTTCCGACACTTTGGAAAGTGTCTAGTAATATTTTCCCCATATTTTGGCACTTTACTAGTCAGCTAGAAGCTGGATTATTTATTAAAGTGCTGTGTTTTGTACTTAAAGTACGTTTTAGGCACATCCAATCAGTGTGACTTATTTCTAGAGACGCAGTTCTACAACCCTTGTATCCTACACTCACTATTGGTGTAGCAAAATATCTCAGGCTCTTACAGGCCTTAGAGGCAGTGTCTGCCTGATGCTGGCTTTATCAGCATGTTCAATAGGTTATCCGTTATCGTGCTACTGTGCTTTTTGTGCATCATGTTTGTCACTATGGTTCAGTATGTAAGGATTGTAGTGACAGCAAGCAAGTATGATGCAAGTAAGTACATGTATCAGTATTCAAGTAGCAGTTTATCAGCTAGTTCAAGCAAGCACAGTAATTAAGCAGTAATTAATCATTAATTAAATCGTACGGATACCTGGTTTAGTGCGGGTTGTCACATTCTCCCCCCGTTAAATAAATTTCGTCCCGAAATTTAAGTTCTGCTTGTAGATGCAGAGTTCTTAGGAAAAAGGTGGGGGTATTTCTCTTTCATCCGGTCCTCACGCTCCCAGGTGAACTCAGGACCATGTCTGGCATTCCAACGAACCTTGACGAGCTTGACACTGCTCCGGCGGGTCTTGTTAACTTTCCAATCTGTGACCTCGACAGGTTCTTCAACGAAGTGGAGCGTGTCGTCAATATGAATCTCGTCGACGGGAATGGCAACGTCAACTTGAGTTGGACTTTTCTTTAGATTGGATACATGAAATGTATCGTGAACGCCATTTAGTTCAGCAGGTAGGTCCAACTTGTATGCTACTTGTCCTATTTTGTCCAAAATTCTGAAAGGACCAATGTAGCGCGGATTTAACTTCCCACGCTTCCCAAAGCGTGCCACCCCTTCCAGGGTGATACCTTCAATAAAACCATTTCTCCAACTTGGAAATCCACATGTTTCCGGTTTGGATCCGCATAGGCCTTTTGTCTGTGGCGAGCTGCTTCGATGCGTTTAAGAATTTGCGCGATCTTGTCTGTCGTCTCTTGGACGATTTCGGGACCAGCAAGCTGCCTATCACCAGCGTCAGCCCAACATAAGGGTGATCGGCACTTGCGTCCGTAAAGGGCTTCAAATGGCGCGACACCAATACTGGTGTGGTAGCTGTTGTTGTATGAAAATTCGACCAAAGGTAAATGTTTGTCCCAGCTACCGCCCAAATCCATAACACACGCTCTCAGCATGTCTTCCAAAGTTTGTATCGTTCGCTCGCTCTGGCCGTCAGTTTGCGGATGAAACGCAGTGCTCAGATTCAATTGTGAGCCAAAGGCTTCTTGGAAGGATTGCCATATCCTTGACACAAACCTTCCGTCTCTATCAGAGATGATTGAGAGAGGCACTCCATGACGTGCGACGATCTCTCTCATATAAATTTCCGCGAGTTTACTCGTGTTGTCTTTCTCCCTGATAGGTAAGAAGTGTGCTGACTTCGTCAATCGATCCACTATCACCCAGATAGTGTCATGGCCTCTTGGCGTTCCTGGCAATTTCGTAATAAAATCCATTGGGATTTGTTCCCACTTCCACTTGGGAATCTCAGGTTGTTGCAGAAGTCCCGAAGGCTTCTGGTATTCGGCTTTAACCTTAGCGCACGTTAAACATTTGCTCACATAAACAGCAACATCGCCTTTCATCCTAGGCCACCAAAAATAATCTTTGAGATCCTGGTACATCTTATCCGCTCCTGGATGTATAGAGTACCGCGATTTGTGAGCTTCGTCAAAAGTAACTTTCCTTAAATCACCAAACAGAGGAACCCAAATCCTTTTCTCAAAACATAATGTTCCTTCCTCGTTTGGTACCAAAAGCTTCTCCATCCCACGGAGATATTCTTCTTCAAGATTCCTTTCCTTGAGAGCTTCCTTCTGTGCAGCACGAATGCGCAAGGAAAGATCGGTTCGAATAATCATTTCTAGAGCCCTAACCCTTATGGGCTTGATCCTTTCCCTTCGACTTAGGGCATCGGCGACCACATTCGCCTCCCCCGGATGATACTTTATCTCGCAGTCGTAATCGTTCAGCAACTCAACCCATCGTCTTTGCCTCATGTTCAACTCCTTCTGGTTGAATATGTGCTGTAGGCTCTTGTGATATGTGAAGATTGTACACTTCGTACCATAAAGGTAGTGTCTCCAGATCTTTAAAGCAAAAACCACTGCGCCGAGCTCCAAATCGTGTGTGGTATAGTTCTTTTCGTGCACTTTCAGTTGACGCGATGCGTAAGCAATAACCTTTTGGCGTTGCATCAACACGCAACCCAATCCTTGGCGCGATGCGTCGCAGTATACCACAAAATCATCAGTACCTTCTGGTAGAGCTAAGATAGGCGCGTTGCAGAGCTTATCCTTCAGTATCTGGAACGCTTCTTCCTGTTTGATTCCCCAATCAAACTTCTTATCTTTCTGGGTAAGGAGCGTCAGAGGTTGAGCGATTTTTGAAAAATCCTCAATGAACCTTCGATAGTAGCCAGCCAAACCCAAGAATTGTCGAATCTCGGTTTGCGTCATTGGCATTTCCCAATTCTTGATCGCCTCGATCTTTGTGGGATCAACATGGATTCCATTTCCATTAACCACATGTCCTAAAAATTGGACTTCGCGTAGCCAAAACTCGCACTTAGAGAATTTGGCATACAACTGCTCCTTCTTTAGCAACTCCAAAATAGCTCTTAGATGCTGTTCGTGCTCAGCCTTTGTCCTTGAATAAATCAAGATGTCGTCGATAAACACAATCACGAACTTGTCCAAGTACGGCTTGCAAACTCTATTCACAAAGTCCATAAAGACCGCAGGTGCGTTTGTTAATCCAAACGGCATAACAAGGAACTCGTAGTGTCCATAACGAGTTCTGAAGGCTGTCTTCGGGATACTTTCCTCTTGTATCCTTAACTGATGGTATCCAGATCGCAAGTCGATCTTTGAGTAAAAACTTGAACCTTGCAGTTAATCAAACAGATCATCAATTCTTGATCGTCAGCTTGTTCAGCTCCCGGTAGTTGATGTTTATTTGAAAATCATCATCCTTCTTTTTGATGGGTAAAAATGGGATTACCCCAAAAGGGAGTTTTTGGTCTGTTATCTTCCTTCTCCATCCATTGACAACACTTCTCTGTCAATCCTTGCATCCCCAAAAGTGTAAGTCGCTATGATGCATCGACTACGGGTGCCGTGCCTGGAACTAAATCGACGTGAAACTCTACTTGCCTCTGAGGTGGCAGTCCAGGCAAGTCTTCCGGGAAGACTTCTGGATACTCCCTCACGACAGGGATGCCTTCGATTCTTTGCTCGGCAGCCTTCTTGTCTACAATGTGTGCCAAGAAGGCAGCACATCCTTTCTGCAAACACTTTCGTGCTTTCAGGCAGCTGATAATTCTTAACGGCGTATCACGCTTTTCACCAAAACCACAATTGTTTCGCCATCTTCGGTTGGGATACGAACAACCTTTTCGTGACAAACTATCCCAGCCTTGTTGCCTGATAACCAATCTATTCCTACCACCACGTCGAAGCTTCCCAACTGGACTGGTAGTAGATCCAGAGCAAACTCACGCTCTCCCAATCCGATCACATAGCCTCTGATAACTTCATTGGCTTCTACTAACTTCCTATTAGCCCATTCGATTGAGTAGGGAATATCTAACTTACTAGCGGTTAAACCAAGTATATTCTTAAATTCTAATGACACGAAGCTATAATCGGCACCAGCATCAAACAGATTAGATGCAAAAGTTTTGGTTGTTAGAGAACGTACCAGAAATCACACCTGGATCCTGGCATGCCTCACAAGCTCCGATGTTGGATCTTCTTTCACGGTCTTGTTTCAACTTCGGGCATTCCCTCTTAAAATGTCCAACGTCCCTACAATGGAAGCATCCTAGCATTCCTTTCCCATTTCCACCTAGAGCGTTGTTACTGTTTTCTCCTTGTATGGGACTCTTCATCCCACAACCTTCCTTGTTATGTCCTTTTCTCCCGTACCTAGGCTTCTGACATCCACAATCATGGTGATACTTGCACCCAGCGCATCTTGGTTTAGTTTCTAAGTAAATCTTATCATTGGCCTGTTTGTTGTTAGGGCAATCTTTCTTGAAATGCCCTTTGTCCCCGCAGTCAAAGCAACCTCGAATAGATCTTTGTTCATCGTTATTCGTTTGGGTATCTTCGGTAAGCTTCCTTTTGTTCTTTCCAGACGACTCTACCTGAGTTTCCTTGTCAGGGTTTGCAAGTTTTTCTAGTCTAATTCTTCCGTAACGAGTGCCAAACCCATCTTACTTGCAGCAATAGTCGTTGGTGGCGTAGATGTTGTCATCAAGCTCAAGACTTGAGGCGCCAGTTCCCAAATAAATTGTTCCAATTTCTTCAATTCTGGTTTCACCAGGTACGGAACAACTCGTGACAAATCATGAAGTCTTTGCACGTACTCCAACACCTTCGGACCTTCCATCATCAGGTTCCGAAATTCATCTTCCCACTTCTGGGTTTCCGTTTGGGGGCAATACTTCTTATGCATCATTCCTTTCAGTTCATCCCAGGTTAACGCGTATGCTGTAGTTAGGCCCATTATTCGAACCTGAAGATTCCACCATAATCGAGCTCCATCTTGAAACAACTCAGAAACGTATGGGACTTGTTGTTCTGGCGTACAGCCACTCATTCGAAAGATGGATTCCATACTTTCAATCCATTTTACAAAAGTTATGGCACCCCCAGTGCCGTCGAACTTCGGAGGCTTGTAGTTGAGGAAGTGCCAGTAGGAACAACCGTTATTTTCTGAGGTACCTCTGATAGGTTCGGAGCGTAGGGCCTCGTGCTGTGCTATAGTTGCAGCAATTATTTCTTTCAGTTCTGCCTCAGAGGTGGGCATGCGCATTTCGCGTCTTGGCGGCATCTTCTAAAAGATGTTTCACATAGGTTAGATCATAGCAAGTGAAGCGTACGTATGCATTCAACAATACCAACACATAACATCTCATGCTATCAACAAATCAATCACATAACATCTTATGTTATAGGACATAAACAATAGATTGAATCATCGCAAGTGATGAGAATACTGCGATTGTATTGCCACAATTCGAGACCACAAAGTAAAGCTTACAAGTCCACCACTATATCATACGACATTAATGACTTAGTAGGGGACGACCCTAGACAAGTCGTGCGATCGCTGGACATGTTCAGGAGTCTCTGGTTCGTCCATTCTCAAATTCCAGGACTCCACGTCAAGCTTCTGAATTTCAGTCCTAAGACAACATTTCTTCTCAATCGTTTCCTTGAGCTTGCCCCAGCTCAGTGTATAAGCAGCGTCTGTGCCAAGGGTCTGAACCTGGAGGTTCCATTAAGAGAGTGTGCCATCTAGAAATATCCCCGAGATGTAGGTAACACTCTGTTGGGGCGATCAGTTACTCATCCTTAGGATGGAGTCGGTCTTTTCGGACTAACGAACAAATGCAACGGTGCCTCCTGTTTTATCAAAGTTCAAAGGCTTGCAGTTCAGGAACTGTTTATAGGTGCAGCCAGTTGGATGGTTATTTCCAGTAATGCCATCGTTGTACTTAGAGCGGAGGGCTTCATGTCGTGCATTTATCGGTGAGATGCGTTCTTGCAGCTCGGCTTCTGTCCTTGGCAACGTACTGGTGTTTGTGTCATGTCTAGGTGACATTCCCTTTTGTCGAAGTGGTGTGAAGCGGGTTAGACAACGTTTCAATTGTCTATGAGGTGTATATAGCAACATAAGCCATCATGTAATCACCCAATTTCACACGCAAATATACTCACTGTATGAGTGGGGGAGTAAATTTCTGAGCCTTCACATAGGCTTGCCAATTTGGCTTGTTGCTCGTAATAGAATGAACTCGAGGCTACATCGCCTTGGTCATTTGTGTTTAAGTTATTTCCTGCTGCATTGGTTTTCATTAGCTTGACCCGCAGAGTCCACCAGGATTCCTGTGCACTACAGATCGTTATTACATGGGCCCCCGTAATAATAAATTGTCTTGCACAGTTACCCCAAATTTTCTCTCGTCCAAGCAGATGGTCAATCAAGGAGCAACAGTGGGTGCATTGGCATGAACAGGGTCATGCTCCAATGCGGGGTTAGGAGCAGCGCCTGGCTCAGGGGCCACGGCCAGCTCCGGATCAAAAACTCTATCTCAAGATCAGCTGGATCAACAAACACAGGGGGGTTACAGGATCCTCCAAGGGCTGGTCTAAGTGCATGAACTCAATGTCATGGTCTGGATCAATACCAGGCGGAAAAAAAAAAACAGAATTGTCCTCATTATCGCGATCAAACTCAAATCTGTGTGCGGGATCCGGTGCAGCTGATGATGCCATATCAGGGTCGACGTCGTGTAAGTGGTGCTGCATTCCCTGTATGTGCGAAGATGCGGATGTTAGAAACTCAAATGAGTCTGGGATAGGGGAATGGACATGAGTTTCCCCTACAGGAGCGTCCGCATGCAGTAGTCTAATATCAGCAGCAATAGGGCCTTGCCCTCAAGTGGGTCCTCCTCTTAATAGTTCGACATCGTCTTCAGAGACAACGTCCGGGGCATATCAACAACAGGATAAGCGGCAAGGGGGAAAATTCCCAACAAGGTGGCCATTAGTAGGCTCTGTTACGACTTCAGGCAGCGCACAGAGGGCTGAAAGTCGTCGTTGTCTGTGCCGGTAGTATCGGAAATGTACACCTCGTGCTTCGATGAAACTATGTCGTCTGATACTATGGCCATGGGATTCGTAGTGTCCATCTTTCTAGTACTTGATGAAAGCATGACGTTTGTAACACAAACACATATACGTATAATAATCAGTCATATAGTCATATAAACATGTAGTCACCACGTAAACATTCAAATCATTCTCCTAGTCCCACTAGCCTCCCAGCCTCTCAGACTGCTCTTCCTAGTCCCACTAGCCAATTCTCCTAGTCTCACTAGCCAACTTCCTCGATCTCTCAGACCGAGCCTCAGCCTCTCAGACTAAGCCTATAATAATGAATAAAATGTGCTCAACATTTGTTTGCAAAAAGTTTTGGATCTGGACTTAAGTGGTATGCAGTAAAATGTTTTCGTGAGAGCCCTAGTGATCATAGTCTAGACTCGAGAAAGAATCCTAGTTCGCTATGATCAGAGCTCTGATACCAAGTTGTCACACCCTGGCTTTGCGGAAGCGTGGTTAATTTGGTGTGACTTCTTAATACCATAGCTTAATCATAACAAAGCTATATGAGTTAAAAACATGCAAGATCATCCATTAAGTTTTGAAAACCAAATACAGTACCATTGTTTTAACGGGAACATACCCTAACAACCTTAACCTTGTTCAACAGACATTACAAACTTGAAACATAGCATAAACATGGTTTAAGGACTGTGTCTTGTCCAGGAAAGAGACACATCCCCTAAACCCCGGATGACCTCGGAAACTAGTGCAGCGGAAAACATGCCATACCGTGCCAGATCTCGTTAATTTCCTGAAATACATGTAAGTTGAAAAATCAACAATAATGTTGAGCGAGTTCATGTGCAAGTGAGTAAGTAAAACATTTGTAAGTATAAAAGTTCCCTGGTATGTAGCAGTGTAAGGAAAAGAGATCACCAATGGTTTGCAAGGCCATTAGCATGTGTGAAATGCAAGTAGGAAGACTCAACCCTAGCCGATTTTTGCGTCGGGCAACCAAGTCACTCAAGGTCCGTTCTGTTGGTCCTCACAGAGGTCCGTTCTGTTGGGCCTAGAGTTGGGCTCGCTACACCCAGATAGATCTACCGCTTAAGTCCCTCGGTGTTCTGCCTACCCATTCACATGATCTAAGTAGTAAACCTCCTTACGTTAACATACCGTGTATAATAGTACTTGTAAACAAAGTAACATGTATTTCACCCCCGCAATTAAGAAAACTGAAAACAGTTAGAGAAAAGGGGGACATGAACTCACAGTCAAGCGTCTCTACCAAGTGTCTCCAAATCTGAAAGTTGTGCGACGACCTACAAGTGCTAATTCTATTAGACGGACGGCCGTGCCTTAGCTTTATAGTTTAAGTTTTTGGGAAATAGTTAGACAACTATTTCGTGTTTACATTTTGTATATACTTGGTAGTTAATTTCCTTCCCAAGGATGGGGGATACAATACATGTGCGTAAGTTACGTTTTAATAATCGAGTGGTAATATAATTACCGGTGTAACTTATATATTCATGGTGAAAGCGTTCGTATTATTTTGGAATCGTTAACGCTCGTAAATATTATTTTTACTCTAAAAATAATATTTATGTATTTTCACAAAATAATCATAAACAGTGTGTGAAAAATATACATTTATCACGTTAATTTTTGTGAAAATCCCACCTCCGAATATTTAGTAAATAAAGTCATGGCGAAATTTATATTTCGAAGATATGTCAAAAATAATTCTAACACTTGTTGTGCAAATATTTCTAAGTGTTAGGTTTTTAGAAAAATTTCGCCAGAGTTTCCTCTGTAACTGGAGGTGGCCACGCTTTCAAGCGTATCATTTTCTTTTAACAAATCAATCAATCAATGTTCTCAACATTATCAAACAACTTTGCAACATTTTAACTAGTCAAAGATAGGTATAATCGCAAAAATATACGAACTTGTGGTTTGTCTAAAATATGTAGTAAATCTCTTTACTTTTACTGGATCTCTTGTGTAAATAATCCGATTTCGTAAAAACCTCGTTTTTAGAGAAAATCCATCTTTACAACTTCTAGTAACTTTTGACAAAACTAGTTTTTTTTTTTGTCGGATCTTTTCATTTCACAAGTGTTTACACACTTGTGGTTTATAAAAATCATGTTTGTTAGTATAAAAAAAATCCGTCTTTTAGAAAACATGATTTCTTTGACACGTTGTCCTTTGAAAATACCACTTGCAGATACGTAGATCCGCTAGTTTTAAACACTCTTATGCATGTTAAAACGCTTTTACACAAATAAAACATTTTTACACATGTTCATAGTTTATGTGTGGTAGGGTTTCACCTTTTAACCCTTGTTACTTCTAAAATAGCTTTATGTTAAGATCCATGATCTTGCCAAACCGGGTTAAACGGTGATCCGAGCTACCACAACATAGATCGGGTCTAAATAAGCACGTATTTCAAATACTACAACTTTTACACAACACATGAGCTATTAACCACCATTTTTCATACTTTTAGTAGACTTTAATGCTTCAACTTGTAAGATTCCAATATTTAACCGACATAATTCCTTTTAACCACTTTAGATAAGTTCAAATATGAGATTTTAGTGTTATACCTCTAGCTCAAGGCTAGGGAAGATTCTTGGCGAAAATGGCGTGGATAAAAGCAAAAGAAAGAGGTCCTTCGCGTTCCGTTTGCTCCAAACCTCCTAATACGTGACCCTTGATGTTTGTATGATCTTGGAATGGCAAGAACTAAACTTGAAGAATGGATGGATGGATAGGGGATGCTTGGCCGTAAGCTCTAGGAGAGAAAGAGAGAGAGTTCTTTTGGTGTTGGGGTGAGGATGATTATGTTGTGCAAACTCTTGTTCTTATAGGCAAATTAAGGGGGTATTATCTAAGGGTTTTTATGTCATGTAGATATTAAACAAAGACAATTAAAATAATCACTAAGGTACAAGTGTGTCCCCCATGGTTTGGGGCCGGTTAGAGAAGGGGGGGGGGGTTAGTTCGATCTTAACTAGGTTAGTTAGGTAAGTAGTTATGTTAAACCAAGTTAAGTTAAGTGTTTAACCCCGTTACTTGTATGTTATGTGTTATGACGGGTGTTAGGGTAATCAGGGACCCTAACTGGCTCAGAAAAATATAAATAGTGAAAATAATAATATTTTCATGTTCCGGGTATAGTCCGGTTGTCCGGTTGGATAGTAATCCGTTAAAGTGCTTAATAAAGCTTTAAAGTGTCGTTATATTATTTTTAGTGACACATCTTGTTTCCGACACTTTGGAAAGTGTCTAGTAATATTTTCCCCATATTTTGGCACTTTACTAGTCAGCTAGAAGCTGGATTATTTATTAAAGTGTTGTGTTTTGTACTTAAAGTACATTTTAGGCACATCCAATCAGTGTGACTTATTTCTAGAGACGCAGTTCTACAACCCTTGTATCCTACACTCACTATTGGTGTAGCAAAATATCTCAGGCTCTTACAGGCCTTAGAGGCAGTGTCTGCCTGATGCTGGCTTTATCAGCATGTTCAATCGGTTATCCGTTATCGTGCTACTGTGCTTTTTGTGCATCATGTTTGTCACTATGGTTCAGTATGTAAGTATTGTAGTGACAGCAAGCAAGTATGATGCAAGTAAGTACATGTATCAGTATTCAAGTAGCAGTTTATCAGCTAGTTCAAGCAAGCACAGTAATTAAGCAGTAATTAATCATTAATTAAATCGTACGGATACCTGGTTTAGTGCGGGTTGTCACATTCTCCCCCCGTTAAATAAATTTCGTCCCGAAATTTAAGTTCTGCTTGTAGATGCAGAGTTCTTAGGAAAAAGGTGGGGGTATTTCTCTTTCATCCGGTCCTCACGCTCCCAGGTGAACTCAGGACCATGTCTGGCATTCCAACGAACCTTGACGAGCTTGACACTGCTCCGGCGGGTCTTGTTAACTTTCAAATCTGTGACCTCGACAGGTTCTTCAACGAAGTGGAGCGTGTCGTCAATATGAATCTCGTCGATGGGAATGGCAACGTCAACTTGAGTTGGACTTTTCTTTAGATTGGATACATGAAATGTATCGTGAACGCCATTTAGTTCAGCAGGTAGGTCCAACTTGTATGCTACTTGTCCTATTTTGTCCAAAATTCTGAAAGGACCAATGTAGCGCGGATTTAACTTCCCACGCTTCCCTAAGCGTGCCACCCCCTTCCAGGGTGATACCTTCAATAAAACCATTTCTCCAACTTGGAAATCCACATGTTTCCGGTTTGGATCCGCATAGGCCTTTTGTCTGTGGCGAGCTGCTTCGATGCGTTTAAGAATTTGCGCGATCTTGTCTGTCGTCTCTTGGACGATTTCGGGACCAGCAAGCTGCCTATCACCAGCGTCAGCCCAACATAAGGGTGATCGGCACTTGCGTCCGTAAAGGGCTTCAAATGGCGCGACACCAATACTGGTGTGGTAGCTGTTGTTGTATGAAAATTCGACCAAAGGTAAATGTTTGTCCCAGCTACCGCCCAAAATGCATAACACACGCTCTCAGCATGTCTTCCAAAGTTTGTATCGTTCGCTCGCTCTGGCCGTCAGTTTGCGGATGAAACGCAGTGCTCAGATTCAATTGTGAGCCAAAGGCTTCTTGGAAGGATTGCCATATCCTTGACACAAACCTTCCGTCTCTATCAGAGATGATTGAGAGAGGCACTCCATGACGTGCGACGATCTCTCTCATATAAATTTCCGCGAGTTTACTCGTGTTGTCTTTCTCCCTGATAGGTAAGAAGTGTGCTGACTTCGTCAATCGATCCACTATCACCCAGATAGTGTCATGGCCTCTTGGCGTTCCTGGCAATTTCGTAATAAAATCCATTGGGATTTGTTCCCACTTCCACTTGGGAATCTCAGGTTGTTGCAGAAGTCCCGAAGGCTTCTGGTATTCGGCTTTAACCTTAGCGCACGTTAAACATTTGCTCACATAAACAGCAACATCGCCTTTCATCCTAGGCCACCAAAAATAATCTTTGAGATCCTGGTACATCTTATCCGCTCCTGGATGTATAGAGTACCGCGATTTGTGAGCTTCGTCAAAAGTAACTTTCCTTAAATCACCAAACAGAGGAACCCAAATCCTTTTCTCAAAACATAATGTTCCTTCCTCGTTTGGTACCAAAAGCTTCTCCATCCCACGGAGATATTCTTCTTCAAGATTCCTTTCCTTGAGAGCTTCCTTCTGTGCAGCACGAATGCGCAAGGAAAGATCGGTTCGAATAATCATTTCTAGAGCCCTAACCCTTATGGGCTTGATCCTTTCCCTTCGACTTAGGGCATCGGCGACCACATTCGCCTCCCCCGGATGATACTTTATCTCGCAGTCGTAATCGTTCAGCAACTCAACCCATCGTCTTTGCCTCATGTTCAACTCCTTCTGGTTGAATATGTGCTGTAGGCTCTTGTGATATGTGAAGATTGTACACTTCGTACCATAAAGGTAGTGTCTCCAGATCTTTAAAGCAAAAACCACTGCGCCGAGCTCCAAATCGTGTGTGGTATAGTTCTTTTCGTGCACTTTCAGTTGACGCGATGCGTAAGCAATAACCTTTTGGCGTTGCATCAACACGCAACCCAATCCTTGGCGCGATGCGTCGCAGTATACCACAAAATCATCAGTACCTTCTGGTAGAGCTAAGATAGGCGCGTTGCAGAGCTTATCCTTCAGTATCTGGAACGCTTCTTCCTGTTTGATTCCCCAATCAAACTTCTTATCTTTCTGGGTAAGGAGCGTCAGAGGTTGAGCGATTTTTGAAAAATCCTCAATGAACCTTCGATAGTAGCCAGCCAAACCCAAGAATTGTCGAATCTCGGTTTGCGTCATTGGCATTTCCCAATTCTTGATCGCCTCGATCTTTGTGGGATCAACATGGATTCCATTTCCATTAACCACATGTCCTAAAAATTGGACTTCGCGTAGCCAAAACTCGCACTTAGAGAATTTGGCATACAACTGCTCCTTCTTTAGCAACTCCAAAATAGCTCTTAGATGCTGTTCGTGCTCAGCCTTTGTCCTTGAATAAATCAAGATGTCGTCGATAAACACAATCACGAACTTGTCCAAGTACGGCTTGCAAACTCTATTCACAAAGTCCATAAAGACCGCAGGTGCGTTTGTTAATCCAAACGGCATAACAAGGAACTCGTAGTGTCCATAACGAGTTCTGAAGGCTGTCTTCGGGATACTTTCCTCTTGTATCCTTAACTGATGGTATCCAGATCGCAAGTCGATCTTTGAGTAAAAACTTGAACCTTGCAGTTAATCAAACAGATCATCAATTCTTGATCGTCAGCTTGTTCAGCTCCCGGTAGTTGATGTTTATTTGAAAATCATCATCCTTCTTTTTGATGGGTAAAAATGGGATTACCCCAAAAGGGAGTTTTTGGTCTGTTATCTTCCTTCTCCATCCATTGACAACACTTCTCTGTCAATCCTTGCATCCCCAAAAGTGTAAGTCGCTATGATGCATCGACTACGGGTGCCGTGCCTGGAACTAAATCGACGTGAAACTCTACTTGCCTCTGAGGTGGCAGTCCAGGCAAGTCTTCCGGGAAGACTTCTGGATACTCCCTCACGACAGGGATGCCTTCGATTCTTTGCTCGGCAGCCTTCTTGTCTACAATGTGTGCCAAGAAGGCAGCACATCCTTTCTGCAAACACTTTCGTGCTTTCAGGCAGCTGATAATTCTTAACGGCGTATCACGCTTTTCACCAAAACCACAATTGTTTCGCCATCTTCGGTTGGGATACGAACAACCTTTTCGTGACAAACTATCCCAGCCTTGTTGCCTGATAACCAATCTATTCCTACCACCACGTCGAAGCTTCCCAACTGGACTGGTAGTAGATCCAGAGCAAACTCACGCTCTCCCAATCCGATCACATAGCCTCTGATAACTTCATTGGCTTCTACTAACTTCCTATTAGCCCATTCGATTGAGTAGGGAATATCTAACTTACTAGCGGTTAAACCAAGTATATTCTTAAATTCTAATGACACGAAGCTATAATCGGCACCAGCATCAAACAGATTAGATGCAAAAGTTTTGGTTGTTAGAGAACGTACCAGAAATCACACCTGGATCCTGGCATGCCTCACAAGCTCCGATGTTGGATCTTCTTTCACGGTCTTGTTTCAACTTCGGGCATTCCCTCTTAAAATGTCCAACGTCCCTACAATGGAAGCATCCTAGCATTCCTTTCCCATTTCCACCTAGAGCGTTGTTACTGTTTTCTCCTTGTATGGGACTCTTCATCCCACAACCTTCCTTGTTATGTCCTTTTCTCCCGTACCTAGGCTTCTGACATCCACAATCATGGTGATACTTGCACCCAGCGCATCTTGGTTTAGTTTCTAAGTAAATCTTATCATTGGCCTGTTTGTTGTTAGGGCAATCTTTCTTGAAATGCCCTTTGTCCCCGCAGTCAAAGCAACCTCGAATAGATCTTTGTTCATCGTTATTCGTTTGGGTATCTTCGGTAAGCTTCCTTTTGTTCTTTCCAGACGACTCTACCTGAGTTTCCTTGTCAGGGTTTGCAAGTTTTTCTAGTCTAATTCTTCCGTAACGAGTGCCAAACCCATCTTACTTGCAGCAATAGTCGTTGGTGGCGTAGATGTTGTCATCAAGCTCAAGACTTGAGGCGCCAGTTCCCAAATAAATTGTTCCAATTTCTTCAATTCTGGTTTCACCAGGTACGGAACAACTCGTGACAAATCATGAAGTCTTTGCACGTACTCCAACACCTTCGGACCTTCCATCATCAGGTTCCGAAATTCATCTTCCCACTTCTGGGTTTCCGTTTGGGGGCAATACTTCTTATGCATCATTCCTTTCAGTTCATCCCAGGTTAACGCGTATGCTGTAGTTAGGCCCATTATTCGAACCTGAAGATTCCACCATAATCGAGCTCCATCTTGAAACAACTCAGAAACGTATGGGACTTGTTGTTCTGGCGTACAGCCACTCATTCGAAAGATGGATTCCATACTTTCAATCCATTTTACAAAAGTTATGGCACCCCCAGTGCCGTCGAACTTCGGAGGCTTGTAGTTGAGGAAGTGCCAGTAGGAACAACCGTTATTTTCTGAGGTACCTCTGATAGGTTCGGAGCGTAGGGCCTCGTGCTGTGCTATAGTTGCAGCAATTATTTCTTTCAGTTCTGCCTCAGAGGTGGGCATGCGCATTTCGCGTCTTGGCGGCATCTTCTAAAAGATGTTTCACATAGGTTAGATCATAGCAAGTGAAGCGTACGTATGCATTCAACAATACCAACACATAACATCTCATGCTATCAACAAATCAATCACATAACATCTTATGTTATAGGACATAAACAATAGATTGAATCATCGCAAGTGATGAGAATACTGCGATTGTATTGCCACAATTCGAGACCACAAAGTAAAGCTTACAAGTCCACCACTATATCATACGACATTAATGACTTAGTAGGGGACGACCCTAGACAAGTCGTGCGATCGCTGGACATGTTCAGGAGTCTCTGGTTCGTCCATTCTCAAATTCCAGGACTCCACGTCAAGCTTCTGAATTTTAGTCCTAAGACAACATTTCTTCTCAATCGTTTCCTTGAGCTTGCCCCAGCTCAGTGTATAAGCAGCGTCTGTGCCAAGGGTCTGAACCTGGAGGTTCCATTAAGAGAGTGTGCCATCTAGAAATATCCCCGAGATGTAGGTAACACTCTGTTGGGGCGATCAGTTACTCATCCTTAGGATGGAGTCGGTCTTTTCGGACTAACGAACAAATGCAACGGTGCCTCCTGTTTTATCAAAGTTCAAAGGCTTGCAGTTCAGGAACTGTTTATAGGTGCAGCCAGTTGGATGGTTATTTCCAGTAATGCCATCGTTGTACTTAGAGCGGAGGGCTTCATGTCGTGCATTTATCGGTGAGATGCGTTCTTGCAGCTCGGCTTCTGTCCTTGGCAACGTACTGGTGTTTGTGTCATGTCTAGGTGACATTCCCTTTTGTCGAAGTGGTGTGAAGCGGGTTAGACAACGTTTCAATTGTCTATGAGGTGTATATAGCAACATAAGCCATCATGTAATCACCCAATTTCACACGCAAATATACTCACTGTATGAGTGGGGGAGTAAATTTCTGAGCCTTCACATAGGCTTGCCAATTTGGCTTGTTGCTCGTAATAGAATGAACTCGAGGCTACATCGCCTTGGTCATTTGTGTTTAAGTTATTTCCTGCTGCATTGGTTTTCATTAGCTTGACCCGCAGAGTCCACCAGGATTCCTGTGCACTACAGATCGTTATTACATGGGCCCCCGTAATAATAAATTGTCTTGCACAGTTACCCCAAATTTTCTCTCGTCCAAGCAGATGGTCAATCAAGGAGCAACAGTGGGTGCATTGGCATGAACAGGGTCATGCTCCAATGCGGGGTTAGGAGCAGCGCCTGGCTCAGGGGCCACGGCCGGCTCCGGATCAAAAACTCTATCTCAAGATCAGCTGGATCAACAAACACAGGGGGGTTACAGGATCCTCCAAGGGCTGGTCTAAGTGCATGAACTCAATGTCATGGTCTGGATCAATACCAGGCGGAAAAAAAACAAAATTGTCCTCATTATCGCGATCAAACTCAAATCTGTGTGCGGGATCCGGTGCAGCTGATGATGCCATATCAGGGTCGGCGTCGTGTAAGTGGTGCTGCATTCCCTGTATGTGCGAAGATGCGGATGTTAGAAACTCAAATGAGTCTGGGATAGGGAATGGACATGAGTTTCCCCTACAGGAGCGTCCGCATGCAGTAGTCTAATATCAGCAGCAATAGGGCCTTGCCCTCAAGTGGGTCCTCCTCTTAATAGTTCGACATCGTCTTCAGAGACAACGTCCGGGGCATATCAACAACAGGATAAGCGGCAAGGGGGAAAATTCCCAACAAGGTGGCCATTAGTAGGCTCTGTTACGACTTCAGGCAGCGCACAGAGGGCTGAAAGTCGTCGTTGTCTGTGCCGGTAGTATCGGAAATGTACACCTCGTGCTTCGATGAAACTATGTCGTCTGATACTATGGCCATGGGATTCGTAGTGTCCATCTTTCTAGTACTTGATGAAAGCATGACGTTTGTAACACAAACACATATACGTATAATAATCAGTCATATAGTCATATAAACATGTAGTCACCACGTAAACATTCAAATCATTCTCCTAGTCCCACTAGCCTCCCAGCCTCTCAGACTGCTCTTCCTAGTCCCACTAGCCAATTCTCCTAGTCTCACTAGCCAATTCTCCTAGTCTCACTAGCCAACTTCCTCGATCTCTCAGACCGAGCCTCAGCCTCTCAGACTAAGCCTATAATAATGAATAAAATGTGCTCAACATTTGTTTGCAAAAAGTTTTGGATCTGGACTTAAGTGGTATGCAGTAAAATGTTTTCGTGAGAGCCCTAGTGATCATAGTCTAGACTCGAGAAAGAATCCTAGTTCGCTATGATCAGAGCTCTGATACCAAACTGTCACACCCTGGCTTTGCGGAAGCGTGGTTAATTTGGTGTGACTTCTTAATACCATAGCTTAATCATAACAAAGCTATATGAGTTAAAAACATGCAAGATCATCCATTAAGTTTTGAAAACCAAATACAGTACCATTGTTTTAACGGGAACATACCCTAACAACCTTAACCTTGTTCAACAGACATTACAAACTTGAAACATAGCATAAACATGGTTTAAGGACTGTGTCTTGTCCAGGAAAGAGACACATCCCCTAAACCCCGGATGACCTCGGAAACTAGTGCAGCGGAAAACATGCCATACCGTGCCAGATCTCGTTAATTTCCTGAAATACATGTAAGTTGAAAAATCAACAATAATGTTGAGCGAGTTCATGTGCAAGTGAGTAAGTAAAACACTTGTAAGTATAAAAGTTCCCTGGTATGTAGCAGTGTAAGGAAAAGAGATCACCAATGGTTTGCAAGGCCATTAGCATGTGTGAAATGCAAGTAGGAAGACTCAACCCTAGCCGATTTTTGCGTCGGGCAACCAAGTCACTCAAGGTCCGTTCTGTTGGTCCTCACAGAGGTCCGTTCTGTTGGGCCTAGAGTTGGGCTCGCTACACCCAGATAGATCTACCGCTTAAGTCCCTCGGTGTTATGCCTACCCATTCACATGATCTAAGTAGTAAACCTCCTTACGTTAACATACCGTGTATAATAGTACTTGTAAACAAAGTAACATGTATTTCACCCCCGCAGTTAAGAAAACTGAAAACAGTTAGAGAAAAGGGGGACATGAACTCACAGTGAAGCGTCTCTACCAAGTGTCTCCAAATCTGAAAGTTGTGCGACGACCTACAAGTGCTAATTCTATTAGACGGACGGCCGTGCCTTAGCTTTATAGTTTAAGTTTTTGGGAAATAGTTAGACAACTATTTCGTGTTTACATTTTGTATATACTTGGTAGTTAATTTCCTTCCCAAGGATGGGGGATACAATACATGTGCGTAAGTTACGTTTTAATAATCGAGTGGTAATATAATTACCGGTGTAACTTATATATTCATGGTGAAAGCGTTCGTATTATTTTGGAATCGTTAACGCTCGTAAATATTATTTTTACTCTAAAAATAATATTTATGTATTTTCACAAAATAATCATAAACAGTGTGTGAAAAATATACATTTATCACGTTAATTTTTGTGAAAATCCCACCTCCGAATATTTAGTAAATAAAGTCATGGCGAAATTTATATTTCGAAGATATGTCAAAAATAATTCTAACACTTGTTGTGCAAATATTTCTAAGTGTTAGGTTTTTAGAAAAATTTCGCCAGAGTTTCCTCTGTAACTGGAGGTGGCCACGCTTTCAAGCGTATCATTTTCTTTTAACAAATCAATCAATCAATGTTCTCAACATTATCAAACAACTTTGCAACATTTTAACTAGTCAAAGATAGGTATAATCGCAAAAATATACGAACTTGTGGTTTGTCTAAAATATGTAGTAAATCTCTTTACTTTTACTGGATCTCTTGTGTAAATAATCCGATTTCGTAAAAACCTCGTTTTTAGAGAAAATCCATCTTTACAACTTCTAGTAACTTTTGACAAAACTAGTTTTTTTTTTTGTCGGATCTTTTCATTTCACAAGTGTTTACACACTTGTGGTTTATAAAAATCATGTTTGTTAGTATAAAAAAATCCGTCTTTTAGAAAACATGATTTCTTTGACACGTGGTCCTTTGAAAATACCACTTGCAGATACGTAGATCCGCTAGTTTTAAACACTCTTATGCATGTTAAAACGCTTTTACACAAATAAAACATTTTTACACATGTTCATAGTTTATGTGTGGTAGGGTTTCACATTTTAACCCTTGTTACTTCTAAAATAGCTTTATGTTAAGATCCATGATCTTGCCAAACCGGGTTAAACGGTGATCCGAGCTACCACAACATAGATCGGGTCTAAATAAGCACATATTTCAAATACTACAACTTTTACACAACACATGAGCTATTAACCACCATTTTTCATACTTTTAGTAGACTTTAATGCTTCAACTTGTAAGATTCCAATATTTAACCGACATAATTCCTTTTAACCACTTTAGATAAGTTCAAATATGAGATTTTAGTGTTATACCTCTAGCTCAAGGCTAGGGAAGATTCTTGGCGAAAATGGCGTGGATAAAAGCAAAAGAAAGAGGTCCTTCGCGTTCCGTTTGCTCCAAACCTCCTAATACGTGACCCTTGATGTTTGTATGATCTTGGAATGGCAAGAACTAAACTTGAAGAATGGATGGATGGATAGGGGATGCTTGGCCGTAAGCTCTAGGAGAGAAAGAGAGAGAGTTCTTTTGGTGTTGGGGTGAGGATGATTATGTTGTGCAAACTCTTGTTCTTATAGGCAAATTAAGGGGGTATTATCCAAGGGTTTTTATGTCATGTAGATATTAAACAAAGACAATTAAAATAATCACTAAGGTACAAGTGTGTCCCCCATGGTTTGGGGCCGGTTAGAGAAGGGGGGGGGGGGGTTAGTTCGATCTTAACTAGGTTAGTTAGGTAAGTAGTTATGTTAAACCAAGTTAAGTTAAGTGTTTAACCCCGTTACTTGTATGTTATGTGTTATGACGGGTGTTAGGGTAATCAGGGACCCTAACTGGCTCAGAAAAATATAAATAGTGAAAATAATAATATTTTCATGTTCCGGGTATAGTCCGGTTGTCCGGTTGGATAGTAATCCGTTAAAGTGCTTAATAAAGCTTTAAAGTGTCGTTATATTATTTTTAGTGACACATCTTGTTTCCGACACTTTGGAAAGTGTCTAGTAATATTTTCCCCATATTTTGGCACTTTACTAGTCAGCTAGAAGCTGGATTATTTATTAAAGTGCTGTGTTTTGTACTTAAAGTACGTTTTAGGCACATCCAATCAGTGTGACTTATTTCTAGAGACGCAGTTCTACAACCCTTGTATCCTACACTCACTATTGGTGTAGCAAAATATCTCAGGCTCTTACAGGCCTTAGAGGCAGTGTCTGCCTGATGCTGGCTTTATCAGCATGTTCAATAGGTTATCCGTTATCGTGCTACTGTGCTTTTTGTGCATCATGTTTGTCACTATGGTTCAGTATGTAAGTATTGTAGTGACAGCAAGCAAGTATGATGCAAGTAAGTACATGTATCAGTATTTAAGTAGCAGTTTATCAGCTAGTTCAAGCAAGCACAGTAATTAAGCAGTAATTAATCATTAATTAAATCGTACGGATACCTGGTTTAGTGCGGGTTGTCACATTCTCCCCCCGTTAAATAAATTTCGTCCCGAAATTTAAGTTCTGCTTGTAGATGCAGAGTTCTTAGGAAAAAGGTGGGGGTATTTCTCTTTCATCCGGTCCTCACGCTCCCAGGTGAACTCAGGACCATGTCTGGCATTCCAACGAACCTTGACGAGCTTGACACTGCTCCGGCGGGTCTTGTTAACTTTCCAATCTGTGACCTCGACAGGTTCTTCAACGAAGTGGAGCGTGTCGTCAATATGAATCTCGTCGATGGGAATGGCAACGTCAACTTGAGTTGGACTTTTCTTTAGATTGGATACATGAAATGTATCGTGAACGCCATTTAGTTCAGCAGGTAGGTCCAACTTGTATGCTACTTGTCCTATTTTGTCCAAAATTCTGAAAGGACCAATGTAGCGCGGATTTAACTTCCCACGCTTCCCAAAGCGTGCCACCCCCTTCCAGGGTGATACCTTCAATAAAACCATTTCCCCAACTTGGAAATCCACATGTTTCCGGTTTGGATCCGCATAGGCCTTTTGTCTGTGGCGAGCTGCTTCGATGCGTTTAAGAATTTGCGCGATCTTGTCTGTCGTCTCTTGGACGATTTCGGGACCAGCAAGCTGCCTATCACCAGCGTCAGCCCAACATAAGGGTGATCGGCACTTGCGTCCGTAAAGGGCTTCAAATGGCGCGACACCAATACTGGTGTGGTAGCTGTTGTTGTATGAAAATTCGACCAAAGGTAAATGTTTGTCCCAGCTACCGCCCAAATCCATAACACACGCTCTCAGCATGTCTTCCAAAGTTTGTATCGTTCGCTCGCTCTGGCCGTCAGTTTGCGGATGAAACGCAGTGCTCAGATTCAATTGTGAGCCAAAGGCTTCTTGGAAGGATTGCCATATCCTTGACACAAACCTTCCGTCTCTATCAGAGATGATTGAGAGAGGCACTCCATGACGTGCGACGATCTCTCTCATATAAATTTCCGCGAGTTTACTCGTGTTGTCTTTCTCCCTGATAGGTAAGAAGTGTGCTGACTTCGTCAATCGATCCACTATCACCCAGATAGTGTCATGGCCTCTTGGCGTTCCTGGCAATTTCGTAATAAAATCCATTGGGATTTGTTCCCACTTCCACTTGGGAATCTCAGGTTGTTGCAGAAGTCCCGAAGGCTTCTGGTATTCGGCTTTAACCTTAGCGCACGTTAAACATTTGCTCACATAAACAGCAACATCGCCTTTCATCCTAGGCCACCAAAAATAATCTTTGAGATCCTGGTACATCTTATCCGCTCCTGGATGTATAGAGTACCGCGATTTGTGAGCTTCGTCAAAAGTAACTTTCCTTAAATCACCAAACAGAGGAACCCAAATCCTTTTCTCAAAACATAATGTTCCTTCCTCGTTTGGTACCAAAAGCTTCTCCATCCCACGGAGATATTCTTCTTCAAGATTCCTTTCCTTGAGAGCTTCCTTCTGTGCAGCACGAATGCGCAAGGAAAGATAGGTTCGAATAATCATTTCTAGAGCCCTAACCCTTATGGGCTTGATCCTTTCCCTTCGACTTAGGGCATCGGCGACCACATTCGCCTCCCCCGGATGATACTTTATCTCGCAGTCGTAATCGTTCAGCAACTCAACCCATCGTCTTTGCCTCATGTTCAACTCCTTCTGGTTGAATATGTGCTGTAGGCTCTTGTGATATGTGAAGATTGTACACTTCGTACCATAAAGGTAGTGTCTCCAGATCTTTAAAGCAAAAACCACTGCGCCGAGCTCCAAATCGTGTGTGGTATAGTTCTTTTCGTGCACTTTCAGTTGACGCGATGCGTAAGCAATAACCTTTTGGCGTTGCATCAACACGCAACCCAATCCTTGGCGCGATGCGTCGCAGTATACCACAAAATCATCAGTACCTTCTGGTAGAGCTAAGATAGGCGCGTTGCAGAGCTTATCCTTCAGTATCTGGAACGCTTCTTCCTGTTTGATTCCCCAATCAAACTTCTTATCTTTCTGGGTGAGGAGCGTCAGAGGTTGAGCGATTTTTGAAAAATCCTCAATGAACCTTCGATAGTAGCCAGCCAAACCCAAGAATTGTCGAATCTCGGTTTGCGTCATTGGCGTTTCCCAATTCTTGATCGCCTCGATCTTTGTGGGATCAACATGGATTCCATTTCCATTAACCACATGTCCTAAAAATTGGACTTCGCGTAGCCAAAACTCGCACTTAGAGAATTTGGCATACAACTGCTCCTTCTTTAGCAACTCCAAAATAGCTCTTAGATGCTGTTCGTGCTCAGCCTTTGTCCTTGAATAAATCAAGATGTCGTCGATAAACACAATCATGAACTTGTCCAAGTACGGCTTGCAAACTCTATTCACAAAGTCCATAAAGACCGCAGGTGCGTTTGTTAATCCAAACGGCATAACAAGGAACTCGTAGTGTCCATAACGAGTTCTGAAGGCTGTCTTCGGGATACTTTCCTCTTGTATCCTTAACTGATGGTATCCAGATCGCAAGTCGATCTTTGAGTAAAAACTTGAACCTTGCAGTTAATCAAACAGATCATCAATTCTTGATCGTCAGCTTGTTCAGCTCCCGGTAGTTGATGTTTATTTGAAAATCATCATCCTTCTTTTTGATGGGTAAAAATGGGATTACCCCAAAAGGGAGTTTTTGGTCTGTTATCTTCCTTCTCCATCCATTGACAACACTTCTCTGTCAATCCTTGCATCCCCAAAAGTGTAAGTCGCTATGATGCATCGACTACGGGTGCCGTGCCTGGAACTAAATCGACGTGAAACTCTACTTGCCTCTGAGGTGGCAGTCCAGGCAAGTCTTCCGGGAAGACTTCTGGATACTCCTTCACGACAGGGATGCCTTCGATTCTTTGCTCGGCAGCCTTCTTGTCTACAATGTGTGCCAAGAAGGCAGCACATCCTTTCTGCAAACACTTTCGTGCTTTCAGGCAGCTGATAATTCTTAACGGCGTATCACGCTTTTCACCAAAACCACAATTGTTTCGCCATCTTCGGTTGGGATACGAACAACCTTTTCGTGACAAACTATCCCAGCCTTGTTGCCTGATAACCAATCTATTCCTACCACCACGTCGAAGCTTCCCAACTGGACTGGTAGTAGATCCAGAGCAAACTCACGCTCTCCCAATCCGATCACATAGCCTCTGATAACTTCATTGGCTTCTACTAACTTCCTATTAGCCCATTCGATTGAGTAGGGAATATCTAACTTACTAGCGGTTAAACCAAGTATATTCTTAAATTCTAATGACACGAAGCTATAATCGGCACCAGCATCAAACAGATTAGATGCAAAAGTTTTGGTTGTTAGAGAACGTACCAGAAATCACACCTGGATCCTGGCATGCCTCACAAGCTCCGATGTTGGATCTTCTTTCACGGTCTTGTTTCAACTTCGGGCATTCCCTCTTAAAATGTCCAACGTCCCTACAATGGAAGCATCCTAGCATTCCTTTCCCATTTCCACCTAGAGCGTTGTTACTGTTTTCTCCTTGTATGGGACTCTTCATCCCACAACCTTCCTTGTTATGTCCTTTTCTCCCGTACCTAGGCTTCTGACATCCACAATCATGGTGATACTTGCACCCAGCGCATCTTGGTTTAGTTTCTAAGTAAATCTTATCATTGGCCTGTTTGTTGTTAGGGCAATCTTTCTTGAAATGCCCTTTGTCCCCGCAGTCAAAGCAACCTCGAATAGATCTTTGTTCATCGTTATTCGTTTGGGTATCTTCGGTAAGCTTCCTTTTGTTCTTTCCAGACGACTCTACCTGAGTTTCCTTGTCAGGGTTTGCAAGTTTTTCTAGTCTAATTCTTCCGTAACGAGTGCCAAACCCATCTTACTTGCAGCAATAGTCGTTGGTGGCGTAGATGCTGTCATCAAGCTCAAGACTTGAGGCGCCAGTTCCCAAATAAATTGTTCCAATTTCTTCAATTCTGGTTTCACCAGGTACGGAACAACTCGTGACAAATCATGAAGTCTTTGCACGTACTCCAACACCTTCGGACCTTCCATCATCAGGTTCCGAAATTCATCTTCCCACTTCTGGGTTTCCGTTTGGGGGCAATACTTCTTATGCATCATTCCTTTCAGTTCATCCCAGGTTAACGCGTATGCTGTAGTTAGGCCCATTATTCGAACCTGAAGATTCCACCATAATCGAGCTCCATCTTGAAACAACTCAGAAACGTATGGGACTTGTTGTTCTGGCGTACAGCCACTCATTCGAAAGATGGATTCCATACTTTCAATCCATTTTACAAAAGTTATGGCACCCCCAGTGTCGTCGAACTTCGGAGGCTTGTAGTTGAGGAAGTGCCAGTAGGAACAACCGTTATTTTCTGAGGTACCTCTGATAGGTTCGGAGCGTAGGGCCTCGTGCTGTGCTATAGTTGCAGCAATTATTTCTTTCAGTTCTGCCTCAGAGGTGGGCATGCGCATTTCGCGTCTTGGCGGCATCTTCTAAAAGATGTTTCACATAGGTTAGATCATAGCAAGTGAAGCGTACGTATGCATTCAACAATACCAACACATAACATCTCATGCTATCAACAAATCAATCACATAACATCTTATGTTATAGGACATAAACAATAGATTGAATCATCGCAAGTGATGAGAATACTGCGATTGTATTGCCACAATTCGAGACCACAAAGTAAAGCTTACAAGTCCACCACTATATCATACGACATTAATGACTTAGTAGGGGACGACCCTAGATAAGTCGTGCGATCGTTGGACATGTTCAGGAGTCTCTGGTTCGTCCATTCTCAAATTCCAGGACTCCACGTCAAGCTTCTGAATTTCAGTCCTAAGACAACATTTCTTCTCAATCGTTTCCTTGAGCTTGCCCCAGCTCAGTGTATAAGCAGCGTCTGTGCCAAGGGTCTGAACCTGGAGGTTCCATTAAGAGAGTGTGCCATCTAGAAATATCCCCGAGATGTAGGTAACACTCTGTTGGGGCGATCAGTTACTCATCCTTAGGATGGAGTCGGTCTTTTCGGACTAACGAACAAATGCAACGGTGCCTCCTGTTTTATCAAAGTTCAAAGGCTTGCAGTTCAGGAACTGTTTATAGGTGCAGCCAGTTGGATGGTTATTTCCAGTAATGCCATCGTTGTACTTAGAGCGGAGGGCTTCATGGATATTTCCAGCAGAAGCTTCTGTCCTTGGCAACGTACTGGTGTTTGTGTCATGTCTAGGTGACATTCCCTTTTGTCGAAGTGGTGTGAAGCGGGTTAGACAACGTTTCAATTGTCTATGAGGTGTATATAGCAACATAAGCCATCATGTAATCACCCAATTTCACACGCAAATATACTCACTGTATGAGTGGGGGAGTAAATTTCTGAGCCTTCACATATGTCACACCCCCAAAAACCACACGCGGAGTACCACCGCTTGGAGGCGTGACATGACCAGGATCAAGCCACCAATCATATTGAACATAAGTATGTATATCAAAAGTAATTCATCACTACGAAAGGTGTTTACAAAACCAAATATAAACAAGTGTGTAGCGGAAGCATTAAAGTAAAACCCAACATAAGTTTAAGTACAAAATGTTATAACATTTAACAACACATTCACGAATCCATGTCCACAACGACTGTGCCTCCCGTGCAAGCTCCAACAGCACCTATGGTCCTGCAAGGCATGTAACAGAGAGTCAACAACTAGTTGAGCGAGTTCACATTTGGTTATTTAGTTATAATGTTCATTTCGTAAATCGTATGTTCGAGTAGTAATCATGTATCGTATGTAATAGCATCGCGGCCCTCAAGGCATGTTTGCGAAGTTTAGTGGGGGTCTCCCATGTTTTCTAGACTAGTTATATTTGTATCGCGGCCCTCCAGGCATGTTTGCGAAGATTAAAGTATAGTTCGCGGCCATTCCAGGCATGTTTGCGAAGATTGTTCTAGTATAGTTCGCGGCCATTCCAGGCATGTTTGCGAAGATTGTTCTAGTATAGTTCGCGGCCATTCCAGGCATGTTTGCGAAGAGAAGTATGTGTATCACTAGTCTAGTAGTATATACCATTGACCTTCCACTCCCGAGGCCTATGGTATGTAATTCCGATAACTATTCAACATAAATAATCAATCAACCCATTCCCAACCCCGGGAATCCCATGCCTTGGTAGAAGTGTGAACTCACCTTGTTTCGCTCGGTATGCTAAGTATGTGCTCACGGTTAATCAATCACGTCCTAAGGTATGCACGTATACATGATCAGTTTGCATTCAAGTTGTTTGCACGTAAACATCATCATCATGAACATCGCATTAATAACACTGAGTATCACATTGCACGTATTTGTAATCATACAAGTATTACCTTTATTCATAACAGCAGTTAACTAACCCAGTTAAGTTTTATCAGAAACAATTTCTGTGCAAATTACCCAAGTCGGCGAAACACCCTCTATTTCGCCATGAGCCCCTTCGACGAATCACTCATGTTTCGTCAAACTAGTCTCGGCGAAACACATTGTGTTTCGCCATGTCGGTTTCATCAATACAATGTGTTTCGCCGGTACCTTTGATTCGTCGGAACACATAACAGTTTCAGCAATAATAATCATGTCACAAATAATCATATCACAAATCCCTTGTGGCCGACAACTATCATTCACCGCCAATTCTCATAGGACCAAAATAACATATAGCCGATTGGACCTTCAACATCAACAACCGATTGGACCTTTATTATGCAATATCAACACTAACAAACATCATTATTATAAATTAGCGGTTCACAATTTCCCATCCATTGACCACCGATTTGTCCCACCAATCTCTATTTTAATAAACAACCCATGTTACTAATCATGAATCTTATCATATCCATCCGACAATTCCATGAGGGGTTCTTATCATAACACTAAGACAACATATATATAAACAATAAACAAGTGAATCATAAATAACCTATCCTGACAACACACATGGGCCGCAACTAAGAGCATTAATCAAACAAACTTTATGGTCAAAAACAAGTAATCGGTTCTGTATAACACACTAACCGAGATAAAAGAACGATGAATAGGCTAAGGGGGCTTCGAGAGTTCCAAACAGCCGTCACACAGAAGAGGGGCACTCTAGGGTTTCTATTTTGTTAACGTCTGACGAATGAGACGGTTCCGTGTAATTTAAATGCGTACAAGTGAACTGGGCCCTAATGGGCTTTGGTGAAACTGGGCTTCGGCGAAACACCTGTTTCGTCGAGATAGGAATGACGAAACAAACTTGTTTCATCGTGATGTCAGTTGTTCAAGTCTTAACAGTTTAAATTTACAGATTCACAATTCAAACACCTTATATAAAACACATAGCATATCAATTGATGATCTCTTATATAGTAATACAGATACAAGTCAAACAATCAAGCAACTAAACAGTCACAGTCAACGTGAAATAAATACGAAAGTGAAAGTCGGAAACTCGAGTTGTCACAATATAGGCTTGCCAATTTGGCTTGTTGCTCGTAATAGAATGAACTCGAGGCTACATCGCCTTGGTCATTTGTGTTTAAGTTATTTCCTGCTGCATTGGTTTTCATTAGCTTGACCCGCAGAGTCCACCAGGATTCCTGTGCACTACAGATCGTTATTACATGGGCCCCCGTAATAATAAATTGTCTTGCACAGTTACCCCAAATTTTCTCTCGTCCAAGCAGATGGTCAATCAAGGAGCAACAGTGGGTGCATTGGCATGAACAGGGGCATGCTCCAATGCGGGGTTAGGAGCAGCGCCTGGCTCAGGGGCCACGGCCGGCTCCGGATCAAAAACTCTATCTCAAGATCAGCTGGATCAACAAACACAGGGGGGTTACAGGATCCTCCAAGGGCTGGTCTAAGTGCATGAACTCAATGTCATGGTCTGGATCAATACCAGGCGGAAAAAAAACAAAATTGTCCTCATTATCGCGATCAAACTCAAATCTGTGTGCGGGATCCGGTGCAGCTGATGATGCCATATCAGGGTCGGCGTCGTGTAAGTGGTGCTGCATTCCCTGTATGTGCGAAGATGCGGATGTTAGAAACTCAAATGAGTCTGGGATAGGGAATGGACATGAGTTTCCCCTACAGGAGCGTCCGCATGCAGTAGTCTAATATCAGCAGCAATAGGGCCTTGCCCTCAAGTGGGTCCTCCTCTTAATAGTTCGACATCGTCTTCAGAGACAACGTCCGGGGCATATCAACAACAGGATAAGCGGCAAGGGGGAAAATTCCCAACAAGGTGGCCATTAGTAGGCTCTGTTACGACTTCAGGCAGCGCACAGAGGGCTGAAAGTCGTCGTTGTCTGTGCCGGTAGTATCGGAAATGTACACCTCGTGCTTCGATGAAACTATGTCGTCTGATACTATGGCCATGGGATTCGTAGTGTCCATCTTTCTAGTACTTGATGAAAGCATGACGTTTGTAACACAAACACATATACGTATAATAATCAGTCATATAGTCATATAAACATGTAGTCACCACGTAAACATTCAAATCATTCTCCTAGTCCCACTAGCCTCCCAGCCTCTCAGACTGCTCTTCCTAGTCCCACTAGCCAATTCTCCTAGTCTCACTAGCCAATTCTCCTAGTCTCACTAGCCAACTTCCTCGATCTCTCAGACCGAGCCTCAGCCTCTCAGACTAAGCCTATAATAATGAATAAAATGTGCTCAACATTTGTTTGCAAAAAGTTTTGGATCTGGACTTAAGTGGTATGCAGTAAAATGTTTTCGTGAGAGCCCTAGTGATCATAGTCTAGACTCGAGAAAGAATCCTAGTTCGCTATGATCAGAGCTCTGATACCAAACTGTCACACCCTGGCTTTGCGGAAGCGTGGTTAATTTGGTGTGACTTCTTAATACCATAGCTTAATCATAACAAAGCTATATGAGTTAAAAACATGCAAGATCATCCATTAAGTTTTGAAAACCAAATACAGTACCATTGTTTTAACGGGAACATACCCTAACAACCTTAACCTTGTTCAACAGACATTACAAACTTGAAACATAGCATAAACATGGTTTAAGGACTGTGTCTTGTCCAGGAAAGAGACACATCCCCTAAACCCCGGATGACCTCGGAAACTAGTGCAGCGGAAAACATGCCATACCGTGCCAGATCTCGTTAATTTCCTGAAATACATGTAAGTTGAAAAATCAACAATAATGTTGAGCGAGTTCATGTGCAAGTGAGTAAGTAAAACACTTGTAAGTATAAAAGTTCCCTGGTATGTAGCAGTGTAAGGAAAAGAGATCACCAATGGTTTGCAAGGCCATTAGCATGTGTGAAATGCAAGTAGGAAGACTCAACCCTAGCCGATTTTTGCGTCGGGCAACCAAGTCACTCAAGGTCCGTTCTGTTGGTCCTCACAGAGGTCCGTTCTGTTGGGCCTAGAGTTGGGCTCGCTACACCCAGATAGATCTACCGCTTAAGTCCCTCGGTGTTCTGCCTACCCATTCACATGATCTAAGTAGTAAACCTCCTTACGTTAACATACCGTGTATAATAGTACTTGTAAACAAAGTAACATGTATTTCACCCCCGCAGTTAAGAAAACTGAAAACAGTTAGAGAAAAGGGGGACATGAACTCACAGTGAAGCGTCTCTACCAAGTGTCTCCAAATCTGAAAGTTGTGCGACGACCTACAAGTGCTAATTCTATTAGACGGACGGCCGTGCCTTAGCTTTATAGTTTAAGTTTTTGGGAAATAGTTAGACAACTATTTCGTGTTTACATTTTGTATATACTTGGTAGTTAATTTCCTTCCCAAGGATGGGGGATACAATACATGTGCGTAAGTTACGTTTTAATAATCGAGTGGTAATATAATTACCGGTGTCACTTATATATTCATGGTGAAAGCGTTCGTATTATTTTGGAATCGTTAACGCTCGTAAATATTATTTTTACTCTAAAAATAATATTTATGTATTTTCACAAAATAATCATAAACAGTGTGTGAAAAATATACATTTATCACGTTAATTTTTGTGAAAATCCCACCTCCGAATATTTAGTAAATAAAGTCATGGCGAAATTTATATTTCGAAGATATGTCAAAAATAATTCTAACACTTGTTGTGCAAATATTTCTAAGTGTTAGGTTTTTAGAAAAATTTCGCCAGAGTTTCCTCTGTAACTGGAGGTGGCCACGCTTTCAAGCGTATCATTTTCTTTTAACAAATCAATCAATCAATGTTCTCAACATTATCAAACAACTTTGCAACATTTTAACTAGTCAAAGATAGGTATAATCGCAAAAATATACGAACTTGTGGTTTGTCTAAAATATGTAGTAAATCTCTTTACTTTTACTGGATCTCTTGTGTAAATAATCCGATTTCGTAAAAACCTCGTTTTTAGAGAAAATCCATCTTTACAACTTCTAGTAACTTTTGACTAAACTAGTTTTTTTTTGTCGGATCTTTTCATTTCACAAGTGTTTACACACTTGTGGTTTATAAAAATCATGTTTGTTAGTATAAAAAAATCCGTCTTTTAGAAAACATGATTTCTTTGACACGTGGTCCTTTGAAAATACCACTTGCAGATACGTAGATCCGCTAGTTTTAAACACTCTTATGCATGTTAAAACGCTTTTACACAAATAAAACATTTTTACACATGTTCATAGTTTATGTGTGGTAGGGTTTCACCTTTTAACCCTTGTTACTTCTAAAATAGCTTTATGTTAAGATCCATGATCTTGCCAAACCGGGTTAAACGGTGATCCGAGCTACCACAACATAGATCGGGTCTAAATAAGCACATATTTCAAATACTACAACTTTTACACAACACATGAGCTATTAACCACCATTTTTCATACTTTTAGTAGACTTTAATGCTTCAACTTGTAAGATTCCAATATTTAACCGACATAATTCCTTTTAACCACTTTAGATAAGTTCAAATATGAGATTTTAGTGTTATACCTCTAGCTCAAGGCTAGGGAAGATTCTTGGTGAAAATGGCGTGGATAAAAGCAAAAGAAAGAGGTCCTTCGCGTTCCGTTTGCTCCAAACCTCCTAATACGTGACCCTTGATGTTTGTATGATCTTGGAATGGCAAGAACTAAACTTGAAGAATGGATGGATGGATAGGGGATGCTTGGCCGTAAGCTCTAGGAGAGAAAGAGAGAGAGTTCTTTTGGTGTTGGGGTGAGGATGATTATGTTGTGCAAACTCTTGTTCTTATAGGCAAATTAAGGGGGTATTATCCAAGGGTTTTTATGTCATGTAGATATTAAACAAAGACAATTAAAATAATCACTAAGGTACAAGTGTGTCCCCCATGGTTTGGGGCCGGTTAGAGAAGGGGGGGTTAGTTCGATCTTAACTAGGTTAGTTAGGTAAGTAGTTATGTTAAACCAAGTTAAGTTAAGTGTTTAACCCCGTTACTTGTATGTTATGTGTTATGACGGGTGTTAGGGTAATCAGGGACCCTAACTGGCTCAGAAAAATATAAATAGTGAAAATAATAATATTTTCATGTTCCGGGTATAGTCCGGTTGTCCGGTTGGATAGTAATCCGTTAAAGTGCTTAATAAAGCTTTAAAGTGTCGTTATATTATTTTTAGTGACACATCTTGTTTCCGACACTTTGGAAAGTGTCTAGTAATATTTTCCCCATATTTTGGCACTTTACTAGTCAGCTAGAAGCTGGATTATTTATTAAAGTGCTGTGTTTTGTACTTAAAGTACATTTTAGGCACATCCAATCAGTGTGACTTATTTCTAGAGACGCAGTTCTACAACCCTTGTATCCTACACTCACTATTGGTGTAGCAAAATATCTCAGGCTCTTACAGGCCTTAGAGGCAGTGTCTGCCTGATGCTGGCTTTATCAGCATGTTCAATAGGTTATCCGTTATCGTGCTACTGTGCTTTTTGTGCATCATGTTTGTCACTATGGTTCAGTATGTAAGTATTGTAGTGACAGCAAGCAAGTATGATGCAAGTAAGTACATGTATCAGTATTCAAGTAGCAGTTTATCAGCTAGTTCAAGCAAGCACAGTAATTAAGCAGTAATTAATCATTAATTAAATCGTACGGATACCTGGTTTAGTGCGGGTTGTTACAGTAAGTTCCATGCCGCTCTCGAGTGATTCACTAAAATACATCTTCGGCCGAGTGTTGAGTGATCCCCCGTGAGGTATGTGAACTTGTATATAAATGGAATTTTAAAAAAAGGCATGTTATGCCCTAATAAGTAATTTATCTTATGTAATGTTTTAAATAAATCATGACGAATATGATTGTAAATAAATAAAAAATAAAACTAATAAAGAATCTTGGAAATCCCGACACTCTATGACAAGCCCAAAAACCTTCTCTTCTACCCATTCCATTTGGGAGTGTAAAGCCACATTATAAAGAGTTTTGCTTGAGGACAAGCAAAGATTCAAGTGTGGGGGTATTTGATGTGTGCAAAATGCAACATATAAATTACATCAAATGTGGCATAAAACTAACCCTTTTTAGTACTAATGTTGAAAAAATTGTGTTTTTGTCTTCCTTTTGTATTTTCAGGATTAAATAAGCTTAAATGAACAAAAGAAGCAAAAAGGCAGCTAAATCTAACATAAATACAAGAAAAAGAACAAACCCCCGACAACATCTTCCCAAGCAAAAACAAGAGAACAGCAGGCTGGACACGCCCCGTGCTCAGTGAGCATGGGGGCACTCTAAGATTCGCAAAATATGGGGAAATCTTGATAGTACAGATACGCTTCTGCACAAGGGGGTGTGCCCAGCGGACACGGGGGCGTGGTCAACTAATGCAGACAAACTGCAATTAATGAAGAAAGAGAAGGAGGATGGACACGAGGCCGTGCCCAATGGACACGGGGCCATGCCCGAGCTGCTGTTCAGGCTGTAAATAGGGGTGTTTGGCTCATTTGCAAACCATCCCTTGGCACACCACCTCTCTCACACTTCACCCACCACCCACCACCATCACAACACCATCATCCACCACCATCATCCATTGTCCATCATAGAGTGTGCGAGTCGTCTCGGGATCCAAGATTGATCGTAAGAGTTCTTGACAATCAAAGGCCATGTTTGCCTAAGTCTCTTACATCACTTGGTGAAGACAAGTGTCTAGTGTAATACTTTTTATTTTTAATCTTTTCGCACTTTTTACTTGGTTATGTATTAATGACTTTAATAACTAGTTTCTTATGTTGAAGGTGATTCTTCCTTATCGTTTGTCCGTGGTGTCTTGGCATTATTTTACTGTCTATATAAAATAA
The DNA here is from genome assembly GCA_030545235.1 of Helianthus tuberosus. Lineage (NCBI taxonomy): Eukaryota > Viridiplantae > Streptophyta > Magnoliopsida > Asterales > Asteraceae > Helianthus > Helianthus tuberosus. Next base: position 1,267,661 of record JARYGA010036772.1, on the reverse strand, counting down.
AAGATTTTCACCATTCATATATCCACGGTCTACATGGAGATATGTTCGCTACCTGGTCGGGGGTTAAGAGAACGGTTTGGTAAGAGTCTTGCCTTGTTCAGTGTATAGATCCTGCAAGGACCTGGGTCAAATTTAGTAGGACCTCCTTCAATACCCACCGGTATTGGATGGCGGAGGTCCAAACTCTTTGATCCCCTCATATGTAAGCTACTATTAATACTTTAACCCGGCTACTTAGGACTGTATCCCTGCTGACTCAAACTACTTAGCCGAGGTTAACGTCACCTTCAAAAGAGGGGCCTACCATAATATGCATTAATAACTTAATTAATTACCTTTCAATAATCCGACCCTTTAGGATTGTATCCTTGCTGACTCAAACTACTGGGTTGAGGGTAACGTCACCTTCAAAAGAGGGGCATACTACAATAACTAAGATAATCTCTTAAAAAATGCAAAAGTGCGGAAATAATCAAAGGTTACACTAAACACGAGTCAGAGCCAAGTGCTTCATCTTGTCTATATGTTTTATTTTATTTTTATTTTTTAGGATTTTAGTTAGTTTTTATTTTTCTCGTTTAAAAACCTTTTTTCTAACTTTTGATTTGATTAGACGTTGAGGATAAACCGGTACTAAAAGCTATTGTGTCCTTGGACGACCTCGGTATCTTGCCAACACTATACTACGCTCACGATGGGTGCACTTGCCCATATGTGTGTTTGGTGTTAGTAAAATATCGTGTTTTATAAATTTAAAACTTGGCTAACGCGTAAAAAGGGCTTAAAATATACTTAAATATATATCACACCACACGCGCATCAGGATCGATACCAGTGTAAATGCTAGTTTGGACTCCATGATCATTATAGCATCCAAATAGGAGTTGATCTTCAATGACATGTCACAAAACAACAATAGATCACACCAAAATACAGGATGGCACTAATCAGCTTCATCTAAAGACGGGGTTATGTAGGAAAATTGGCATCTAGCTAAGGTATTCAAAGGTTCAAGGCACAAAAAATTCAAGAAGAAGAGGTTGATGACAGTGAAGATTTGGATGAGAAATTAGATTAGCATTTTTTTTCATTTTCTATCTTTTTTATGGGATCATTTTCTGTTGTTTATTATCTAATTCTCTACTAATAAAATACATTACATCTGTTAAAAAATTGTTTTTAAAATGCCAAAAACTACAAACACCAAACGCCTAATAGTATGAAAACTGTGAGAATGGGTGCTGGCAAAGCACGTTGTTACTATATAAAATGCCAAAAAAATGCCAAAACTAATAATGAAATTACTTTAACAAATTATTATTAAAAACAACAATAATTGACTAAATGCCATTAAAACAATGTATAAAACAACGTGCCATCTTTATCTAAACGCGATTAAAAACAAAACACCAAACCCTTAAAAGATGAGAAGTGTTACAGCCTTAACAGATGAAGCTAAACAAAACAGTAACTGAAAAGACGGAAAACTTTAATAACATCTATTATATTAAAAGCCACGCCATCGTAATTGAATTTATTTATCTTTCCAAAACGCTATAATTACCTGTCACATTATAGGACTGCATTCTACATGACACAACAATCGATACACAAAATACACATCAAAAAATTACTGATGTTTTTTACCGCCAAAACATATATCTACCTGGCGCAAAAATAAAATTATCATTATATAAGTATAACAGCTAAACAAAAGCTTCACACTCCACACATTCACTAAAAACACCACACATTGTATAAAACGCCATACAATTTAAAAAAAAATGGCGCAGGCTATTGCATGGAGGTTTGAGAGGTCAGAGGGACGTTTCGTCCTAAAGTTCTCTGACAGGAGAAGGGTGAAAGTCAAAACAATCAAGGCCATACTTAGTATGGATGAATCCGTTCAGAGGGATATTCTAGCCCTTGGTGTTCCAGTGGCCTGCGATTGTAAAATATTTTTGTTAATTTGGACTGAATTGAAATATATAGGGGCAATTGTGTCTTTTTATCTTCATTTTGTAAATCAAATCCCTGCAATTTCGTTCTCTCTCTCTCATACGCTCACAATTTCTCTCTCTCTCTCTCTCTTCTTCCATATTCAATCAATCGGAAGACCAAACACGACAGCGGCAGCGGCGGTAGTGGTGGTGCGAGCGGCAGCGGCGGTGGTGGTGGTGCGAGCGGCAGCGGCGGTGGTAGTGGTTCGAGCGACAGCGGCGGTGGTGGTGGTCGTGCGATCTCTCTCTTTACATCGAACGACCAGATGATCTCTCTCTCTACACGACAGCGGCGGCGGAACGGCAGTGGTGGTGCCGGAAGTGGAGAAGATGATACAGAGGTGTTATATTCTTTACTGAATGGTGTTATTTTCTTTTCTGAAAGGTGTTATTTTCTTTTCATTAATGGTGTTTTTTTCTTTTCATTAATGGTGTTTATTTTCTTTTCTGAATGGTGTTATTTTCTTTACTGAATGGTGTTATTTTTTTCTGAATGGTGTTATATTCTTATATTCTTTACTGAATGGTGTTATATTCTTTTACTGAATGGTGTTATATTCTTTACTGAATGGTGTTATATTTCTTTACTGAATGGTGTTATATTCTTTTACTGAATGGTGTTATATACTTACTGAATGGTGTTATATACTTGCTGAATGGTGTTATATAATTATTGAATGGTGTTATATATGTGTTGAATGGTGGTTGCAGTGTTATTCGTAGTGTTTTTTTAGAGATCTTTTAAAAAATCATGTTCCTATAATTAAGGTGGCGGTTATGGTAAGTTTTGAATTAATTGAATTAATTATAAAATTACTTGTTTACCCTTTTGAATTAATTTAGATGGAGGACACATGTCATCTCCACAATATTTCCCACATTTCTCACACTTTTAACCTTTTTTACAATAACCTTACCCTATATATATATATATAGATATATATATATATATATGGGACCGCTAAAATGAAAACCACCTCTAGTTGTAAGAACCATGGGAACCACTTTCTAGCCCTTTGATCAACTAGATGGATGGATGAGATTAAAAGTAATTAATATTAAAAGCTTTTTGTCTTATTATGTTTTTAATATTTTATTGTTAAAGGGTATTTAGGTAAAATTGCTTCTTTTGTTTTTTTATATATATTATTTTTAAATGTCTTTTTTTGTCCCATTCATTTATTACTTTTTATTAAAAAACAAATTTTTATATTAAAAAATATTTTAAATTCAGATTTTAATGATAATTTTTTTAATGATTAAAAAACATATTTTTATATTACATTTTTTACGCCCCGTTTTTTTACGAGCGTTTTACGCCCTGTTTTTTTACGCCCCGTTTTTTTACGAGCGTTTTTTTACGGAACGTAAAAAGTTTTTACGTTAACGTTTTTTACGTTTTTACGTTTTACGCGCCGGTTTTTTACGTTTTACGTAAAACTTTTTACATTTTACGTAAAACTTTTTACGTTTTACGTTTTTACGTTAAAAAGTTTACGGTTTAACATTTTTTTTACAAAAACTTTTTACGCAACACGAATACACCCAGAAAACGCAAACTCGGTAGGTGTCTCAGATAGATTGTTATCGTCATCGACTAGGGAAAAAATATAAAAAGCCAACAACATCAAAACAAAAAGCGTATCTCGAAAAAAAAACGGGGTTTGGCTCAGATTCTCCGATAATCAAAAAGGCTGCAAAATGGGGTTGCAGGTTCAAAAAACCTACCATCCGCCGTCCTTGCCGTGCCATCGTCATCAAAATCTACGTTTTTTTTTTTCGCATCATCGCCACCCAATCGATCGTATCAAAACCCGCATATATCAAAGCCCCCAACAAATAAAAAAACCATCAGATTCAACACATCAAACCCACATAGTTTACTGTTCAAAATCACCATAGAATCAAGAAACACAGATCAAACACCCACCGTTTTTCAGGGAGAGAGAAACACATATAACTGCCAAAAAAATCAAAACCCTATCATCAAAGATTCAAAAAAACACCAGCAAGACATTCAAAAAGCTCCAGCAAAACATCAAAGATTCAAACATTCAAAAATCAATAGCAAAAACCCAGCAAAAAACATTGATAAAAGAATACCCAAATATCTCAGAGAAACAAAGCTAAGCAACACACCACCGTCGCCGTCAAAACCCACCACCACCGTCTTCGTCAATCCTCACCACCACTACCGTCGCCGTAAAAAACCCACCACCGTCACCGTCAATCCTCACCACCACCACAGTCGCTGTAAAAAACCACCACCACCGTCGCCATCAAACCCACCACCACCGTCATCAACTTCTCCTACTTGTCAGATCTTACGCACCTTCACCGGAAATGATGGGTATGGTCATCATCATCGTCGACCAACCACCGTCATCTTCGCAGTTGGCTGGTGGTTGTCGCCGGAAATCGGAGGGGGGAGGGGTGTTTGGCTGGTGGTAGCCGGATAAGGTTGTTGCCACGATGGTTGCCACGGTGATCAACGATGGTGTGTGGTGGTTGGTTTTGACTTTTGTGTGTGGGGTTCAAAAGGTCTGAAAGGTGAGGAAGATGATGGTGGTGAGGTATTTCAAGAGAGAGATATGAGAAAATGGATCGGTAACGGTGATCTGCATCTTTTAAATAGAAAAGAAAGAGAGAGGAGAGAGGAAGGATATGACATATGGGGTAAATGACCAAATTACCCTTTTTGTTGCTTGAATATGATTGGTGGAGAGTGGTTCTCACGGTTCTTACAACTGGGGGTGGTTCTTATTTTAGCGGCTCCCTACCCTATATATATATATATATATATATATATATATATATGTATATAACATACCAAAAAGTTATGACCGTTTAAAAATCGGAGGGGGTTAGTGTTTTATAATTGGTTAAAGTGTAACTACTAACTAATTATCTATAATTTCGTTAAAGATAAGAGTTTAATCACTTGCCATTTTGTAGCTATTAAACATTATGAGATAATGACCAAGTATGTTGGGTTTAAATCACTTGTACACTAAGGCATTATCTACTTGTACTTTTTAATCCACACGTCAATACTGACCAAGACAACTGTCAAAACGTTTACAAAAATGTGTAGGTTGTCACAGTACTTTTTGTTTTTTTAGAACATTATAGTTTATAAGATACGGTGAAAATACGTAAAAGAATTGTAAGTTTGTTGTGGAGAGAGAAAATTGTAACTAATTACCATAACTATGTTAAAAATAAAACTTAGAGATTTTAGTGTAATAAGATTGGGGGCTAAAAGATAATTATTGTTTGAAAGACCTATTTACCCTCATTTAGGGGGTGTTTTTATAACTTAAGAGAGAAAAATGGGTATCTTAAATTGTACTCACTCATACATTATAATATAGTAAGTATAGATAATATTTCCTACATTTTTAGTAGCTTTTGAATTATTTTTATCAAGTATTACTTCTATTTGGTTCACATTTGAATTTTTAAAGTTTTGAGAGATAACGAGCTAAAATGAATTATTTTGATTAAATTTTAGACCGTGTGTAAAAATGAAATATATTTTGAAAGTTGTAAAAAATGAGTTAAAATTAATTGATTTATAATTAAAAAAAATAAACCTGACATACTTTTGAAAATCGAATTTAATATTTCAAATAGATAGTCAATTCAATTGTTTAAGAGATCAAATTATAAATGCACGTATGATATATATGTTGAAAAGTTATAGATAGTTAGGTGCTGTTTGTTTTTTAAGAGGTAAAATGTCTGCAGTTTGCGGACCATATCTATAGACATTTGTTGAAGAATAGGTGGACCAAACGTCTGCAGTTTGTAAGAAGAAAACTGTTTGTTTTTTAACATATATAGACTTCTAGAATATACTAAAGTGGTGGTGGTGTACGGACGGTGGTGGGTGGTGGATGGTGGTGGTGGTGGTGATGAACGGTGGTGGGTGGTGGACGGTAGTGGTGGCGGACGGTGGTGGTGGTGGTGGTGGTAGTGGTTGGTGGACGGTGGTGGTGGTGGTGGTGGAGGACATGGACGGTGGTGGTGGGTGGTGGAAAGTGGTGGTGGTGGACGGTGATGGTGGTAGACGGTGGTGGCGGGTGGTGGACAGTGGTGGCCGGTGGTGGTTGTGGACGGTGATGGTGGTAGACGGTGGTGGTGGGTGGTGGATGGTGGTGGTCGGTGGTGGTGGTGGACGGTGATGGAGGTAGACGGTGGTGGTTGGTGGTGGCCGGTGATAGTGGGTGGTGGTCGGTGGTGGTGAGTGGTGGCCGATGGTGGTGGTGGATGGTGATGGTGGTAGACGGTGGTGGTGGGTGGTGGTGGTGGGTGGTGGTGGGTGGTGGACGGTGGTGCCCGGTGGTGGTGGGTGGTGGTGTTTAACACTCTGCAGACCTTGGAAGATCTTAGAAGTGGTTGGACCAAGTCTGCACCAAGAAAACCTCGCGCAGACCTTTTTTAATGAAACGTCTTCTAGAAAACAAACAGTATGCGCTTGGTCTACTCCGCGCAGACAGAAGAGCCTGCGCAGACGTTTTATGAAAAAACAAACACCACCTAATTATTGCAGATTTGTGGACAACAATTAATAAGAATGATATTAAAAGGAGATAGACACCAGACGACACATCATAAAGCTGGTTTAACTCAAAAAGGACTTTTTGTAAGAATAACTTATTGACTTATGACTTTTTGAAAATAAGTTTTTAAAAAAGTGTTTGGATTAGCTTATGCGGTGAGAAAAACCAATAAGTCAATAAGTTGTTTTTTTAAAAAGTGTTTGTCTTAGCTTATTCATGTAAAATGACTAAAAATGTGGGAAAAGCCAATAAGTCATAAGCATCTTCAAAAAGTCACTCTTTACTAACATTTCAAAACTAACTTTTGCTCTCTATACAAAAAGTCATTTTGAAAAGTGCTTATGAGTTTGCCAAACACTTTTTCTCTTTATTAGCTTTTTGTAAAAGTCAATAAGTTATAAGGAGGTGTTGAAAAGCTTAGTCAAACACCCTCTTAGACACCCACTGCCAACACTGCATTATTTTTTTTTTCTTCGGATTGCTCCATTATTGATAAGCAGCCCAGGCCCAACACCCCATTCATGTCCCGCTAGACTTGATCCAAATCCAATTGTGGAACAATTGTGTTTGAACATGGATGGTATTTTTTTTTTTTTCAACAATTAGGACGGTGTTTGAACATGGATGGTATTGTGTTGTCTTGTCTTGTGTTATATTAGATTACTAGTCTAAGTACCCGTGTAATACACGGGTGGCTAAACAACAAAAAAATTATATTTTAATACGTAAATACTTTATTACAGGTTCGTTCGAATATTACGATAAATAATATCTTATAAAAATTAATTAACAATTACATTTCTTAATAGATTTTAAGAAATATGAATAATAATGTATGTCAGGGCCACTTAAGTAATAATGTATGTCAGGGCCACTTAAGTAGGTATTTGTGTTTATTAATTTAATTTCTTGACTTGTAGGACTCCTTCAGATCCTCATGAGAAATTGCATAAGTGAAATAATGAAAATGGTCATTTGTAGATTAACTAAATCAAGTGCCAAACGTTAATAGTATTTTTAATCCCCTATGTTAAACCCTAGATTACTGGTTAGATCTCAAAACCCTATGTATTGATGCTCTCTAATCCACATGCTATAAACATATATGATCTATATGAATATGATTCTGGAATTTAACCATTTCAACCCTAAATCACTGGACTTAACAAAAGCGCCTCATACAAACAGAGTAGTTCATTTTTTACTATTTAGTTCAATATCACAATGAAAATTTGCATGTTGCATTGGTTAATAAGAACTAATAATCAAGTTAATCTCGTGAAGTTCAATCATAACCATTAATCACATCACACATAGGCAAATAAAGAGAAAGAAATCACATAAGAGTCGCGAGCTTTGGCAAATCAGATCTGATTGGCAGACCAGGGGACAGATAGAAGTTGGTGAGACAGACAATGGTGATACAGTAATCAATGGCTTAGAATGAGTTATACTGGTGTTGTGATGGTGTGTGGAGATCATTATAGAGTAGCCATGAATTATGAAAAATGAAAAAGAGTAAAGTGTTCTGGCAAACAGTCACCAAATGAAGGGTTGACCAGCAAACACATATACACCATGTCTTCTGCAAGAAGAAAAACCCAACATTGTCCTTGGTAATTACAACTAAACGGAAGCTCAAATATGTGATCAATCATGAAAGAATGTGGTATTAACCCTTATGCTGCCAACAAAGCAAAAGTCCATTAAAAACTAATCCAAGCTAACCAAACCGACACCGTTAGCTAGATACAATACACCAGCATAGCAGTACAGCTGAAACATAAAGAAAAATGCAAACATTACACACCCAGACCTTCTAAGTCGAATTCCAGCCACCTATCCCATGTTAGGTCCGAGGCTTTAGCGTTGTTTTTTTTTCACAGATAACCAAGGACCTTAATCTCTTCCATAATCCTCCCAAAATGTGCTTGCTTTTGCTGAAAATAATGTTGTTTCGCCAACGCCATATGCACCAAAAAGAGGCTTGCACAATCGTATAAACCGCCTTCTTCCATTTCCAAGACCTGTTGATATACCTGTAAGCGTCTACCATGTCTTTGGCTGAAAACACAAACAATGATATACCCTTACACCAAGATATAACCAAGTCCCATACCTTTTAAGCGAAATTAATTTGACAAAAAGGTGGTTGACAGATTCATCTTCGTCTCCACAAAAAAACACAGCGGGTAGAATTGATATACACGTTCCTTCTAACAAATTCCAGCCATGTTGGAACCCGATTCCTGGCCACCCGCGAAGCCAAAAAGTTTACTTTGATAGGCGACCACGTATTCCATTCAAACCTGACAATAAAATATATTATTTAATAGCATGAACAAAAATTTTTTTATAAAAGAGACATTCGATTACTAACGTAAATATTAAATTACACTGAAATGAAAGAAAAGTTTACGAAAAAATCACAATTCGTTAAAGACTTCTTAATACACTACATTTATTATTTTTCCGTAGGTTTGCCGTCCTTGACCCGCCTAAAAAAAGCATATGTATGCACTAACAAAATCTGAATTGATCAAATGAAAAAAAGCAAAAAAAAAAAAACATATGTATGCAACCTTTCATGAAGTACTTTGATACCTCCTAAAAATATGACTGAACTTGATAAAATCAAAGCATCATTCATTTAAACTGCTGAATTAACATACATTTGGGAAAAATACAGTTTGAAAGAAACTTCTTTATACCTACACGATGAAGGGGAATGCTCATGGGGTTTGGAGTTGCGTGGGGGAGCAAGGAACAACTTGTCCATGGCAACGCGAAAGCTCATCACCAGATTTTTCTTTTCCCAACTTACCTAGCGAATTTAAGAAAACTGAAATTAATGAGTACAATGATTGAGAGAAACTCGGAAACAATTTGAACTTCATGAATCTGATTTGATACAAAAACTTATCAAAATCATAATGAAGTTGGTAACTTAGTGAATGATAACCTTAAGGTTTTTTTTTTTTTTTTGGTAAAAGAGAGCGGCACCTCTGGTAGATTTTATTAATAAGAAAAAGATATACGCACCTACAGGGGTTTAGGTTCCCGGGACATACTACCCAAGGTACACCCCCACGGACAAAGTGCCTAACAAAATGGACTTAAAAGCCCGGTCCCTGCCCAATCTATACAAAAACCACCAAATTAACCTATCATACAAGTCAAACCTAACAATCATAAACCAAAGTAAAACATCAACAAAACTGTTAAAGACAAAACAAAACAAAACATAATCCTCAAACAACATCAGCAGTCTTCACACTATTGAGTGCAGAAACAACCAAACGAAACTCCTTCCAAAGCACTCTACCAATCTGCAAAAAATCAACAACCAAATACGTGCACCCAAGCTGCACTCTACCAGCACCATTCTTAAAATAATCCCTTTATCAACCCTTATGTTCATCCCAATCCTACACATTAAAACCCAAAACTTATTGCAAAAACTCAAAACCATCTCAGCTCTCCTCCACCCTCCCATAACACCCCAAACACCCTCCCCAATCACCAAAAAATCCCAGTCCCACAAGCACCCTTAGCATCTAAAGAAAACAGTACTCTTCCCACTAATACCTGGTTCAATCTAGAACCACTCACCAAAATTCCAAAATACCCCCACATCAGTTAACTACTTATTTTAGTACCAAAATTAAAAAAAAAAATGTTCGCAAGTTAAACTGACTTGACTCACTTTTTTAACCCGTATCTAAAACTACCCGTTTCACATTACCCATTCCGATTTTCGAGTCTTTACTTTTTCAAGAGATTCTAAAAATTGAAAGATTTCCTTTAAACTACCCGTTTGACTCGAACTTATTTTGCTCCAAACCCATATTGACCCAAATTTAATTAATAATATTTTAAATGGGCCGAACTCATTTTGATCTGAACCCGTCTTAACCCGAACTCATTTTAAACCCATATTGACCCGAACCCATTCTGACCCAAAGTCGCTTTAATCGGTGACCCGCGCTTGCCCGGCCTGCCCAGTTTGCTAGTTGGTCCAAATAGTTTCCTAAATAGTTAATGACTTCCTAAGAAATTTAGTGTAATTAAAGTTAATGATTACACTGAATATAAGTCACTAGTTCGATCCCTAAATACAAATTTTGTGACCAAAATGAAACTTAAGTTTATGTTTCATTCATCCTTAAAAAGCTTTACCCATTATAACTTCCTTGAGAAGCTTGAAACTTCGCATGTGAAAAAATACAAAGAGAGTGAGTCTTGAGAATCATGTTTCAAAATATTTTTCTCTAACAGCAAATAGGAACTACATGTTTTTTACTATCTAGTTCAAACTTCAAATTCATAATTTAAACAAAAAAAAAATAGGAATTTAGGTTACCTTCAGAGAGCGTCATCAATGGGAGTGAGTAGCCGGTGAATATTGCTAAAAGCAAAGAGGAAATAGAGATAAGAGTAAGTGTGGGAGAGAGTGACACTAAGATTGCAAAAACATTGTCATCGAGAGAGCTGCAAAATTGGAGGAAAGAAAGTTACTTGGTGGCCAGGTTATTCAAATTTCAAAATGATTTCCAGACGGAAGATTTTGAGAACCTAGTTTTACACAATCATACCTGAAGATACAACGTTTTCACATCTTCTACACAATCAAGGTTATCTACTCTCCGTGCCCGCTATTTATCACCAAGGGTAACTTCAGCCAACAACTGTAATACAAGATAGTATATTAAGAGGAGTAAAGAGAGAAATTAGGACATCGTTATGTTTTTATAAGTTAAATAAGCTATTTCACATCTGCACATACTTTAATCTAAAAAAAATCCCAGTCCCACAGGCACCCTTAACATCTAAAAAAAACAGTACTCTTCCCACTAATACCTGGTTCAATATAGAACCACTCACCAAAATTCCAAAATACCCCCACATCATTAACTACTTATTTTAGTGCCAAATTAAAAAAAAATGTTGGCAAGTTAACTGTCTTGACTCACTTTTTTAACCCGTATCTAAAACTACCCGTTTCACATTACCCATTCCGATTTTCGAGTCTTTACTCTTTCAAGAGATTCCAAAAATTGAAAGATTTCCTTTAAACTACCAGTTTGACCCGAACTAATTTTGCTCCAAACCCATATTGACCCGAATTTAATTAATAATTTTTTAAATGGGCCGAACTCATTTTGCACTGAACCCGTCTTAACTCGAACTCATTTTAATCCTAACCCATATTGACCCAAACCCATTCTGACCCAAAGTCGCTTTAATCTGTAACCCGCGCTTGCCCGGCCTGCCCAGTTTGCTAGTTGGTCCAAATGGTTTCCTAAATAGTTAATGCCTTCCTAAGAAATTTAGTGTAACTAAAGTTAATGATTACATTGAATATAAGTCACTAATTCGATCCCTAAATACAAATTTAACGACCAAAATGCAACTTAAGTTTATGTTTCATTCATCCTTAAAAAGCTTTACCCATTATAACTTCCTTGAGAAGCTTGAAACTTCCCATGTGAAGAAATACAAACGGAGTGAGTCTTGAGAATGATGTTTTAAAGTATTTTTCTCTAACAGCAAATAGGAACTACATGTTTTTTACTATCTAGTTCAAACTTCAAATTCATAATTTAAACAAAAAAATCGGAATTTAGGTTACCTTCAGAGAGCGTCATCAATGGGAGTGAGTAGCCGGTGAATATTGCTAAAAGCAAAGAGGAAATAGAGATAAGTGTGGGAGAGAGTGACACTAAGATTGCAAAAAAATCGTCATCGAGAGAGCTGCAAAATTGGAGGAAAGAAAGTTACTTGGTGGCCAGGTTATTCAAATTTCAAAATGATTTTCAGACGGAAGATTTTGAGAACCTAGTTTTACACAATCATACTTGAAGATATAACGTTTTCACATCTTCTACACAATCAAGGTTATCTACTCTTCGTGCTCGCTATTTATCACCAAGGGTAACTTCAGCCAACAACTGTAACACAAGATAATAAATTAAGAGGAGTAAAGAGAGAAATTAGGACATCGTTATGTTTTAATAAGTTATATAAGTTATTTCGCATCTGCACGTACTTTAATCTAAAGTATTTATTCTCGGATATCTAAAGTCATATAAATAACATAATTGTAATATTTGGAATACAAACTATTTCCCCATGTGTGAAGAGCACTTCCATGTGCTCTAAAAAGTAACCCACATACTGCATCCAAACACTATCTCCTGCGCTACATTTTATTATAGCTAATTTTTTGTTGTGGATTAATCAATGCTACATATTCATTAACTAAAGGCACACATTCAAACGGTAACAATTCAACTAAAAATGAACTAATTTCACTCAAAACTATATTATTTTATTCAATATAACTTGAAAAAAATACTCAAGATCAATGATAAATCTAAGCAAAAAGACTAAACTACCCCAAATGCAAATACATGTGATAGTTGAAGCCCCCTTGTTGTTCAAGCATATTTCATTTAACAATATCATGATACAACTTCACTGCAAATAAAAGTCAACTTTTTTAATATATTACTATTCAATATCCAGATTAATTGCTTATATCCAAAATACTAACTGTGTCCAATTTTAGATTGCCAGTAACAAACCTGACAATTCGAATGCAAAATAACTTGATCAACATAAAATTCGCTTCAGATACTGCAACAATCATCGATTTTACAACATATAATAGAAAGAAATCAGATTAAATTAATTACCAGTATCTCCGATGATGATGTACTTGAAGAGGTAAGCATAAGACATGGCTACATAGATCTTCTGAATATTCAATGAAAACAGATGGAAACGATGAATTAAAAACAAATAAACAATAAGATTGATTTGGTTTAAGAGATCAGCGATCGATAAACTTGAATCAGAGTAAATAGATGCGATGCAATGCAATGGAAGTCTGATGTGGAATACAATAAGAGATCAGCGATCGATAAACAACATCATAGAAATCATACAACAAAATTAGGGTTTTCTAATAGCAACAAAAAAAATCAAATACAGAGGTGGAATCCAACTTACCGATGCTTGGATTTGGATGTCTGATGATGAACAAAAAACAGAGCACGCTTCTTCAGTGATCGATTGAAACATCCGATTAAAAGCAAGATTTTGTATATAGGCGATACAATTGGAAACGGTTCCATAATTTCCTAAAAAAACTTCCGATTATTGAATAAGATTTCAACCTTCCATATATAATCTAAAGAAGGCGGTTCAAGAATTGAAGGAAATAGAGAGTAAAGGAAAATGCCGCCCAAAATCACAATTCTCTGGCCAAAAAGAATAGCCACATCAAAAGTCAAATAGTCAACCATTATTTTGCTTTAGTATATGAAATAGATATTATATTATATTAATATTATATTATATGGTAGAGGATCCTGTAAAAAAGGCCTAAAGTGTTTTTAATTAATTGAATTAATGATAAAATTACTTGTTTACCCTTTTTAATTAATTTAGATCTAATGGTCGAGATTTTTTCTTACCTTTCTCACACTTTTTTACAATAACCTTACCCGGATCCTGTAAAAAAGGCCTAAAGTGTAAGAAGGGTAAGAAAGAATCTCAGCCATTAGATCTTTTGATCTAATGGTTGAGATCAATAAGGACCAAATTGTAAAATATTTTTATTAATTTGGACTGATTTGAAATATCTTGGGGCTATATAGTCTTTTAAACCCACTAGAAATTAGGTAATGCACATGTAACTTACCCCCGTCTTTTTTAAACGTCAATAACTTTTTATACGTAACTTTTTTTTAAAAAAAAATTACACCATAATAACGAGCATTTTTTTATCTTTAATATGAGTACCATATTGCTATACTTATATAGAGAAAAAAATATGTTTCGATCAGATGTTTAGTCAATGAATGGTGTTATATACTTGCTGAATGGTTTATATACTTACTGAATGGTGTTATATACTTGCTGAATGGTGTTATATCCTTGCTGAATAGTGTTATATACTTGCTGAATGGTGTTATATACTTATTGAATGATGTTATATACTTGCTGAATGCTGAATGGTGTTATATACTTGCTGAATGGTGTTATATACTTGCTGAATGGTGTTATATACTTAATGAATGGTGTTATATACTTGCTGAATGGTGTTATATACTTACTGAATGATGTTATATACTTGCTGAATGCTCAATGGTGTTATATACTTGCTGAATGGTGTTATATACTTACTGAATGGTGTTATATACTTGCTGAATGATGTTATATACTTGCTGAATGGTGTTATATACTTACTGAATGATGTTATATACTTGTTGAATGCTGAATGGTGTTATATACTTGCTGAATGGTGTTATATACTTAATGAATGGTGTTATATACTTCCTATAATTAAGGTGGCGGTTATGGGAAGTTTTTAATTAATTGAATTAATGATAAAATTACTTGTTTACCCTTTTTAATTAATTTAGATCTAATGGCTGGGATTCTTTCTTACCTTTCTCACACTTTTGGTCTTTTTTACAATAACCTTACCCATATTATATTACATTATTATACCTATAACATTTACCATCGTTCGTGAACATTGGTTTAATCTGCTAGGGCACGTGTCAACGTCTCACTTGCCCATGATTTCTAGATTTTTTTTTTCTTTTCATCCTCCTGCTTTGAAGATGATGGAAAAACCCAGCAAAAGAAACTAATTACTTTAACTTTAGAGAGCATTAAATATGACATTTAAAAAATAATGATTATCATCTATTTTCTTAATATAAACTAATTACTTTAAATTTAGAGAACACTAAATATGACAATTAGATTTATTTGGCACTAAATTATAGGATTTTTAGTACACAAAAAAATATTTTATTGGTCAACGATATTTCATAATAATAATGCGATTAAAGACACTTTTAGCTTTCATTTTCGTTAGAAAAAATTGCAGAAAACAACCTTTATGTCTGACTCAAACTGCACTTTATACCTTTCACTATAAAATCGGCAAAAACCAACCTTTGTGTTTATGTTTTATTACACACTATAACCTTTAGCACTAACCACGTCAAAAAATTTAGTTAAATGGACTCACATGCCTTGCACATGAGGGCATTTAAGTCTTTTACTTTTAAACAAAAACAATACCTTTTTTTTAATAAAAACCCACCTGCACCCCACCTTCACCCTACCTTCTTTCTAAATAAACATCTCCCATCTGCCGGAACCCTGCAACACTTTTCATCCTTAAAAAATTCTACGTATGTCTCCTTAATTGCACAGCAACAAACAAATAAATCATAAAATTCAATCTTTACAATTCCTTTAAGACACACTCAAAATGTTCAGCAAATAATAAAATTTGTAAAAATCAGAGTTGCAAATCATATAATTTGAAATCAAATATCATAAGTTTGTTATATCTGCATACAAATCTCAACTAAACCCATTACACAAACGCATAAACTATGTTCCTATATGCAATTAAAACCCACATAATTCGAGTTCAAATATCATAAACTTGATAAACAATTCGAGTTCAAATATCCAATTAAAAATCGTATGATTCTTTCTTCTCGCGCCGACTAGAAGAGCAGCGGTATTGATGGACTATCTTGTCTCTTTGGTGGTGTCGGTTGAGCTGCAGACATGATCGATTCTTTGGTGGTCTGAGAGAAGAGAGAGACAGCAGAGGGTGGCCAGATTGTATGGTTTACAACGGTGGTGGGTGAGAGTGGGGATGTAGTGGTGGCGGCGGTGATTAGTGATTTCAAATTATATGATTTGTAACTCTGATTTTTACAAATTTTATTATTTGGTGAACATTTTGAGTGTGTCTAAAGGAATTGTAAAGATTGAATTTTATGATTTATTTGTTTGTTGTTGTGCAATTAAGGAGACATAAGTAGAATTTTTAAGGATGAAAAGTGTTGCATGGTTACGGCAGATGGGAGATGTTAGGGTGGGGTGGGGTGGGGTGTAGGTGGGTTTTTATTAATAAAAAAGTATTTTTTTAATTTAAAAGTAAAAGACTTAAATGTCCTCATGATCAAGGCATTGAGTCCATTTAACTGAATTTTTTAACGTAGTTAGTGCTAAAGGTTATAGGGTGTAATAAAACATGAACATAAAGGTTGGTTTTTGCCGATTTCATAGTAAAAAGTAGAAAGTGCAGTTTGAGGCAAACATAATAGTTGTTTTCTGTAATTTTGTCTCTTCGTTATCAATAGCGATCCTCTAACGAGAAAGGACCCTCTAACGTAAGGTAAGGAAAGGGAGTTTAAACCGTCCGGTAGCTCGCACGTTTTGTTTTGTTTTTAGTTTTTACTTATTTGTTTTTCTTTTTATTTTGCCCTTTTATTATTACACCAATTTTTTTAACCTTACGTTTTTTTTCGATTTCTTAACGTATAAAGATATGTATTTTCTGGCTTTTGGAATATATCATCATTAAGTACATATTTTTTAGATTTTCAAATGCAAACGTCGCAAGGCGCTACTAAAAGATAAGGGTTATCTCGCCGCGTAGCGCGGGTAGCCCTTCTAGTAACATAACATTTCACAACTCGCGTGAACAGTATTTCATTTTTATTTTTATTTTTTATTTTTTTGCTTTTTGATTTTTTGCCCTTTTGTCTTTTCCGATTTCATTTTTATAGTTGAGTAAATTACAAGTTTTGTCCTTTATTTATGTCCCAAATTGCAGGCGCTGTCCTTTGTCTTTAAAATTGATGAGTTTTGTCCTTAATGTTTGCAAATCTTGCACGTTATGTCCTTTAAGGCAAACCCGGTTAATTTTTTTTGTTAAATCAGATAACACAAGGGTATTTTAGTCCTTTTACCTAATTATTTAAATAAAAATATATCAAAATTAAATATTAAAAGTTAATATTAGTCCACCGCCACCAACCCCCACCCCCACCATCAACCACTACCACCAACCCCACCCTAACCCGCCCCCACCAACCACCGCCTCTTGTTCCCCATCTGCTCTCATCCAGATCCACCACCACCTGCACCTGCCACCCTCACATCCACCGTCATCATCCAACTCTCGTTTCCCATACGCTCCCCTCCATATCTGAGATGTCGCTAACCCACCTCCGTCCAGGTTCCACCGTTTCCCCACCACCACTGTTCACCACTAACCCAAAATCGGTCTCTCTCTCATCAGATTTGCAGATCAATCATGTGACAGGTTTGGGTAGTAGAAGAAAATGGTGGATTTGCAGTGATAGGGCTTTCGACTAATTGAAGTAAACACACACAGAGACCATATCCACTGAAATATGTCATCAAATCAAATAACACTAGACAAAATTAAACCCTCAATTAAACTTACTTCTTCTTGCGTTTACCGGTAGCTTTCTGTTTAGGAGGAATAATAATCTCACCCTTGAGCGTCGGAATCTGCATAAACTGATCCAACCCACCATCTCCACCGAACTTCTTACGGAACTTCTTAACCTGGTCGGCATCAATCAGGTTTGCAGACCGACTTCCTAAATAAAACGGGTGGTTGTCGGACCACACATCAACCACGCCGCGTATGACCACCGTCGCCGCCGATCTTTCTTCTCCGACCAGATCTGGATCAGACCTGAAACCCTCTGTATAACCTGTTTTTTCCTTAAATCTGAAACCCTCTTTTAGAAAAAAACGAGAATCGGGCTTTTTAGCAGGTGCGTGGTGGGGTGGTGCTTCACCGGGGAAGAAGACCGGTAGGGGAGTGGTTGTGCAGTGGTAATGGTTCAGAAGGTGGGGGTTGGCCATGGTAGCGGTGCTTCATCGGAGAAGAAACCAGGATCTAGAGAGAGATACACAGTTGAGTGAGAGAAAGTATTTGGAGAGAGAGAGACTGGTTTTATGATTTATATAAAATATAAATTTAAAATAAAGGCTGAAAGGACTATATTGCCCTCATGTGTCTTGCACATGACCTTTGTGTAATCTGATTTAACTAAAAAATCTAACTGGGTTTGCCCTAAAGGACATAATGTGCAAGATTTGCAAACATTAAGGACAAAACTCATCAATTTTAAAGACAAATGACAGCGCCTGCAGTTTGGGACATACATAAAGGACAAAACTTGTAATTTACTCTTTATAGTTTTATTACTTTTTGCTTTTTGACTTTTTTGGTCTTTTGTTGTTTTTTCAATTTGATTTTTATTGCATGAAGAGTGGTTACCACCTGGTTGCTTTTAGTTTTTTTCCCCGCTTCAACTTTTTTTATTTATCTTCCCTTTTCACGTGAATAGTATTTCATTATTTTTTTGTGCTTTTTGATTTTTTTGCCCTTTTGTCTTTTCCTTTTTTATTTTTACAGTTTTATTATTTTTTTTGCTTTTTGACTGTTTTGGTCTTTTGTTTTTTTTTCTATTTGATTTTTATTGCATGAGCATTGGTTACCATATGCACGGCATTGGTTGGTTTTAGTTTTTTTTCCTTGCTTCAACTTTTTTTATTTTTCTTCCCTTTTATCTTTTTGATTTTTTTATAGTTTTATATTTTTTTATACTTTTGTGATTTTTTTATCTTTTGCTTTTTATTTATAGTTTTGTATTCTTTTACCTCTTAACTTTCAGCGTTGACACTACAATCCTTTAACTTTATAAAAACTTTGTAATCAAGGTTTACGTATTTATTTTTATTTTTATTTACATGTTGGTTTTTTTTTAACGGCCGACAAAAAAATTTATTCATAGTAGCAAGATGCTACACCCCAAATATACAACGTTTACACCAAACTAATACACGATTATACCAAACTAATACACGATTACATCATAACATGGCACCTAAATTAAACGATTCCAATCCTCCCAAGATAATGTAGCCACTTTTGACCGATTTTTAATCCATAGGAAAGCCATTGACTTAATCTCGTCTAGAGCTCGTGTAAAGTTTGGGATCACCTGCCTGAATACGACATCATTCCACATCTTCCATATACTCCAAAAGGCCACCAGAACAACGGCATGAATAGCTTTCCTCCTCCTCGATCCCGAGGTTGACCCATGTAGTGTAAGTAATTCATTTATACCAAAGGCAATGATGGGCGGAATTCTGCACCACGCCGCCAGATTTTGCCAAACCATTTATGCGAAATGACACGAAACAAAAATATGATCACAAGACTCTTCGTATTCACCGCAAAACACACACATTTGATTCGAAACCGGCACGTTTCGTCTTGCGAAAGCGCACCTAGTCGGAAGCCTTTCCATCTCTGCCCTCCAAGCCACTATGCCAACCATCTTCGAGACCCAGTTATTCCATTCAAATACACTACCGGGGCTGACACGACCCACAGAACTAAGAATCTTTTTTATATTGGCTACACTGAAACAACCGTTCGCCTCATATCTCCATCTCCATACATCCGAGCCCATCGACGCCGATCTGCAGTTAAAGATGTTCATCAGCTGTTGCAGCTGATCCGCCACTACTATGCCGAGGTCAGGCCGAGCCCAGGCCCAGTTAAAGACAGGGCCGGATAAGCTTAGAACCCAACGATCAGCAACCAAACACTCTTTGAACATTTCTTCTTTGAACAAATCAGGAAACTTGAGATAAAGAGGTTCCGAATCGATCCAGTTGTCTAACCAGAAAAACATGTTCTTACCATTGCCCACAACTGCTGAAAAAACATGAGTTAGGTCTATATTAGTGACTAAAAGAGGCTGTCGTATACTATAATACACTTCCATGGCCCTACTACTGAAACCTTTACTGGGATATCGTTCCATGCCCTCAAATTATGTTGAATTGCCCAGACAACCCTTCGCCACAAACCTTCTTTTTTCGTTTTAAACCTCCACCACCACTTTGCTAACATAACTAACTTAGAATACTTGAGCGAACCTGTCACACCCCCAAAATCCACCTGCGGGATACCACCGTTTGGAGGCGTGACTGACCAGGATCCAGCCACCAATCACATTGAACAAGCAATTAAGTAGTTATAAAAGTTCAACCAATACAATTGGTGACCAAACAAAACATAGTTTAAGTAGCAAGCGGAAGCATAACGTTTAAATCCAAAACATAAGTCTAAATGTTTCAAAGTTTAACATGGCACACAAATGTCCATGTCCCACAACAACTCTTCCCCATGCAAGCTCCAGCTAAGTACCTATTGACCTGCAAAGCATGTAGTAACGAGTCAACAAGAATGTTGAGCGAGTTCACAGTTGGGTGTTCGTTTTAGGTTGTTTCGAAAACAGTTTCCTTTATCTGGCATCCTGCCGTGGGGGTTACCCCATAGTTGAAAACGTAAGTTGTTTAATCCAATTATTCTGGCAATCCAACCGTGGGGGCTACCCATGTTTAGTTATCTGGCTCTACGGCCATGGGGGCTACCCTATGTATGTTACTAGACTCGTTACCATATCGACTGCTGACTGTAGTCATGTTTATGTGCCCTGAACTGTCAATGTCTATCATCATTGACGTGCCCAGACCCATTAGTTCACGCCCGTCCTCTGCGGCACGGTGTGAGGTTTTTCAAACCTAAATAGCGCTATCTAACTAATGACCCGCTCGCCAATGGCCCGACGATTAAGTCGATATAAAAGGAGGGACTTCGTGATAGAGTTTTGGTCTAGTGAGAGTTATCTGTCCAAGAGGACGAGGAATTGTATTCCTGAATCATCACTGTCCTACCCAATAAAGGACGAGGAATCCATGTTCCTTAACCCCATTCCCAACCCCTGGGAATCCCATGCTTTGTAGAGAGTGTGAACTCACCTTGGTTTGCTCGGCAGATACACAGAAAGTCAAGTCTAGATGCTAGTGGTCAACCACGTCCTAACATGGTTATCATACATGTCAGGTTCAAACCAAGAAATGCACGTATGTTTTCTACACGTACTAGCACGTTGCATACAAGTATTATTCATGGCAGTCCAATCAACAGTGCACAACATACACGTTCAACGGTAACATATAAAGTCCACGTATTCAGCCCAAATACTTAGGCCTGTACTCGTGCAAGCCCAATCAGAATATATACAGCCGGGTGGTCTCGAGTCGAGACTAGAGATCTCGAGTCGAGACAGTGCTGTCTCGGCTTAGCCTTCATCACTCGAGACATGGTGGTCTCGAGTCAGGTCTCGAGTCGCAACAAGACCCGTAACCTGGTCTCGAGTCATGTTGTTTGTGTGCTGGTAATGTGTGGTCTCGAGTCGAGACTAGGGGTTCTCGACTCGCAACCTGTGTCGCAACCGCGGTCTCGAGTTGTCACCTACATGGTCTCGAGTCGCAAC
Organism: Helianthus tuberosus; assembly: GCA_030545235.1. Taxonomy (NCBI): domain Eukaryota; kingdom Viridiplantae; phylum Streptophyta; class Magnoliopsida; order Asterales; family Asteraceae; genus Helianthus; species Helianthus tuberosus. The sequence goes on along the minus strand of JARYGA010036772.1, from coordinate 1,245,869 downwards.
CGGAGGTCTCGACTCGCAACCTGCTGTTTCTAGAACATCTGCCCAGAATTGTACTAACCAATAGGATTACCATTTCATGATCTTGTGTACTATCCAACCAAAATGCATCAACATGTTTTCTTGTCTAAAACCTTAATCAATCGGATCAAACATAACAGTTTTCAAATATTCAAACCACATTCAACAAGTTCTTCATCTAGTGTTTTCATCATTTTGCAATCATGATTTATCAAACAATCTCTCCTAGCATGGACTCGAGTCAATATCATCATCGGCTCCTAAATCTAGCATATACAATCAACACTAGCATGCTTGCACAAGATTTATCATTAACACTCATCCATTTTTATGCTATTTATTACACACCCTACTATCAACTAGTGTCACAATTATCAAATCACTTCAACCTTCCTAATCATATAGAGATATGCATATCAAACATGGACATGAGTACCGCTTGACCAACAAACGCCTTTATTAGACTCGAACAACATTCATAACACATTCATCATGGATAACAACGAATCTTAATATCGACTATTCAAGAAAGATATATTCAATATGCATAAAACTTAACAAGCAAACACATATTATCATACAACCTCATCATACATCATCAACCGAAATAAAAGCACATAGCATGAATCACTAACCGGTAAGATTCCAAGGTACGAGGGTATGAAGAGTCGATGAATGGGCTCCCAAGTGAGGTTACAAGCAATCCGAGAACTCCCTTGCGATTGCCGGTTTGATCTGAGAGAATGAGGGAAGAAGGATGTTGAGACTTAGGGTTTTAGTGAGAGAGAGAGGGAGAGTGTGGAGGGGAGTGTGTGAGAGTGAGTGTGGGTTTGGGGTTTTTATACTTGGTTTTGGGTTTCGAGAGGTGCATGGCCCAACCGGCCCAACTGTTACTGTTAACTCGAGACCGAGTGGTCTCGAGTCGGGTCCTTGTGTTTTGGTTCCGGTTCACTACATACATACTACTATAAAACTATATTTCATACGTACACATTAATGACACATAGCACATCAAGATAATCACGAACTTTTATTTACTAATATATAAACACATGACGTTCAAGCATGTTAAATCAAGATACAATGAAGGGTTCTAAATTCCGAGTTGTCACAGAACCAAACCCCAGTCCCCCATATTCTACAGGAGCAATTGTTTTATCCCACGCCACCCAATTCATTCTTGCTTTTTCTTCCGACCCACCCCAAAAGAAGACCCTACGAATCTTATCCAACGCATCAAAGACTTTTTAAGGAGCTCTAAACAAGGATAAATAATACGTTGGCAATGCATTTAACACCGATTTAATTAGTGTGATCCTCCCCCCTATATGAAAGGGTTTTGGCTTTCCATATTGATAACATACTTTTAAATATTTAAATCACCAGTTTCCAGTTTCGAGCCAAGTTCATATTAGCACCAACCAACAAGCCTAGATGCTTAAAAGGGAACGTACCTTGTTTACACCTCAACATATGTGCCATACCTTAAACTTCCCCCTCATTCACACCAACGCCAAAAATACTACACTTCGCCAAATTAACTTTTAACCCAGAGGCTAAGTAAAAACATCTCAGAATCCGACGTAGATTATTAACATTCATTAACGGCCATTCCCCAAGAAACATTACATCATCCGCATATATCAAATGAGACAAAGAAGGCCCGTCATTAGTAACTTTAATCCCGTTAAACAAACCAATAGAGACTGTTTTTTTCATTATACCAGTAAGAGCTTCCATAACAATAACGGACAAGAAAGGTGAAAGAGGATCACCCTGAGGAAGCCCACGGGAACATTCAAATTCCCGAGTCGGTGAACCATTTACTAAGACCGAAGCTCTAGCGGAGTACAAAGTAGCCGTTATCCATTTCCGCCACCTAATTGGAAAGTTCATCTGTGATATGATCGAATCAAGGAAGGCCCAATTCACCGAGTCATAGGCCTTATTGATGTCTACCTTAAAATACATCCCACTACGCTTAGACTTTTTTAACCAACTGAAAACTTCATTGAGAATAAGTGGACCATCCATGATATTCCTTCCAGCCAAGAACGCCGATTGTTGCTCCGAAATCAATCCCCCCACCACAATTTTTAGACGATTTACAAGAACCTTAGAAATGATTTTGTTGATTACTCCAATAAGGCTAATAGGTCTGAAATCTGCTGGGCACACTGGATCTTTGACTTTTGGAATCAAAGCAATAAAAGAGGAAGTGCAACACGTATTCAACGAACCTGCTTCATAAAACTTGTTGAATAATCTCATTAAATCCTCCCGAAGCCCAGCCCAACACCTTTTAATGAACTTAAAATTAAATCCATCCGGTCCCGGTGCACGATCCCCATCACATTCCCACACAGCTGCTTTAATTTCCTCCACTGAGAAAGGACTAGTCAACATACTAGCCTAGTTCTCCGAGATGGTAGCCAGATTTGGACATACCAATTATGGCCTGACAGACATTGGTTCCATAAACTGATGTACAAAAAACTCATACAGGGACTCCTTGATAGAAAGAGGATTTGTAATCTAAACACCATCGATCATTAACCCATTCAATCTATTCGTGCTAATATTCAAATTAATTATATGATGGAAAAAGGCCGAATTTTCATCACCGTCAATAGCCCACTTGGATCTGGATTTTTCCTCAAGTCTAACTGCTTGATTCTGTCAAATTCGGCCACATAATTCCTACACTCTGCCCTCTCAGCCAATTCCTCTTCCATCATCAATTTATCTTCCGCCAAAGTTTCTATACTTGCCAGCCTCCTTTTTTTTCGACCATAAATACCTTCCCTATTTTCTTTCTCCACTTTCAGCCAAGATTTAATATCATTTTTTAACCACCGAAGTTTAATCGCTAGTGCTAGATCTTCTGGACCCGTAAAAGAGAACGAACCACGCTTTTGTAACACGAAATCAAGAAAGCCAGGGTACTTAAACCAAGAATTAAAAAATTTTAAAGGTATATGGCCAAAATCCGATTGGACAGTAGATAGGACAATAGGTCGATGGTCCGAAGCTACCCTATCCAGTGCAAGCACCGTTGCATTTGGCCATTGTTCCCTAAATCCCAAGCACACAAGAAACCGATCTAATTTGCTTAGCTTTTTACCATTGTCTGAAATATAAGTGAAGTTTCCCTCACCCATATTATATTCCACCAACCCAGCCAAGAGAATAAAATGATTAAATGCATCAGCATTAGCTTCTATAAACTCTGAATTCAGTCGCTCACTATCATACCGGACCACATTAAAGTCACCCATCATGACCCATAATCCCTGTAAAGAATTTCAAATCCCCAAAATCTCCGACCACAGTGCTCGCCTATTCACCGCCTCATTTGGAGCATATATGTTCATGAAATTAACTCTACACCCCGTTTGCACAAGAAAACCCGAAACCACTATAAAATATCTATTATGAATTACATCAACGCACCTGAAGACAGACGGGCACCATAAACATGCTAGACCCCCAGATCTTCCTTGAGAATTCACCACAGCTAACTTATATTCGGCTCTGCCCCAGAACTGATTAAACATAAAAGACTCTGCATCCTGTAATTTTGTTTCCTGAATGGCAACAAAGTGAATCCCATAGCTAGTTTTAAGACCACGAATCCAATCTGATTTGCGATTGTTCCGCACCCCCCTCAAATTTACAGACAGACAATTCATCTAGAACAATACATAACACCTTCATCAGTAACTAGCTGCTCAGTCGCTTGTACGAAACCATTAAGATCTACCCCGATTAAAGAACCAACCTTGATTGTTGCCTCGACCTCTTCTGTAAAAGCCGGCTGTGGGTCGTTCTCAGCTTGGCCGGCTCCAACCTCCTCTCCTGTGTTCAGATCTCGGATCGCTGATACTTCTTGCGGGATTACCGAGGCACCAGAATTATCAATGGGAGCATTGCTACACTCTTCGAAGTTACCAGATTTCTCCTGCACAGGGGTATTCAGGTCAATCGGATCAATATTGGAGATGGTAGATTGATAAAACATCCTCTGAGTGGGCCCCTAAGTTGATCCAATAGAAGGTGGGCTGCGTTCCTCCCTGTTCCTTTTACCCAGATTAGGAGCCAAACTTGGGCCAGCATCATCTAATACAACATTGGGCCTAGCATCGTTTACCCCCGAATTTGCATTATTAGGCCCACCATTTAAAATACTATTTGGAATACCCAAATTGCCAGCCTGTACGCCATTATAATCACCACCCTTTGTCTCCTCAAACAAGTTCCCATGCAAACTTTTTGTTTTCACACCAACATTAATTGGAGAGGACCCTTGAACTCCCGCTGTCTCTTGGTCATTTAACGACCGATCATTGACCACCGGAGTAGATTCCGTCCGGCCATTCTTCAAAACTTCATCTCGCCGCCGATCCTCGTCACCCAGATTCTGTCTGATCTCGCCCTCCTCTAAATCCTCCATATCGACTGACACCGCATCGGAATCCGAGCACATTTCCGAATCAGTATCTTGAGATCCTAGCAGGGAGGATACATCAATATCCGACACCCATAGCCCAGCTGACTCCGATACCCAAGTAACAATTGATTTATTGTTCCACTTAATAACCACCGCCTCATCAATTTTGGATGGGGTTGAGGTTACTACCATCACCGAACCACACGAATTGTCTTCCTCTTGCCACGAAAAAGCTGATTTTTGTACAACATCTCCGAACATACCACCTATATTATCGAACAAGATATTATCAGCAATAATAAATGGCACACCATTAATGTTCAGATTCACCAATCTACTATATGGAACATCTTCACCATTCCATAACTAGTACTTAGAAAAAAACCGATTTGAAGAAATCTTCATGCAGTTCCATGCAACCATTCGCAGAAGCCTTATCTCTGAAAGTTAATATGTAGGTCACTCCCCCCACATAAGACAAACCAACTTCATTCAATCCTGCATCTTCTATAGCCTATCTCATTTCACAAATCTTCATTACATTCTTGGCATAACCTAGAACCGACCTCCCAATACAATGTAAGGGATAAAGAGAACCTTTTCCCCCTACCGTGACCACTTTTGCCCTGTTGCTATTACCCACCGAATTTCCTTTTAGCGTGTCAACATACGACCTCCCCTCCTGAGTAAATTGTTTATCCGATGGACCATGTTTGGGCATTTGATTTTCCATAGAAGGATGTCATCCATTACTATTACCAACATCTTGGTTCTTATTCTGTTGTTGCCAATCCTTCGGCCTCCAAACACTCCTACCCAACATAACCGGTGCATAGTTAAACTTCTTATGATCTTTATCATATTTGGCCAATGAAACCGAAACTTTCATGTTGAACATCTTCACAGTATTCATAGACGCCAACGTCTCCTGCATGTTCACCACTCCGACGTATCGGACGAACCCAAAGCATCTACCCTTAGAATCTCTTTTCCGAGCCACGTACACATCCGATATAAAGCCAAACGGCTTGAATGCCCGCCAAAGCACATTCCAAGTCACTTTGTCCTAGATGTTTTGCACAAGAAACGTCCACTCAATACCGTCTCCTTTGCCTCTAGTATTTTTCCGGTACTGCACATTATACCACGGACCACCGTTGTCCGGCTCTCCCCCTCCATCATTCATCATAATCGTTAATGAAACCACAAAAAGCCTAAGCGGCGAATGGATGACAGGAACCCCGATAGGATAAAAGGTTATATCTAGATGGACCCGATTATCCGATCGATTAAACCCCGTATACTATCCAGATTCAAGTATACATCGTCGAGCACACTTAGCGATTACCGGCGGTGATGAGAGAGAGAGAGGGCAAGTACCAAAACACCCCCTTTTTATTATTGAATGTACACTCTTTAACTTAATTACTTTATTTACATGTTGGTATATGTTAAAATGATTTGTGTTATTTTGCATTTAGACATAATTTTTTTCGCGGAAATGAGTTCGGTCAAGTATAATATGTTCTCATCCGTATAATTATGTACGTTTTCAGTTAGTCTATATTTTAACTTTTTTTTTTGGAAAATGAGTCGACTCAAATATAATACACTTTCGCGCTTATTTTTATTTACGTTTCAATTTCTCTACGTTTTGACGTAAATTTCGTTCGGAAACGAGTAGAGTAAAATATAATACGTTTTCATTATACGGTATAAATTCGGGTCACTTTGCGTTTTGACATCGCCACAACGCGCCGTAACTATTTTCTTACGTGCTTATTTTATTGCACGTGTCGGTATAAATTCAAGTTGGTTTACCTTTGGATGCAATTTTTTTTTTCAGAATATGTCAAGTCAAATATAACACGTTTCTATGCTTATTTTATGTACTTTTTTTTTTCTTTCTTGAGTTTTTTCTAGACTTTATTATTTCTATTTCTATACTTTTCTTTATGTTTAGTGTTTTAGTTTTATGTTCCTTTCTTATTGAAGTTATATTTAAGATAACGTTTAAGTTTTCAGTTACAATTAATTTAAAATCAGTCCATTTCGCCGTCGAATTTAAATTTATTTTTATGGTTTTCGATCGATGTAAAAATGTGTCAATATTCTTTTGACTTTGTTTCTTTCGGTTGGTTGTTATAATAAACCAGAATATATATTGAACGAAACCCCACAGCATAGCGCGAGTAATGTCACTAGTATCAACATTTGTGAAATCGCATGAACAGTAGCAGCACCTGCGTGGCAAGTGGCTGTTTCCTTTTTTTTCCTTTTCCACTTTATGTATATAATATAGTTATTATTGCGCCAAACTATTAAGAAAAACTTTCGCAATTCAGTTGGTCATATGAACATTCAAATATAGTGAGTGTCTCGGATTCGAAGCTCTTCATGGAAAAAACAAATTTTATTACATGCTGCCAAATAAAAGTTTGAGTAAATTATTTCATTTATTATTTTTTTTTGTCTTTGTCTATTATTCTTAATAATATTTTCCGTCATTTATTCCTTCTTCTTTTTTCACTTTTCTATTGTTTTTTCTGCTTCTAAATTTATAATTTTTGTAACCAAATCTTTTAAAACAAATGCCTTTTTAACATACCTTCTTCTTCCTACAGTGTAGCGCAGATTAGGGATGAGCATTTGGTACCGGTACCGAACCGTACCGGGTATATTCGGTACCGGTTCCCATTTTTCCCGTTTTTGGTACCGGTACGGTACCAGTATTTACGGGTAAAACAACGGTAAGTACCGGTACCGTATCGGTACGGGTACTGAACCGGTGTATTCGAAACCGATACCACTTTTCCCCGTTTTTCAGTACCGGTTCGGTATCGAATGGGTACCGTGCTCATCCCTAACGCAGATTGAACCTTACTAGACGTAATGTATTTTTTTATGTGTGGATATTGTTTTGGTCATGACATGACCTTTTTTAGTTTTTTCTTTCGGTTGTTATATCGAGTTTCGGTACCGTATTAATCCCGTTACAAAACGAAACGTATCGATAACGTTCGAATTTCTCACCGCGTAGCGTGGGGAATTTCACTACTTTTATACATTATATCAACTGTGTACGAGGGTTATTGACGCATACGGAGAAGCTGTACAAGGACGAGACGAGATTCGATTTATCCAATGGGCGATTTCTAGAGAGGAGAGTGTTAGATCAAGATTCAAGGCCACGGATTGAGATTCAAGTTCGTTCGCAATTCATTAGTTTTTCGGTTTAATTAAACTTTGTGTTTTTAGACTTCCTCGCGTATTGTTATGACTTGTTTATTATTTTCATTCTTGATTATGATTCATTTTCTACCCGGGTATGTGATGATTATTTGTTGTTAATCAGTAATTTCTCGATAGTTTAATATTAAAGTAAGAGACGTAATTACTTTTTACTAGATGTGTATGCATACTTTATTTTAACTTATTATCTTATAATTGTTCCTAACGTGTCTTTGTGAATGTCTTTCATGTATAGATACATGTTAGGTTACCTACTTTGTGTCCGTAGCTAGTTTATGGTTTACTGTGCTCGTATTCCATAGGAACTTTGTTTGATAATTTAGATGAGTTTAGTATTCTACCCATTCTTCAGACCGGAAGGAGATAGATAAGTGGGATTGTCTTTGGTACTAGGTATTTAGGTTCAGTGAGACCAGGAGGAGATCTGTCTATATTCCCTAGTATCATTTACTATCCTGAATTTTGTCAAGTTTTCTTAGGTTACCTCGTACGCTCTAGGGTGTATTGTGATTAATGAGACCAGAATGAGATCTAGTCTTTGGGGGTTTTAGTATTGTTGGAGAGATCGGGATCTGATCTAAACCATACCAGTGAGGTTTACTTGAACTTTAGGATTCTTAGGAGAAGTTGATGAGACTGGGAGGAGATTCAACTTATCTTTAGTCTTACTTAGAGTGTCATATTTTTCGAATCTGGTTCCATCATAGTTACCATTGCCGAGAAAAAACCAAGAGTCACGAATGTGATTCCAAACCTGGGTAGTACTTCCACACCCTTGATTTTACGTATCCTAGTTGCGTCTTGATAGTTTAAGAAATTTAGTTACCCTTAGTTTAATTAATTAGAAACCTCAAAACCAATCAAATAATTAGTTAAGTCAGAGTTTAGGTAGCGTCGCTAGTGTCTCGTGGGTTCGATATCCGGATCTCCAGGTCTGAGTTATACTATTCCGGTGAGTTTTCGGCCACCTTGGTCACCTGAAACAATGGAATAATGATTTTCAAGCTTTAAACTTCACAAACTTCATGTTCCAAGTTGTCTTCACTAGTTTAACCAACTTTTAATCAATTTTATCATCAAATAACATCTTATTCATGTTCTTTAATCCATTTTCAGCCAAAACAGGGTTTAAGGGTTTATGTTCAAGAAAAGTCTAATTAATATTCACTCAAAAACCACTCAAAATTTCTCAAATTACTTGGTTTTCAACAAAAAATTGAGCCTAACGCTCTAATACCACTTGAAGGCCTAGATTTTGATCTTAAACAACAATGATTTCTATTCACAAATGATAAAGCAAGTGCGTATCCAAACTATAACACCAACCAAGCAATGTAATGAACAAGAACACAATGATATACTTTGTAAATTTCCTTGTATTGATTTTGCCATAGTTTTGCTACTGATAACAAAGGTGATGCACGTTCAAAACTCCCAAAACCCTGGCTTCTAAGTGACAACTGTTGTATGATACTACTCAATAGCAACTCCACGTGACAACCAATATCACTTGGATAATCCAAACAACAGCAACATTTCCAAGTGACAACCAATGTCACCTGGATAATCCAGACGACAACCAATGTTGTTTAGATGAAGACTTGTCGTTTCGATCATATTTTCCAAGTCAAACAACTAGACGATGTTGTTTGACTTTCGTCAACATACACAATACTTAAACAAAACATAACTTAACTTGTTCAAACAAGACCAATAGCTATACATCAAAATTAATCACTAGCTACAAACAAAAAGTGCATTAGTATTTAACTTATGTGTTTTTATTATTTTGATAAACATTATGTAAATCAAATAATTATGAATTCCAACATTTTGAACTATTGTTTGTATGTTTTTTGTTTATCACTAAAAGTTAGAAACGATCATGTATTATTACAAAGGTTAGAATAAAAGGTTTTCTAATAGCATATAAGTTTAGGGGTTGAGATCCTGTACAAACAGTGCTAATTATAAGAACCGTAAGAACAGATCTGAACCATTGATAATTTAAATCAAGGGTTGATATTGATTATAAATAAAACTCTTATAATTAAAAATTACTACTACAAATTAGGGGTAATTTTGTAAAATTGCTAGTCATTTGACCATTTTCCATTAAATACAAATTCCACAAAGGTTTTTTAAACTAAAATAACTTTTATATACTTCATTATTTAAAAAATATATATATACCATAAAATTAAGTATTTTTTTTATCTTTAATATGAGTACCATATTGCTATACCTTTTTTGTATTTATAAAAGTGATTTTTAAAAAAGTTAACAAAAGGTGTTTTATAATTGTGCTGATAACGTGCTGATTATGTGTTAATTACAAAATAATACAAAAAGACATCAAAAGTAGATATAATCAGCACATCTGGGTGTGCTGATAATGGAGAACGATTGAGGATGTTGTGCTAATATCGTTTATGTTGATAATGGAGAACGATTGAGGACGATGTGCTGATAATGAAGAACAATTAAGGATGTTATGCTAATTATATAGTGTTGTGCTGATTATATTTTTTGTAATTATTTTTAATTAGTTATAAATAAATATGGTCAAAAGGTCTAAATTACCCCTAAACTAATTTTTTATTGATGGACACTTGTCAATTATGTGTTGGTTCTTACGGTTCTTACAAACTTAAGTGTTTGTATTTGATCCCATTCCATAAGTTTAGACACGTTGAATCATAATACACATGTTTATAATTTATAAATAAAATTCAGTAAATTTAGGAACTCAATCAAAAAACTTAATATTGTTAAAGCATTTCTACATATTTAATATTCCAGGTTATTTTAACTAAACTATATAAGTATCTAAGATTTATAAATTGCTAGTTTAAGCCTCTCCTCTCTCGCGTTGCAGAGGAGGGGACGTAAAACCGTGCTGCTAGTGTTGGGGTTAGATTCTTGCTAAGTAGCAAGCCAACAACGACCAAAACCGGAAAAAACATAAAAGAACAACTCAAATTTATAACACTAAGTAACTTACGTGACGTAAATCGTAGACGAATTCGTATTTGTACTGACATTTATTAGAATGTCAAAAAGGTCAAAAAGTTTTTAGAAAACAGAAAAAAGTGACAATTTTAAAATTTAAAGGAGAGTAAATAAAACTTTAACTAAAAGAAAAAAAGAACTTGAGGTACTACAAAACTTTTGGTTGACCAAAATCTGCTAGGTAGTGATGATAAAATCTTAGTGGCAAACCTGCAATTAATATCATATTATTGTTACCACCGTCAACCGCCATCGCTACCGCTATCACCTCCGACCACTACCGCTATCACCATCGCCACCGCCACCGCCGTCACCCACCACCACCGCTGCTGTCACCATCCGTCGCCGTCACCACCCACCACCACCGTCACCGCTACAATTGCCACTTGTAACCACCCACTATCACCGCCCACCATTGGCCACTATCATCCGATTTAATTCTTTCATCTTTTTTTGCCTACCAAACAACAAAATGTAATCAGTGATTCCATTCTTACATAGCAACCAAATAAGAAATGGAATGGTAATGATCAATTCCATTACCTCGTCCATTTCATTCTCCCGTCCAGGGGCGTAGGATTGAAGGGGTCGGGCGCCCGACCCCCCGAAATTTTCGCGCAGTTATGTTACGTATGTACTTTTCGTATAGAATTTTTTAGGTATATACGTTTTCGACCCCCCGGTTTAAAAAAAATTAGGTATATACGTTTTCGACCCCCGGTTTAAAAAAAAATAGGTATATATGTTTTCGACCCCCGGTCTTATAAAAAAAGTTTATTTATATAGAGCAAATAAAATATTTAATTAGATCTATTCTGCCCAACTTAGATTGTTATGTTTATTATAACCCAAATTATTATATAAAGCCCAAATTAAAAGCCCACCAAACATTATCAGAAAAAAAAAAAAAAAACCAAATCGCTGGATTTGGGGTGGGGGATTACGAACAGATCAACAGAACACTAAAAAAACAAAAAAACCATCGCGTTTGTGGTCTTGTTCGCTGGAATCGTTGACTACCGAAGAGATGAGGAGAGGAATTGTTAGCTGGAATCGCTTTTGTGGTCTTGTTCGACTTCTTCAATCTTCAAGGTATGTGTTTTTTATCTTTAGGTTTAATTTAGGGCTTCAATTTACGTGATTTGGGTTGAAATTAGGGGTGAAATTTGTCCGATTTTTTGCCCTAAACTTGTTGAATCTTTCTGTAACTATTAGAGTTTGCAATTTAGGGTGATTTGTTTTGTTAACTTGTGTTATTAGATTATGCTATAAGGAAGAATAAAATCTTAACTTCTTTTTTCAAAAGAAAGAATTAAGAACAAGTAGAGAGAATTGTTGATGGAAACAATGAGATTAAATGTCAAAAAGCTTCAACAAGCGAGCTGGTTAATGAAGCGAATAATGAGAGAACGGTTTTTTATTTGATTGATATTAATGTTTGACCTGACCCGACCCGACCCGACCCGACCCGACCCGAAGCGTATCACCGACGTCCGACCCGAACGTACACCTCGAAACTACACGATAATTTTTTTTTAGTTCCGTTACCTTCCGACCCCCCAAACTTTTTTTCAAGCTTCGCCACTGCTCCCGTCCATTCCATTACTTCATACCAAACAGACTCTTAGGGTTACAAATCAAATCTTAAAATATATTTACGATCTTTAAAATATAATTTTACTAGTGCCAAAACTTATAAAAGTTAGATCTTTTGAATCACTTTTAAATAAACGTGCATGTATAAGCGTTTATTATTGTTTTTAAAGCGATTTTTTGCTCCTTGTGAGACTTGAATCCAATACCTCACGCGTAAGTGTATTAAAATATTTTAGCTTGCCACTCGACTACCAACCCAATGGTGTATAAGCGTTTATTTATAAATTAAAAATACTAATAAAATTTATATCCCAAGAAAATAAATAAATCTTTGAATTCTTCTATCAAAAAAGATGGCTTAAGAATACTTTCAAGCGTCATATAAAACTTATTTTCACATGGTGTATACGGGCGGTATAAGGTTATACGGCCCGTATAGAATTAAATAAACTGACCAAAGTTGTGCCAGTAGACTTTGTTAGTTTATTTAATTCTATACAGGTCGTATAACCTTATACGGTCCGTATACACCATGTATACGATTATTGTATACGGGCCGTATAATCTTATACGGCCCGTATTCCTCGAAAATTAGATTTTCCTCAAAGTAAAAAAAGTCACCTACAGGACGGGAGCTATCAACGTGTGGATGGATATAGAAAAGGTAAACGATGAGATTTGTTTCAAAGGGGCAAGTTTACTATAGATTCAGATTCAGGAAACAGATGTGTTGATAACTTTCACTGTTTGTTTGTTTCAAGTTTTGATAATTTGTAATGATGTATTGATATGATTGATTGAATTAAATGCATGTATGTACTCAAGATAAAGCAGTTGGTATGTGTTCATATCAGCGCTGTTTATCACCCTGTGTGAGCATTGGAAGCCCGACAAACAGTCTTGCAATTACTTCTTAGGGTAAAAAATGGTAAAAAAACGATTGACTCAGATTTAAACAATCCACGCCTCATTTCATCTTTTTTAGTCTTTTCTTTGATTTCAACAAATCTTTTCAATAATCAGTAAGCAAATACACAATGGTTGGGTCTGCACATTCAATCTTCATTGCTTCATTAAAATTAACAATGTGGTCTCGATTGCATATGATTGTCTAAAGAAGCGCTTTTATCATGTGTCATATGATTGTCTAAAGAAGCGCTTTTATCATGTGTCATATGATTGTCTAAAGAAGTGCTTTTAACATGTGTCATCTAATCACATTTGACTTCATCTACGGCAGTCCAATGACTTTCTTCCCACGTGTCTGCATCGTGATCTTCATATTCTTGGTTCAATACCAACTCATCTTTAGTAGTGTTTGTTTGAGAACCTAATTCAGATACACAACGGTTCTCCAATTCCAGATCAGTAAGCAAATACATAACGGTTCTCCAATTCCAGATCGGTTCAGTCTTCATTGCTTCATTAAAATTAACAAGGCGGTCTCGGTTGCATGAAGCTTTGATGTATGTTGCAAGTTAAATCCACGATCTTTGTGAGAATGTTCTCGAAATTGGTTATAGAAACCACTAGTAGAAGAACTCGACACGTCTTCTATGATGATCCGAAACATTACGAACCACTAGCAGAAGAACCCGACACAAACAAGTGATGATCCGAAACATTCCGAACCACTAGCAGAAGAACCTGACACAAACAAGTTCTCCGCAGTTTGTTATTCAGATATCTTTTCGGTTATCTTTCCAAACTACAACACACGATAACTTTAAACTTTATATTGTGTGATTTGACCAGGAAAAGATTGGAGGTGATTTGTACTTTTAATAAGCTGTCACAGTTGTCAAATTCGTTGCATGCATTCATAAGTGTTTGTGTTTTCTAGGTCGTTTAAATTAACCAACAAACATTGATCGTGGATTTAACTTGAAACAGGTTTTTACCTCATGAAAAGGAAAGAAACAAATATTCTAAACCCTAGCTGGAAACCAACCAATAAAATCCGAATACTGAAAAACATCAGTAACCATTTTTCCTTTTCCTTCAATTTCGAGAACATTCTCCCTAACATGATAAAAGCGCTTATTTTGCTAGTGGGTTTTATGAGTCAAAGTTAACTTTCAGATTCAGGAAGACATGTCGGGTTCTTTACTCAACCCCGCATTGATAGCTTCTGTTTTACTACAGTCATACGACACATCAACCGAGACTGCATATACCTAACACAAGATCTAAATCGCAAAAGTCATCCGGCTCACTCAATCTTTGCCCGCAAAAACATGAGAAAAAATAATCCTAGAGCTACAAGGCTCAAAAATAGCTCATGGAAACGGGCGTATTGGGTCAATATGCAAGGCAAACAAGTAGGACAATCGCTTGATTTCTCATGCTCAATTTTATACAAAAAGAACATGTTACTTGACGGTGTTCCTTACACGAGCGAACTCCCTTTTTGTGTTTACCTTATTTATTTATCAAAAAAATTGAGTGCTTTTCGATACTTATATTGATTTGATTAATATGCCACAAAAATTGTTAAAGAGAGCTTTACATTATTATTATTATTATTATTATTATTATTGTTTTTGTTTTTTTATAATATATATATATATATATATATATATATATATATATATATATATATATTTGACAACAAAGCTCAAGCGATAAACCATCTCCCCACACTTGAATTGTACATCGCCCTCGATGTACAACAAAAAATTGAATAAGCAATGGAAATGCGAATTCAATACAAATAAAGGAAGGTAGGAACATGAAAACTCCCCAGAAATATAAAGGCTAGAATCGGAGCAAGACGAAGTAAACATGAGCATCAACAACGAACTACCAAGCCATCCATCAAGCAAACACTCATCGAGCCAACACTTCACACTTAGCAAACATGATCAAATTCATAAGAATTTACCCAACCCATTTTACCCCCTTAACCCAAGCCAAGTTACAACCCAAACAAGACCTCATGATTTATGTTATATTTTTGTCAAGTGATTAGATTTGATCCTTCCACAAGCTTATAATATCGCATAGTTATCGACTTGGCATCGATTGTTCTAAACATACTCCACAAATTGTATGTGCACCTATATTTAGCCGAGTGTGTGTGAACATTATGAGGATGTAAGGTGAACTTGTAGGGATTTCTAAGATGGACCATTGCTCACAAACATATTTTGCATACCCCCTTGTCGGTTCTTTCTTTATTTCGAGCACTCCTTGATTGTTATAACCCGAATTATTTATTTGTGCTTATGAAATGCTAGTTGAGATGATTGCCATTGAGAGAGTTTCGTTCATTTTGGTTTGCTTGAGGACAAACAAAGTTCAAGTGTGGGGATGTTTGATGTATAAGAATTTATACATCTTTTAAACATTAAATATGCCCCGTTTATGCAAAAACTCTTTGTATTTTCATTGATTTTGGTACTCATTTGAGTTGTTTGTCAAAATACAGGTCCGGGCTTCGGCCCGGTGTTGAAACGGAGGCTTTAGGAGCAAAATAGAGCAAAAATGAAGCATTCCAGCAAACTGCCAGATATGGCACTACTGTGCCAATCATCGGCACGACCGTGCCAGCCCATCCAGCATCGGCACTCTCGCAAGCACTATCAGTCAGCAAGCACACCATCGAAGATCAAGGGTCCGCACGACAGTGTCGATCATAGGCATGACCGTGCCAGGTCAAAATCAACCTCAGATCAGCTCATTTCCGAGATCGCACCAGTCATCATCGAACGTTCATCGGTACGCACGACCACGCCATGGTCCGGCACGGTCGTGCCACCTCGGAAACATTTGAGCGGGGTTTTTCCCGAAATGGTAACAAACAGGGTCAACAGACGAAAAAATGACTCTGACACTTGCCGAGCACGACCATGCCAAAAGGTGGCATGGTAGAGCCAAACGCCCAGCAGTTTAAATACGAGTTTCTAGCTCATTTTCTAGGGAGTTGGAGCATTTTGGTGAAGTTTTCTCTCAAGAATCTGGTCTTGGAAGCTTGTTGGAGCCAAGAGGGAGCCTTGAAGAAGACTTAATCACTTGAAGATCTACTCAAACACCATTTAATCTTGTCTTTAACTTGGTTAGCTTACTAGTTACATTATGAACAATTTATGCTTTCTTGCACTTGATTTGGTAGTCATGAGCCTTATGGGCTAAACATTTGTGTTGTCTAAACTATGTTGAAGCTTATGAACATGTGATAATATGGAAGAAGATGTGATGATTGTTTTTGTTAATCTTCATAGTGACACTTAATCTTGTTCTTGGAGTTCATGTGCATGTTTAAAGTCCTTGTTCTTAAATGTTTGCTCATAAGTATTTACATGTTGTGTTGGAAAGCCCATGTAAAGATTATGATTATTGAATCTTGTTAACTTATTAGTATGATTCATAGCATGAAACTAGGAATGGTAATTGCTAATATGATGTGAATGATGATTTGAACATGTGTATGGATTCTTGCATCTAGGTTTGGAAAGATTAAAAGTATGTTTATATGAATTCTATAGTTTGTGTTCATGTTTGTTTGATGATTCAGGCCAAGGATGTTATCTAGCATGACCATACTTGTGGTTCATATCAAGAACATGATGATAGTGCCACTTACTTGAAACCAAGTTAGGGTAATTAGTGTGTTGTTCATATTAGTTTTCCCTAATTTGTAGAGTTAGGAGTTTTGACAAACAAATAGCTCATGATTAAAGATTAACATCAACTTAGCAAGTGAACTTAAAAGAATAATTTTCAGGTGATTAGAATGTTAATTCACTTTAAGTTTTCCTAAGAATTATAAGACTAAGAAACTTTGATTGGGGATTTAGTTGAAATTAGAGTTTGCATCATCACTAATCCTTCCCCTTTGTTGTCACATGTTTTGTCACACCCCGATATTTCCACGTATTACCGGTGGGCCCGGTGGGGAGTATCGTGACGTAGTTGATATCATCATAGTCAAATAATCACAGTTCAATGCACAGCAGAAGTCTAAAGTAAATATATTACAACCCGATTCAAAAGTAATATCAATATTACAAACGGATTGTAAGATGGGTCCACAGACGGATCTTAAAACAGAAAGATAAACACTGTTCAACAGACTTTAGAAGTCTAGAACTTGCAAGATTCCTTATTAATGCCCTGAGCTCCCAACCAATTACGTACAGTCCCTGTCACTTAATCTTTTTGGAAAATACGTCAGTTTACACTGGTAAATGCAATTAACTGACTCTTTTGAAAATGTTTTAAGAAAATTGATTTGCATGCACAAGGCACAAATATTCTTTTATAACTTGGGACAATTATTTTAAAACTAATCTTGTATACAGATTTATATGTTCGTTATACATTCAGGGCCCGATGTTAGAAACCGAGTCAAGATTAACAGACACACCACAAGTATAGGCCCACAAGAGAGTGAGATACCGTTTCCCTTATGCAACTGTCAGGTGTATACCTACACCCCGTGCTTAAGACATGGCCATTTCTTAATAATGATGCCAAGCATATCCGGGACATGGTCATTAACCCCCAAAGGCTTTTATTTCAAACAAGACAGATTAAAAAGGGTTACCTCAATAATTTAATCACAATCCGATTAAACATTTAATACCCGACCAAGCGGTATTATTATAATACCGAATCCCAAGCCCGTATAGGGAAAATAAGTTAAGAGTATTTACCTGAGCTTAAATGCAATTTATACTCAGCTATATATTCTAATCAGCAAGCACAAGTACCTCTAATGGGGCTCTTAATCTGGAACGAAGGTTTTATTTACCTATTAGATTCCTAACGGGTCTTATTTAAGTTTAAACTTAGACCGGTTAGTTTTAAGGAAAGGTTTACGGTTCAAAACGCAAGATTAAGCTAAGACTGGATTAGAATGTGATTTAGACCCGACAAGTATGGAGACTTGTATAATATGGGTAAACTAAACACATTCTGGATTTTGAGACAAAAATGATAAGTTTTGACCCGTTTCGGTTAATTTATGCAAACTAGTTACATAAACCGCACCGAACGCGTAAAATGCATAACGGGTAAACAAATGAGTCATGAACAGGTTTTCTAAGTTAATATGCCCTAAATATGTTGTGATATCAGTAGGATACCATCCATTATGCCCAAAACGAATTTAAACTCAAATTATGCCCCGTAGGGGTATTTTGGTCATTTTAAAGCTTATAAAAGAGATTAAATATTAATCTGAGATTCAGGTCTGATATAATCAGTAAAAATAATCAATTTAATAAGTTATATCAGTAGGGTATTGCATATGTGTGAAATTTATCATTTATAACCAAACTATGCACCGAATGGGCATTTTGGTAATTTCACATAGGCTTTAAAGGTCAAATCCGGAAATCTGGGTTCAAAACTTTTACTTACTATTAAATTATAAAAAATTACTTAAAACATCAGTAGGTATTAAGTCTTATATGTTAAAAATAGTTTTAACTCATACTATGCGTTTAAAACGGGTAAAAAGGCGGTTTTAAGCGATTTCCAGGTTTTATAAGAAAAACTGATATTTTTATCATTCCAGAAGGCTTAAAATATTTTATTTATCATATAAAATCAGTAGCAAAAGGTTTGGTATCAAAATGTTATGTAAAACTCATTTTATAAGCAAAAAGGGTATAACCGACAATTACCGAATCAAAGCTAGAACCCTATGTTATGCTCAGCTTAAAAATAAATAAAAATCTTCAAAAATCCCAAAATATTATATTACATCAGTGTGTAAAAAGTTTGGTATAAAAATTTGGGTTTAAATAGGCTATATGCTAATTATGCCGTTTAATTAATAAAAATCTTCTTAATTACGATATTGAGCATCACTCCTATTCTAGACCTCAAATTGATGTCAAAATTTTATGACATGTTTATAATTCAGTAACAAAGGTTTTTGTCCTCTCATATTTCAAAAAAATCTTGTTTTAAGGTCAAAAGGGCATAATGGTCAACATTTAGGCATATAACGGAAACATGCAAATGAATCGGATAAATTAGGAACCAAGTTGTATAATCACAGAGAGTTATACTAATACTTACATATAACCTGGTCCTAAAAGAGCTCTAAGGCATATCTAAACTAAGCTAAATCGGGTCAGAATTGAAAGTCAAATAAAAAGTCAACTTTTGCGACTTTCGGTTGCGAACCGAGCCTAAATTCAGAATTGTCGGGTTGAACATGCTTTAAACATGTTCTTATACTAATTACCAAGTTATTTAAGTGTTAAAACCTGTTCCATAACTTCTGTATTATTAATTATGAATTTATTACCAAAAACTGACTCGTTTGACTTTTTATTAAGAGGTTTGACCCGACAATTGACTGAGTAAACGTGGTAATTAGGAGGTGCCCTTTTGAGGGTTTAACACCTACCTAATTACGGTCACGTAGCCATGTTCGTTGCGAATAATGGCTCAACCGTTTAAAAGTCAAAGCTTTTATCGTAAACGCTTGACTTTTCGGTTTTCTAAGCAAAGTCAAAATAACTAGCCACAAGAGGACACTTACAAAGGGTCCAATGAACTGAATGAAGGTTCCCAAAGGTTTAGGCTCCTCCTAGTTGAGAGTAAGAGCAGATTTTTGGAAAGTGGTGTGCTTGAACAAAGGAACCCACCTCCTATTTATAGTTTTCGGGATCTCGTAGGATGGTGACAAGTGTCGGGAGGTTATAACTAGATTAAGACAGGTGTAATACCATCTTATAAAACAGTTGGCAGCCCCTAGAGTCGGATATGTGAGTATGGCAGCTAGTTTTAACAAACACCAGCAGCAAAAACAAGTTTCTACAGACCTGGGGACCTCGCGCCCCGCGTAGGACAAGTCTACAGCCTACGCGGCCGCCTAAGACCAGCAGCAACTTTCAGAAGTTGCAACTTTGGTCCCTACACTTGCTAAATGCCATTTCTGACTCCTTTGAAGCCCGTTATCCTCATTTCAAGGCTCTATCATGATGCCTAAACATAGGGAATATAAAACATGCTCAAAAATATGTCGGATGTCGGTTCGTTTGGTCATACGGTCACGTTGTTCGACTAATTACGACGAAACACGAACGGACGCGAAAAACGATCCAATTTACACGACGAATGGAATTTTATCATTCCGAACACTAAAATAAAATATTTTAGTGGTTACATAATTTTTTGGATGTCCGAATATATTCAGAATGTAAGATATGCGCGAAAATGCAAACTTGTGCACTTTTTGACACTTTTAGTCCCTGCTTGACTTAAAAGTTTGTTTTTGCGCACCAAACACCTCCAAGCCTATATCTAAGATATATAAAGGATAATTAGGGCATGTTTAACTCATGGTCATATTCCGGAAAGTCCGATACCATACGAATCGACATACTTTTGCAGTTTGACGCAAATAGTCCTTTAATCGCACAAAGTAGCACGAAATGTCGTTTAATGATATCCAAGCATTCCATGGCCCATAATGGGTATTCCCAAGAATTAGTTTAAATATTTATACGCTCGCGTTCTCTTAAATGCTCACCAAAAGGCGTAGATTCAAAAGTTGACGCTTTTGGTCCCTTTAATGCGCAAACTTGCGCATATCATCGTTTAATAGCCTCGAAGCCTTATCTAATCCATATTAGGCATTCTTGCGAGTATTATTAAATATCACGATGCTTCGGGTTTGCTAAAAGGTCATTCAGAGGTATAATTAAACATATTGACACTTTTAACCCCTTAAACTTGCAAAGTTTCGCGTAACGTCACTTAAAGGCATAAAAAGCCCTTAATGGCCAATATTAGGCATTCCCGAGAGTATAATCAATTATCATGAAGCTCTCGGTTTGTTAAAAGGTCACTCAGAGGTAAGAATTAACATGTTGACGCTTTTAACCCTTCATTGCGCAAACTTTCAATTAATTACGCAAACAGCTACTCTTGATCAACAAGTGGCTCATTTGCGAATATGATTACCGTATAACGTTATTCAGAGGCTTATAACAAGCATGTTAACATTTCTAGTCCTTCTATAATCAAAGTTTTTGATTTTTCGCAAAATTTGTCCCTCAAATTCATCCTTTGACTTTATTAGGGTTTATTACACGTGTCAATACATCATTGGACGTGTTTTTACGAGGTGTTACATCCTCACCCCCTTAAAAGAAATCTCGACCTCGAGATTTGCTAAAGTAATAGGAGTACTTTCTGACGTAACCTGGATTTAACCTCCATAGCATAATTGGGCCTCTAAGGGCATCTCAGTTGACCTATACAATAGGTACATAATCTCTTTCGGAGCTTCTTAACTTGTCGATTCTTAATCTATACAGGTTTCTCATCAATCCATAAATCTTCATTGGTCTGCATATCATTATGTGATAATGCGTCTCGACTTATTGGCGAAACATATCCTCAAATCACTCGTGTGGAACACATTGATTTCCATCAAGCTCCTCAGGTAAGTTTTAGCTTATAGCTTACCAATCTTGATATATTCTATTTCCTTGAAAGCTTCTAGATATCAGCACTTAACTAGCCTGGTAAAAATTCATCACACCCTTCATAGGGTGATACCTTCAGTTGCACCTTATTCCTTATTAAGGACATAAGAGGGTTGCGACTTTCATTAATCCTTGATTTTCTGCCGATTACTGGCAGTTTCTAGACGATCATAAATTCATATGATCTTTTTCGTCGTTCCCAGGGTAATCTTTCAGATCCTGATAATTGGACTTACCAAAATTCCGTCCATCAACAGACCTTTAACATGTCATTTATACAAAGTTTCCAAAGGAGCAACCTTGATAGTTATATATTAACTATTACAGAGAAGCTTATTTAAAGTGAGATGGTTATTCCAGCTACAGCTTATAACCAATCTTAAGGAATAGCTAATCCTTACAGTTAGTCGAACAAATCGACGATCCTGGGTAGCTTATGGCGGTTCTTAATTGTTGCCTAAATAGGGTTGCGGTATTCAATGCATAAGCAAATTGAACCGTCTTTCTTAATTAACAATACCGAATTCTCAGAATATTGAGTTAGGTTTTACGAACCTTTATCTTAAAAACTCATTTAATCAGGGTTTCAATTCTTCCAATAATGATGGTGCTAATCGTCATGGAGATTTCACAATAATGCAGTCCTATACAGGATATAAATCTTAACTCTACTTGCCTTTCAGGAGGTAAATAGGGTAGTCCTAGGAGAAGATAATCAAGACACAAGGAGATTACAGAGATTTTCCAAATCTCAAGCTCCGGTTCGTCTATCTTTGTCTGTGTCAGATAAATAACACATTTCCTTTACAAATCCATGGATACCTTATTCAGAGACACTTACTTGGACAACTCCAATCTGGATATCTTCTTTGAATACCATTAGTTGACTTTAGTACAATATGACCATTGGGATATCTCAATGGTTCCATGCATTAAACCTCCATACTGATCAGGCATGGAAGCAATCTATGGGACACATTAAGATACACCAATCCTCATATGGCACTTTCATCATACAGTCTGGTATTTACAATTGACAAAAATCAAAGAGATATCAACTAACATATACTAGCGTACTTCATCTGGAGGAAGGGTACTCTAGAGTTTTACGACTGAAGATTTCTGACAGGAACAAAAGAAATGGTTCCTATGATTTTCGTCTGTAAGTTTTACCTTACGCTTAATTTCTGAGGTTCTTTTGAAAGATTTTAAAAGTTTACTATACTTATCATTTATGATGGAATTATTGGTATCCTATTCAAAACAGAACTTTTGGAGTTTATTCTACTTCATATTTTATGCTTAGGGTTCTATCAGGCAGATTTAATAACTTACAAATTTATTATCCATAAACGACTTATCTGCACCCGAATCGAACAATACCCATTCATATACATCATTGATAAGGAACGTACCGGTTATAACATTGTCATCTTGTATGGCCTCTTTTGCACCTATCTGAAAGACCTTAGCGTTGGTCTTCTTAACTTCTTCAAGCTTCTTTGCATATTTTGGGCAATTTGACTTGATATGCCCCTTCCCGTTACAGTTGTCACAAGTCGCGTCTCTTATCTTCTTGAATTTTAATGTTTTATGCTCACTAGATTTGTAGATCCCACAAGCCCTAGGTTGCGATTGGGATTTTGATTCGAACCTGCACTTCCCATAATGGCGCTTCTTGCAGGTCTTGCATACAGGTTTCTCGTTGGGCTTTTGTTTGTTTTCCTTAAGCTCAAGCTTACCCTTTTTCATAGAAGTCTGGAAGTTATCTTTTTCCTCTTCCTTTTTAGTTCATTCTTTGCACTCGAGGCATGAACAAGATCTTTCTTGTGAGTAAGGAAGTGTGGTTTTAGATGAGATTTGGAGCAGGTAGCATTGGGATCCTTGAACTTTTTCACGGCCTTCCGCACAGCCTTTCCAACAGCTGCGTCTATCATAGCTTGGAGAACATCTTTTTCAATTTGGAGGTTCACAATTGTAGTATTTTTAGCATGCGTCGCATCATCAATAACACGATCGACAGTTGTCTTATCTGAGTTTGTCATACTCGAGACTTGGTTCCTAATCACCAAATGAAACAATTACTTAGTTGCCATCCAACAACCGCTATTCATCATTCTGATGACCTCACATATACTAACCATGGTATCATTAAACCATACAGGCTAATATAGTACGAACATTCTCAATGAACGTTATTTAGATACGTATATATATCAATTATACCTAGCCTAGGCCATAAAAGACCATCAATGGCAATTAAGGTTTGGACCTGGTCCATCATCTTTTTGACAGGGGATCAAATGTCACATCTGTCTTGATCATATTGATGATTTTGGATAGTTTGAAAGCTTTTCATAAGGACATTGGATAAGAGTGATTCTTAGTGGATGTAAAGCATCCATCTAAAGTTGTTGAAGTATTCTCTAATCTATCATCAGCCAATTCTACCTTGCGTTATACGTCTAGAGTCTTAATCAGGCGGATATAACCGTTTTCAACATTTATGGTCCACAATAGACTTATCTGCGTCAGAATCAAACAAATTCCCGCATAAACATCATTGATAAAGAAAGCTACCTGTTATGATGTTACCTTCTGTACTGCCTCCTGGGTGTTCATCTGGAAGGCTCACGCGTTTGTTTCCTTGGCCTCTTCAGGCTTCTTCTGATTCCTAGGGCAGTTAGTCTTGATATGCCCTTTCTCGTTGCAACCATAACAGGTTGCATCCTTCAACTTGCAATCCAAGGTCTTATGCTCCTTGGACTTGCAGATTCCACAAGGTAGAGGTTGAGATTCAAATCTGCATTTCCCGAGGTGGTATTTCCTACAGGGTTTGCACTTGGTCTTTTCACCCGTCTGTTGGTTGTCCTTCTTAAACCCAGAACTCTTCTTACGATCGGAGTTCTCCTTTTTCTTATCAGCACTACGTGAGTTCTCATCCTCACATTTCCTTTTCCTTTCTTCAGAATCCTTGAGCGATCTCTGCCTAACCGCATCAAGGGTAAGAGATAACGACAGATCAGCCGCTGACCTAAAGGTGGTAGGTCTTGATGCCTTCACACTGGCTTTGATCTACGGAGCTAAACCTCCAATAAAACGAGCTATGCGTTTTGGTTCCAGCGTAACCAGATAAGGAACCAAACGAGACATAGTGTTGAAGCTCATAAGATATGCCTGACAATCTAAGTTCTTCATGACCAAGGTCAAGAAGTCAGTCTCAATTTTCTCAACTTCATGTTGAGGACAATAAATTTCCTTGATAAGAGCAACGAACTGATCCCAAGTCAAGTTGTATAACGGGATCTTCCCTGTAGCTTGGATTAGGGACCTCCACCAAGCTAACGCCTCACCCTTAAACGATTGTGACACAAATTTCACAATGTCCTGTTCTGCACAACCACTAATATCAACCACTGCATCCATTTCATCGAGCCACGTCAGGCAATTGATGGCTCCCTTTTCTCCTGTGAAGTCTCTAGGCTTGCAGGAGACAAAATATTTATATGAACAGGTTTTAACACGTGGCTCTTGATGAAGCACAACCTGTCTAGACAGAACACTCCTCTGATTCGATGAGTGATGAGAATCGTCCTTATGAGATACATGCGTTGGGAAGGTGGTTTTGCATGAGGCACAGACTGAGTTCTGGTGCGAGTTCCACTTGATTCATTATACTGCCTGTCAAGGGCTCGAGTAACGGCATTATCTATTAATGTCTGTAGTTCTGCACCAGCTATATTAACTCTGGTAGCATCATTATTCTCCCTCGGGTGGCTGTTAACCTCATCAGATCCAGCCATGTAGCTTGATTGCTACACAAATTTTGACAAAGATTTATTCGGGAGTTCATTATGGAATCATCATTTAGACGATTCATTAACCATGGTAATACAAACCATATTGCTTAATTTGTTAATTATATTTAATTAGTATTTTCATTATAATTTATCCTAGTTATAAAACATTAAGGATACTATCAGTGGCACAAAAGGCCTAGTCACAAGGACATTTTTAATTCATAAACCATGATTTCAGAGAATCAAGGCATTAAGGTTTGAACATAGTTCATTACCTTCTCTTGACAGAGAGTCGTAGATTGCTACTGTCTTATTGTCTCAGAGGACAATAAACATGGCCCGTAGGCACTTTATCACTAATGGATGTTTAAATATATAATCATCTTAATTGATGATTTGAACCCATGATTCTAGATCATTAGGCTAAGTAAGGGATTGGAAATTCCCAATATCAAGATGACAAGTGTGATTTTATCGCATCATTGTTGTCAGGAGTGTTAACCTGTTTTCAGATGTTAACAAGGATCTGAATCTTTTTAAACAGGTTTTACCATCATAGCTAGGTCTTTGATGACGTATAAGCTAGGTTATACCTTTTAAGATTCTTTTCAACATATACAGGCAGATCAATTATAAAAAAAATGAATGATATTTTGTTTTATTTCATATATTCTATTCATATATAAAGAAAACTGAAATTTAAATAAGGTACTCCAATAAATTTTTAAAAGGAGTACATAATTGCCCTAAACGGGACTTGAAGGAAATAACATTGTCCATGAAGGGACTAAAAGATAAATATGTCCTTATAAGGACTAATAAAGATACGAAATTCTGCAAAAGGAGTTCCATCTTCTTCACTTTATTTCTGGATGTTTTCTCCTTGGTTGCACGTTTATCCTAGCCGTGGTACGAAGCTCGGCATTTCTAGGTTTCGGATGTGGAGAATTTCCATTATGGCTTATTTGCTTGGCGCCATATTCAAAATACATAAAATCGAAAAACAATATTTTACTGAATAGGTATGAGAGTATTCCTGTGTTAAGTCTAGACTCAGAAGGTCAAGGGAATGTGCTACTGTGTCATTGAGACTAAACACAAAAGGCTAGTGTTTAATTCACTCAATGTTGGCTCTGATACCAACCTGTCACACCCCGATATTTCCACGTATTACCTGTGGGCCCAGTGGGGAGTATGGTGACGTAGTTGATATCATCATAGTCAAATAATCACAGTTCAATGCACAACGAAAGTCTAAAGTAAATATATTACAACCCGATTCAAAAGTAATATCAATATTACAAACGGATTGTAAGATGGATCCACATATGGATCTTAAAACAGAAAGTTAAACACTGTTCAACAGACTTTAGACGTCTAGAACTTGCAAGATTCCTTATTAACGCCCTGAGCTCCCAGCCAATTACGTACAGTACCTGTCACTTAATCTTTTTGGAAAATACGTCAGTTTACACTGGTAAATACAATTAACTGACTCTTTTGAAAATGTTTTAAGAAAATTGATTTGAATGCACAAGGCACAAATATTCTTTTATAACTTGGGACAATTATTTTAAAAATAATCTTGTATACAGATTTATATGTTCGTTATACATTCAGGGCCCGATGTTAGAAACCGAGTCAAGATTAACTGACACACCACAAGTATAGGCCCACAAGAGAGTGAGATACCATTTCCCTTATGCAACGGTCAGGTGTATGCCTACACCCCGTGCTTAAGACGTGGCCATTTCTTAATAATGTTGCCAAGGATATCCGGACATGGTCATTAACCCCCAAAGGCTTTTATTTCAAACAAGACAGATTAAAACGGGTTACCTCAATAATTTAATCACAATCTGATTAAACATTCAATACCCGACCAAGCGGTATTATTATAATACCGTATCCCAAGCCCGTATAGGGAAAATAAGTTAAGAGTATTTACCTGAGCTTAAATGCAATTTATACTCAGCCGTATATTCTAATCAGCAAGCACAAGTACCTCTACTGGGGCTCTCAATCTGGAACGAAGGTTTTATTTACCTATTAGATTCCTAACGGGGCGGCTTATTTAAGTTTAAACTTAGACCGGTTAGTTTTAAGGAAAGGTTTACGGTTCAAAACGCAAGATTAAGCGAAGACCGGATTAGAATGTGATTTAGACCCGACAAGTATGGAGACTTGTATAATATGGGTAAACTAAACACATTCTGGATTTTGAGACAAACATGATAAGGTTTGACCCTTTTCGGTTAATTTATGCAAACTAGTTACATAAACCGCACCGAACGCGTAAAATGCATAACGGGTAAACAAATGAGTCATGAACAGGTTTCCTAAGTTAATATGCCCTAAATATGTTGTGATATCAGTAGGATACCTTCCACTATGCCCAAAACGAATTTAAACTCAAATTATGCCCCGAAGGGGTATTTTGGTCATTTTAAAGCTTATAAAAGAGATTAAATATTAATCTGAGATTCAGGTCTGATATAATTAGTAAAAATACTCAATTTAATAAGTTATATCAGTAGGGTATTGCATATGTGTGAAATTTATCATTTATAACCAAACTATGCACCGAAGATGCATTTTGGTAATTTCACATAGGCTTTAAAGGTCAAATCCGGAAATCTGGGTTCAAAACTTTTACTTATAGTTAAATTATAAAAATTTACTTAAAACATCAGTAGGTATTAAGTCTTATATGTTAAAAATAGTTTTAACTCATACTATGCGTTTAAAACGCGTAAAAAGGCGGTTTTAAGCGATTTCCGGGTTTTATAAGAAAAGCTAATATTTTTATCATTCCAGAAGGCTTAAAATATTTTATTTATCATATAAAATCAGTAGCAAAAGGTTAGGTATCAAAATTTTATGTAAAACTCATTTTAGAAGCAAAAAGGGTATAACCGACAATTACCGAATCAATGCTAGAACCCTATGTTAAGCTCAGCTTAAAAATAAATAAAAATCTTCAAAAATCCTAAAATATTATATTACATCAGTGGGTAAAAATTTTGGTATAAAAATTTGGGTTTAAATAGGCTATATGCTAATTATGCCGTTTAATTAATAAAAAGCTTCTTAATTACGATATTGAGCATAACTCCTATTCTAGACCTCAAATTGATGTCAAAATTTTAGGACATGTTTATAATTCAGTAAAAAAGGTTTTTGTCCTCTCATATTTTAAAAAATCTCATTTTAAGGTCAAAAGGGCATAATGGTCAACATTTAGGCATATAACGGAAACATGCAAATGAATCGGATAAATTAGGAACCAAGTTGTATAATCACAGAGGGTTATACTAACATATAACCTGGTCCTAAAAGATCTCTAAGGAATATCCAAACTAAGCTAAATCGGGTCAGAACTGAAAGTCAAAGCAAAAGTCAACTTTTGCGACTTTCGGTTGCGAACCGAGCCTAAATTCAGAATTGTCGGGTTGAACATGCTTTAAACATGTTCTTATATTAATTACCAAGTTATTTAAGTGTTAAAACCTGTTCCATAACTTCTGTATTATTAATTATGAATTTATTAGCAAAAACTGACTCGTTTGACTTTTTATTAAGAAGTTTGACCCGACAATTGACTGAGTAAACGTGGTAATTAGGAGGTGCCCTTTTGAGGGTTTAACACCTACCTAATTACGGTCACGTAGCCATGTTCATTGTGAACAATGGCTCAACCGTTTAAAAGTCAAAGCGTTTATCACAAACGCTTGACTTTTCGGTTTTCTAAGCAAAATAAAAATAACTAGCCACAAGAGGACACTTACAAAGGGTCCGATGAACTGAATGAAGGTTCCCAAAGGTTCAGGCTCCTCCTAGTTGAGAGTAAGAGCAAATTTTTGGAAAGTGGTGTGCTTGAACAAAGAAACCCACCTCCTATTTATAGTTTTCGGGATCTCGTAGGATTATGACAAGTGTCGGGAGGTTATAACCAGATTAAGACAGGTGTAATACCATCTTATAAAATAGTTGGCAGCCCCTAGAGTCGGATATGTGAGTATGGCTGCTAGTTTTAACAAAAACCAGCAGCAAAAACAAGTTTCTGCAGACCTGGGGACCTCGCGCCCCGCGTAGGACAAGTCTACAGCCTACGCGGCATGCCTAAGACTAGCAACAACTTTCAGAAGTTGCAAAATTGGTCCCTGCACTTGCTAAATGCCATTTCTGACTCCTTTGAAGCCTGTTAACCTCATTTCAAGACTCTATCATGATGCCTAAACATAGGGAATATAAAACATGCTCAAAAATATGTCGGATGTCGATTCGTTTGGTCGTACAGTCACGTTGTTCGACTAATTACGACGAAACACGAACGGACGCGAAAAACGATCAAATTTACACGACGAATGGAATTTTATCATTCCGAACACTAAAGTAAAATATTTTAGTGGTTACATAAATTTTTGGATGTCCGGATATATTCAGAATGTAAGATATGCGCGAAAATGCAAACTTGTGCACTTTTTGACACTTTTAGTCCCTGCTTGACTTAAAAGTTTATTTTTGCGCACCAAACACCTCCAAGCCTATATCTAAGCTATATAAAGGATAATTAGGGCATTTTTAACTCATGGTCATATTCCGGGAAGTCCGATACCATACAAATCGACATACTTTTGCAGTTTGACGCAAATAGTCCTTTAATCGCACAAAGTAGCGCGAAATGTCGTTTAATGATATCCAAGCCTTCCACGGCCCATAATGGGTATTCCCAAGCATGAGTTTAAATATTGCTACACTCTCGTTCGCTTAAGTGCTCACCAAAATGTAACACCCTAGTTACTAATTAACGATTTTATATGTAATTACCAACAATTAGATGTGTAATTAAGACTACACATATTATAAAAATACGGGTTTATTAAAACTTTTATAAATCATAAGTTATTCTACATAACGTGATCGAATTCGTTGTTTAAAAATTACAACGTAGCAAAGTGCGGAAGCGTGTATCTTTATCGTGTTCGGTTCTTCGCTGAGCTTGATCGTCTTCCGGCATCCAGGGTGTACCTACATTTCATAAACATGAAATGCTTTAGTCATACGGGGTTTAAATCATGTCCGAACGATGTCCGGGAAACAATTGATTTTCAAATGAAAAACAAAATATATAAAAAATATCTCCACCGTAATTTACGGTGGGACCGTAAATTACGGTGGCACCTGGGTTTCTATTCTTCCACCGTACAACAGACAATTTGCACCGTAACCAATTCAACTCCACCGTAATTTACGGTGGGACCGTAAATTACGGTGGACTCTGCATCCAGCTTCTCTAGTTTGTCGTAATTTGACACGAAATCATTCGTATCTTTCAAACCGCTTATCCATTTGACCTACCGTTTCTTTCTACATATTTGTAATTTGATTCTCCATCATATGGAGTTAAAACCCGACATCCGGCTTGATAAAATTTAAGACTTTTAAGTCTTCGGCTTATTACTCTTTTACCAAAATTTGACCCGTTTACGCATTTTATCAAACAAACGTATTTGTTCAATTCCTATATCACATACATCTCTTTAATTTAATATTACCTACCATTTTAGGTTCTAATCATAGGTTTATTACACAATTTAAACCCGTTTTCACTTGTATGCTTGTTTTGACCCGTTACGGGTACTTAAGCACTTCCGAGCCTAAAATTGATTTCAATTGCTTTTATAATTATTCTAAATATTTATCTAATCATAAAACTCATTTCCAAAAAACTTTTAAAGGTTGTTTGCTCAATTTAACCTCCAAGGGCATTTTGGTCCATTTTAGTCCTTTAATAACAATGAAGGACTTTTGAAAGTATATTTGACCCATAATCCCTCTTTTAACCTATGATTTTGTTTGAAAAGTCATTAAGCTTTCCAAACGCAATGTTCATTACTTAAAACATTTGGTCTACCTATCAAGTAACCAAATGTCCATTTTGACCTCTTTTAACACTCTTGAACCTCATGTTCTAAATGAGTGTTACCCTATTTCACATACCTGGCGCAGATCAATATATTGACCCGTTTTTAATACCTTGCTTTTATAACCGCTAATTCATAGCGTTGCTAACACCAATTTGACATTTACACCTGAAATAATATAGCTCGACAATAATCATTAGTCGTTATCGTCAAAGGGTGATATCTTCACCTTTTGACCCATTTGGTCTAAATGACCGATTATTTTGGCGAGATGATATTTATTACCATCTCATCTATACGACTCGCTTCGGTTTACACCGTGTGGCCATTTCACTTATTAATTTTTTTTCTTAATGCTTTTTAGCCTATCATGGCTTACGCCTTACAGTGTCTTTCAAAATCAATAGTTATGGTCAACGCATGACCAATTTACCGTTTTACCCTTATTGTTTGTTTTGGTTTCCCTATAAGGTAACCATTCAAAAGTTCCTTCTCCATTTGTCATAAAATGATCGAATTACCGAATTAATTCCTTTTAAACCATC
This sequence comes from Helianthus tuberosus, assembly GCA_030545235.1. Lineage (NCBI taxonomy): Eukaryota > Viridiplantae > Streptophyta > Magnoliopsida > Asterales > Asteraceae > Helianthus > Helianthus tuberosus. Next base: position 1,213,814 of record JARYGA010036772.1, on the reverse strand, counting down.
AACATGGTTTCTTGTCATGCTCGAATACCTTGTTCCGTACGTTTACACGTCGGAACATCATACCTCAATTATGTATTTATCTTATTCGTAACTAATACGATAAGAGAATATTCTAACATATAAGACTAGTGTAAGCTATACTTACCTTGCATCCCGTTTACGCTTTTCCTTTATGCTTGACTCGTTCGACCCGCTTTCTTCCCAAGCTTCACCTAGCTTGTTAAGCGCCAACTATCATCATAATTCGTAAGATGGTTAGTTTAGTCATTATCAATCATGACTATTCCCACCTTACGTTTTTCATATAAAAATTTAGTGTTCCTCATATTGTAGGTCGGTTTGACTTTTTAAAAGTCAAATCGCCAATTAACACATATGATTGCATTATCAAGCTCACAAGGCTCAATTAAGCACATTATCAACACTTAGTGAACATCATCTTTTGAGATGACAAATTAACTAACATGTCATCCCATTCCTACCTCAAGTAATGATAAATCAACATGTAAATTTCAGTTATTATAAGCATATACCCATTTTGACCATCAAAATCATGGTTTAACTCTTATGTCAAGACCCACTTCTAGTTACTTATGAACTCTTAACAGAATCTCTAATTTATTCAAGTAGTTCATTCATATGAGTTAGTATGATGTTTATAAACACCATTAGAACATCAATTTCATCAATTCAACCAAAACCCACTTAGCTCATCATAGGGTAATTATCAAATCCCTAGTTTGACAACAATTCATCAAGATTTCTACTAGGGTTTGTTTCTAAACCAAGATATAATCACAATAACACTCATAGATTCAACATTCATTCCAAAATTTCGATTATGATTGTTCATCATCATCTCAAAGTATCACCAAATCTGAAAATTCGACATACCTTGTGATCCCCACGACTAGGTGATCATTTATATGCGTTCATGCATCGATTTGGGTCTTGATTTGAGCTTCAATTTGATGGATTTGTTGAAGTTAGGGTTTGAGCTCCCTAAAGCTCTTCCTGGTCGATCCTCACACACGCACACACACTCTTGTGTGTGTGTTTGTGTTTTATTTTTAAGTTTATAATTCATTTTCAAGTTACCCGGCTTTGGTCCCTCATGTTTGGTTAGTTATTAATTAGGTTACAACCTAAATTACTTTCAATAATATTCTCACTTATTAACTAGGTTTTACATTTCTAGTTAACTTAGCGGGTTCGGGAATATTTATGACTAAGTTTATTTTAGGTCCCGTTAACTCGGGCCTTTTATCCATTTTGTTTCCTTAAAAGCTTTTATTCACCTTTTAGTTAATATTAGGATTATTTATTTAAAAACCTAATATTTACCGGGTTAATTTTTACCACTAACGGTATTTTACCCGTCGTCACTATTAACGTGGCTTGATTACCAAACCCGTTTTTGGGGTGTTACACAAAAGGCGTAGATTCAAAAGTTGACGCTTTTGGTCCCTCTAATGCGCAAACTAAAAGCGTCAACTTGCGCATATCATCGTTTAATAGCCTCGAAGCCTTATCTAATCCATATTAGGCATTCTTGAGAGTATTATTAAATATCACGATGCTTCGGGTTCGCTAAAAGGTCATTCAGAGGTATAATTAAATATATTGACACTTTTAACCCCTTAAACTTGCAAAGTTGCGCGTAACGTCACTTAAAGGCATAAAAAGCCCTTAATGGCCAATATTAGGCATTCCCGAGAGTATAATCAGTTATCATGAAGCTCTCGGTTTGTTAAAAGGTCACTCAGAGGTAAGAATTAACATGTTGATGTTTTTAACCCTTCATTGCGCAAACTTTCAATTAATTACGCAAACGGCTACTCTTGATCAACAAGTGGCTCATTTGCGAATATGATTACCGTATAACATTACTAAGAGTCTTATAATAAGCATGTTAACATTTCCAGTCCTTTTATAATCAAAGTTTTTGATTTTTCGCAAAATTTGTCCCTCAAATTCATCGTTTGACTTTATTAGGGTTTATTACACGTGTCAATACATCATTGGACATGTTTTTACGAGGTGTTACATGTTTGTTAGTGGAAACTTAGTTTAGGCAACCTTTCTTAGATTTTGTTATTTTTAGAATATTTAGTAGTTTATTATTTGCATGTTAAGTTAGAAAAAAAATACCAAACCCATCAACTAAAAAGGCTTTAAAGTAACAAAAGTTTAGTATCGAGACACCGCGTCCACGGATTGATATCCGGTTCTTGCCGATAAACTATATTACCACTCGATGGGTACACTTGCCCTTTTGTGTGTGTAGTTTAGTCTTAGGTGAAAAGCATTTTAAAACTAAATTTGTGTGAAAAAAATATCTTCATAAAAATATATATAATTCACGCACATCAAGTTTTTGGCGCCGTTGCCGGTGATGCGGTCTTCTTGAGAACGGTTCGAGTTACTTATTTAGCCACTTGTGAAAATTGTATAAAGTTTTTGTCTACTTGTTTTATTTGCCTTTGCTTGATTATTTGAAAAACAATGATTGTTTGCTAGTTGTTTTTGTTTTTGTATATATATAGTGCATTGTGCTCCTCCTTATTCCCTACAGGTCATGCATGTCCTCAACCCCCGTTGCTGACATCGTTGAGCCTTTATCAGAGCCAGAGCGCAGTCATCGTAGGAGACTGCGGGAGCGGTTTCGCGTGGTAGCCGAGACGATTGAGGTAGACGCGGCGGGAGAGGACACATTCTAAGAGAATCGGGTAGATATGGCGGACGAAGAGGAGACGAGGATCTTGAATGACATAGGAAAACCGTCACTCGATGGTTTACCTGCGAGCATCAATGCACCAACAATCGATAATAATAATTTCGAGATCAAATTTGGCACCAGATCGATGTTGCAGAATGCGGTGCAGTTTTATGGGAAGGATCACGAGGATCCTAGTGTCCACATGTCACACCCCGATATTTCCACGTATTACCGGTGGGCCCGGTGGGGAGTATCGTGACGTAGTTGATATCATCATAGTTAAACAACACAATAATTAAATGCACAGCTGAAGCAAAAGATAGATTCATTTCAACTTTAATAAATTGTAATATTAAGTATCACAAGATAGTTGAAACAGATCCACAGGCGGATCAAATAAAAAGGGAAACTGTTCAACAGACTTTGACACCTAGAGCTTGCGAAACTTGATTATTGATGCCTGGAGTAGCCAGCCTATTTTGTGTAGTACCTGCACTTAGCCTTTTTGGAAAATACGTCAGTTTACACTGGTAAATACAACTTAACTGACTCATTTTAAAAAGAGTTTGAAAATTTGTTTGAATGCACTTCGGCAAAAATATCTTTATAACTTAGGACAATTATTTATATATAATCTTGTATACAGTTTTACTTATTTGTCGTCCATTAGGGCCGGTTTGTAGGGCCGGTCTAGATTAACTGACACGCCACAGGTATAATGCCCACAAGGATTATTTCCTTTAAGTGGATTACCAGTTTTTACATAATGCATCTGTCAGGTGTACTCCAACACCCCGTGCTTAGGTCGTGGCCATTTCTTTGAATGATGCCAAGGATATCCGGGACATGGTCATTTAACCCGCAAAGGCCATACACCAAATAATACAGAATAAAACAGGTTATGTAAATACATCAATCACGATACGATTTAAATGACTACATACCCGACCAAGCGGTATTATTATAATACCGTATCCCAAGCCCGTATAAGGAAAATAAGTTAAGAGTATTTACCTGAGCAATGTATAAATCAAATACAGCAAGTACACGTAGCTTTTACTGGGCTCCTAATCTAGAACGAAGGTTTTAATAACCTATTAGAATTCTAACTGTTAGGCCCTAAAGTGTGAGACTGACGCATCAAATTAACACAACGGGTTATGGTTACGAGCTGGGCCATACTGGGTTAGTTTATATTAGGTTATGGACCTTTATAGGTCACTTGGGCTAAGCTTTAGGCCATGTGGGCCAAGCAGGTCCAAGGGGAGCCCATGTAGGGAAGTGGGCTTTAGTAGGTATATAAACAAGTTTCTAACTTGTTTTAGGGTTTGAACTTCATTGTTACAACTTCTAGAGAGCTAGAGAGAGAGGCGAGTTGGTGAAGAACACTTGTACTAGACGGTTTTGCTTTTCAAGTAATAGAATCGTGTGCAAGTGTTGAAAGTGATTCCGGCTTGTTTTTCGTTGTTCATATTTCTTGTTGATTTTCATTTAATTTCTTGAATCACATCAAGTTTGGATTCCGCACAAACTTGGTGTAGTTTGATATCATTGAAAGATCCATTTCACGGGACTTACAAGTGGTATCAGAGCTAGACCAAAATTGTGTGTATCGGGACAACATACAGACATTCAAATAGACGTGAGCTAATTCCAAGTGATTTTCTTTCCTGAGGTCATGTACTAATTTTAGTTCTGAACAGAAGGACAGCCAAGATATCCCCGGATGATTCAACAATATAAAGACCCGAAACCTCAGATGTTGGCCATCTAACAACACAAGATTTAAGACCATAAAATCATACGCCGTTGGTATGTTACCCACATGGTACATAGTTCATTATGTTTATATCACTTAGTATCTTTTATCATGTTGAGCGTCAACCCTATCGACATATCGCAGTAGATCCTAGTCTTTTCAGCTATGGCACCTTACATGTGTTAGTCAAACCCTTTAACACGAACATTTATTTCACTTCCCATATCATGCAATCTCTCTTTTTGGCTTTTTCATTTTTCAATTGTTTTTGTATTTTTCTCATTTTCTCCCCCTAAAACAATACATATTTACAGCAAACTATTTTTGTATTTTCTGAGTTTGGTCCCCATAAACTCTATATCTATCTATATGTTCCTCTCCCCCCCTAAATTTGTGCATAAATCTTGTATTTTTGTGCAAATTTACCATTTACTAGAGAAAGGACAATTTATATACAAAGTAATGAACTAAGAAAGAGAAAAAAAAAAATTTTTGCTTAACCGTTCTGTCATCAGATTGAAGACTAATCAATATTCAAATCAAAGTACTGAATTTAAACGGTACCTTTTGCTGATCTTTTCTTACTTCTCTAATCTCCTCCAAAGGAAACATATCATCTGTAAAAAAAATTGAACTTTTTGCAACAGTGAAATGTTACCCGTTTTTATCTCTGGAACAACCGCTATCAACATTCCAGAGATTGTTCACAGCTCCTCATTGGTTATTCCTGAAAGGTAAGGAGATTAGTAAGACATGGCTACCCAGGCCATCGTGGTCCTGGGAATTCCTAAAGCATCAAGATAAGACACTTCCTTTAAACATAAGTCCCCTTTAGTTTCAAGGATTTGAGACATTGCTGCTTTGGATTTGGGTTTCCAAATCTGTTTCGATTTAACAAACGTGTTTGTTGCCTTCGGTTGAGCAACTTTAGCTGATTCAATTTTAGAAAGACGTTTTTGTTCTTGAACAGCCTTGCGTTTTTTTTAGCAGCGTTCCAATCCCCATCAGAAGGTTTAACCTTGGGATTCACATTCTTCGTTGCCTTAGGTGATGATACCTTCATCGGCTTGGAATGATTGTTATCATTTGGTGTAACCCTCTGATTTCGCATATAATAGGGTACATGGGGACGCCTTGTGCAGTTTCTAGCAATATGACCCGTAATGCCACAGTTGTAGCAAGTTTGTCTTTTCATTGGAAAGACGTTTTGAGCAGCTTGATTCGCTCTAGCAGGTCCTGAAGGACAAACCGGTCCTTTTTGCGCTAGATGCTCTTGCACATTTCTCTTAGACGAAGACGAATTTGGGTGCTTGTATGTGCTGGTTGCAGAAGTCTTGTTGCTTTGAGCACCATTCTTCGTCTTTTCTCCCTGATTGGAGCTTTCAATCACCTTGTCATAAGCCTTATGGGATCGTGATTGTCTTTGATGAGCAGACTTCTTATATCCTCGACTTTGATCTGCTCGTTTTGGCTCCTTTTGTGTGTTGTGAACCGGCTCACAAACACCAACACAAGAGTGAGTGTTGACTTTTTGTTGCACTTTTGGGCGATGAACACAATTTCTAGCTATGTGTCCAGGAATTCCACAGTTGAAACATGTATGTCGTTTCAGTGTATGGAGATTCGATGAGCTAGCAGCATTAACTGATCCGACTTGTCTAGATGAATGAGCTTGCTTTGGTTGCTTTGCTTGTGTTCCATGTGCCTTTTCTGACCTCTTAAGTACCTGTTGATCAGAACTAGCACAAGCATGAGATTCATACGGATGATGTTTTTCGTCTTTTACAAGTTTATCAGGATTATATTGAAAAGACGATTCAGTTTTCGTTTTAACTTCCTTTTCAGAAACATTTTCCTGTGACTGTTCATTTGTTGTGCCCACTTCTTCTTTTACAAAATCAGATTCAGTTTTAATTTCTGAAGATGCAGAAGTTTCATCAACACATGTATCATGTGAGTGTAATTGTGGTTTACTTTCAACTTTGGTTTCCAATGTGGTCCCACTAGATTCAACATTAGGGACGTCCACTGTCACACTATCATTAGCTGTAGGGTTAGAAGCATCATCAACTACTGAAAAACAACCATCATCAGACGCATTATTCAAAGGTTCATGACAAGCATCAACTGTTTTACCCGACACATAACTACGAAATGAGTTAAGAAAAGCTTGTCGAAACACACAACCAGAATCTGATTCGTTTATTGAGTTTGTATAAAAATCAGAATCAGAATTTAAATCTGGTTCATCCCCAAACATATCTCCCCACCTTACTTCAGGTACTTCATCTGCACATGATGAAGAAACGTTAGGATCAAAAGTACCCTTGGACACAAAACAAACTGGTTTAACCACCTATTTTTCAACAGGTCTGACATTTACTGATGGCTTACAGTTTTTGGGACCATAAGTCATTTTGCTTTCATTCATCATCTCCTCCTCAGTCATAGGTAAGTAAGTATAATTGTCATTATAAGGAGGAGGAGCCTGATTAAAACCCAATCCCAACCCTTTCCTTTTCTGGTATGCTAGCTGTTGATTACACAGGTTGTTGACTAATTTGCTGGAAGAATCAAATTTTTTAATATTTAGCTTATTTATTTGATATCTATCTCTGATATCCTCTAGTTCTTTAGTCACATTACATAGTTTTTCTTTAACCATGAAGAGTTGGGCTGTTGTTACACTAACATCGTCCTTGAGTTGGATGATGTCTTTTCGCTGAGATTCGATTTTCTCCTTAAAAAGTTTTTCATTATTAGCCAAAGTGAAATTTTTCCTTTTAATGTCATTATAGTCTTCGATTAGCTCAGCGTTGTGTATTCTATAGGCTTCAACTCGTTCTCTACATTTAGGAGTACAAAAGACAGAAAGTATCTCTTCTTTGGTAATTTCTTGAGCCACTGGTTTGTGAAACATGAATGCCATAATTTCAGCGGGTGGCTGTTACTTTTGTTCTTCTCCTCAAAATACAAACCAAACGAGAACCTGTGTACTCGCTAACTCAAACCTTTGCACGCGAATGAACCCGCTTTCTGAACCGCGCCTCAAAAATCTGTCAAAACTTATCACACCAAACAAACCTTCCTTTTTTTATTATTATTATTTTAATATTATAAAAACCAATGATTATGTAATGATGACCTTATGATCAATAATAATTATATAATTATTGTTGATTTTATTATTATTATTATTAATAAAAACCTAAACTTCAAAACAACACAACTATCCGTCTTCTTCGTTAAACAAATACCGAACCGAAACCCTAACTTCAAACTATAGACGATCAAGACAATGAAGGTGAACGGTTATGAGATGGTTGGGTGGTTTACGAAAAACCGGAGATCTACCGGATGTGACAACAATCAGATGATGATGAACGATGGTGTTGCAGGTTTCCGGCGACGGTTATCGAACAAAAGATGACGATGACCGATGATGATGAAGATGTCTGATGAAGATGGAATGGTTGCGACTCGAATGATGGAACAGAGATGACTCGAGACCTTGGTTGCGACTCGAAACCGTGGTTGCGAGTCGGACTAGTTGGAACGGTGGTTGCGACTCGAGACTGAAAGTTGATAACTCGAGATCGATTGTAGAGCAGTGAGTCGAGACCTGTGAAATCGAGACCGAAACCTTGAGAAGTTGTGATGACTCGAAACCAGAAGTGAAGTTGTGATGATGTGAGTCGAGACCATTTTTCGAAGATGACGACTCGAGACCTATTGGGCAGTGACTCGAGACCTGCTGAAGTGGTTGCGACACAAGAATGAATGACTCGAGACCAGTGATGAGCAGTGAGTCGAGACCAGATTATTGTGAAGGAGAAGACCACTGATTCCTTAAAAATTGGACTCGAGAAGACTCGATTTGGTTGATTTCAACTGGAAAGGAGTCGGAATCTATGAGAAGCCGAGTCGAAATCGCTGAACCTTCTAGAACTTTGTATCTGCAAAACAGATTTGTTAGAGATAAAACCTAAATCCCAATAAATCAGGATTTTAAAAAATAAAGATTTTGAAAAATCTTTTGAAAGTCTTCAGCCGATCTTCCGAAATTCACGTAAACAGGAAGAATCACGAAACCAAAATAGCAGCAAAACTTGATTTTTTTATGAACAAATGATGAATAAGAGATTAACAGGATCCGTAATCAGCCAATAACACACCAACTTTTGAACAGGACCCGAGAACTTGAATCTGACTTCTTGAAGACTGAGATGTTGTTAGTTGCTGAAGAAACCTGAAGCAGCTCAACAACAACATGTACCTGAGTCAAAAGAATAGGATACGAAACGCCGTCTGACAGTGAAAGTACATTTGAAGAAGTACCGTGAACTTGCTTGAAAGAAAAAGACTGAAGAAGAAAAGAGCTGTTGAGAATCCTCCTCTCACATTCTTTTTAACAAGATTTTCAAGCAAAGCTGATCGAGATCCTGATATGAAGCTAACCACAAAAGCTGAAGAAAGAGACCCAGTGCTGAGAGTTCAGAAGTCAAGAACTTCCACAACATCTGCAGCATAGAGACAACCATAGACTTCGTTGAAGACGTTGCTGAATTCATGGTATGAAGACAATTTGATGGCATCAGTCTAGGGGGAGATTGTTAGGCCCTAAAGTGTGAGACTGACGCATCAAATTAACACAACGGGTTATGGTTACGAGCTGGGCCATACTGGGTTAGTTTATATTAGGTTGTGGACCTTTATAGGTCACTTGGGCTAAGCTTTAGGCCATGTGGGCCAAGCAGGTGCAAGGGGAGCCCATGTAGGGAAGTGGGCTTTAGTAGGTATATAAACAAGTTTCTAACTTGTTTTAGGGTTTGAACTTCATTGTTACAACTTCTAGAGAGCTAGAGAGAGGCGAGTTGGTGAAGAACACTTGTACTAGACGGTTTTGCTTTTCAAGTAATAGAATCGTGTGCAAGTGTTGAAAGTGATTCCGGTTTGTTTTTCGTTGTTCATATTTCTTGTTGATTTTCATTTAATTTCTTGAATCACATCAAGTTTGGATTCCATACAAACTTGGTGTAGTTTGATATCATTGAAAGATCTGTTTCACTGGACTTACACTAACGGGTCTTTAAGTAAGCCTAGACTTAGACCGATTAGTTTTAAAAAGGAAGACACGGTTCAAACGCATGATAAAGCGAAGATCGGTTTAGAATGTGGTTTTGACCCGACAAGATTGTATGCTTGTTTAATATGGTTAACTTAAACACATTCTGGATTTTGAGACAAAATGATATGGTTTGACCCGTTTCGGCTAATATATGAAAACTAGTCACATAAGCAGATCCGAACGCGACAAGTGTGTAACGAGTAACCAAATGAGTCATATACGAGTTCCCTGAGTTAATATGCCTTAAATATGTTGTGACATCAGTAAGATATCTTCTATTATGCCTAAAACGAATTTAAACTCAAACTATGCCACGTAGGGGTATTTTGGTCATTTTAAAGGTTATAAAAGAGTTTAAATATTAATCTGAGTTATAGGTCTGATGTAATCAGTAAAAATACTTAATTTAATAAGTTATAACAGTAGGGTAATACACATATGTGAAATTTATCATTTAAAACCAAACTATGCACCTTAGGGGCATTTTGGTAATTTCACTTAGGCCAAAAAGGTCAAAACTGGAAATCTGAGTTTAATACTTTTGCCTACTATTAATATATAAAAATTTACTGAAAATATCAGTGGGTAACAAACCTTATATGTTTAAAATAGTTTAAGTACCTACTATGCGTTAAAATGCTTAAAAAGGCGATTTGGAGCCATTTCCGGGTTTTCAAAGGAAAGATGATATTTTTATTATTCCAGAAGGCTCAAAATATTTTATTTATCATATTAGATCAGTAGCAAAAGTTTTGGGGTCAAAAGGATTTGTAAAACTCATTTTATAGCCCAAAAGGGCAAAACCGGCAATTACCGAATTAAGCTTAGCCTAATAATAAATAAAAATCTCCAAAAATCCCAAAATATTATTTTATATCAGTAGGTAAAAAGTTTTATATCAAAAATTGGGTTTAGGTAGGCTATATGCTAATTATGCCATTTAATTACTAAAAAGCTTCTTATTTACGCTAATGAGCATAACTCTTAATCTAGACCTCAAACTGATGTGAAACTTTAGGTACAAGTTTATAAATCAGTAACTAAGGTTTCTATTCTTTTACATTTTCAAAAATCATGTTTTAAGGCATGTGGGCATAATAGTCAACATTTAGGCATTTAACGGAAATATGCATATGAATCGGATAACTAATGAACCAAGTTGTATAATCACAGAGGGTTATACTAACATGAAACCTGGTCCTAATAGGGCTCTAAGGCATTTCTAAAGCATGCTATAATGGGTCAGAATCAAAAGTCAAAGCAAAAGTCAAATTATGCGACTTTCGGTTCCAAACCGAGCCTAAACTGAAAATTGTCGGGTTGAACATGTTTAGACATGTTCTTACATTAATTACCAAGTTATATTAATGATAAAACAGGTTGCATAGCTTCTACATTGCTAATTATGCATTAATTTGAAATTAAGCATTATGTTGACTTTTTAATATCAAGTTTGACCCGACAATTGACCTAGTTAGAGTGGGAATCAGAGAGTACCCTTTTAAGGGTTTATTACCCACATAATTACCTACTTATAGGTACTTTCAATTCAAGATTTGACTGAACAATTATTGATTAATCTCGAAGTCAAACCTTAATTATGATGGTTTGACTTTTAGCTAAGTAACTAAGCTAAACTGAATTAAAAAGTATTAAGGACACATACAAAGGTCCTAAGTATGATTAGGTAGCCTAAGGAAACTTGTTGCTGATCAGAGGAGCTCCAGAGAAGTCCTTGATGTGAGTTGCAAATGAAAGACCAAATGTTGCAACATGAGGTCTCTTTATATAGTGAACTAGATGCCACAAGATCACTCCAAATCAGTCTACAATTATTGTAAGATGTTCCCAGGTGTCCCTATGATGCTAAAAACCAGTTATAAGGCCCCTGATTTTCGAATACCACTCTTATAAGGCGGTGTAACTTGTTTAACAGGCATCTGTCCAAAAATTCGCCCAGATACAGGTCTTACGGACCGTAAGCCTTAGAGCTTTACGGTCCGTAACCGTCCTTCAAAACCATCGCCCAGCTCCACTCCCTTACGGACCGTAAGGGTTAGACCTTTACGGTCCGTAAGCCTTCTTCAGAAGACAAAATTTTGTTAACTTTGAGGTCTTGACCGTGCAACTTTGGAATTTCCAAATCACTTGCTTCTTTTCAGTGTAGGGACCATGTAATCTGACTTTTGCATGGTTTGCCATGCACTTACACATCTTGGACTCTTATGGAGAGTCTTGTGTTTAATATTTGTTGTAACCACTCATAGGATCCATTTCTTAAGCCAATTTGAATTATACATTATCAAATTGCTCGGACTTGAATATAATAGATGTTTATAATATAGATTAGGGTCTTGGGATTTATAACGAGGTCGCCCAGAGGTATTAATTAACATGTCGACACTTTTAAATCCTTCCACACATCTTTTAATTTGATCCGGGTTTATGACACGTCTGCCTTACATGACACGTGTCTTTATTTTATTGGGTATGATTTTACGAGGTGTTACACCACATCGCGGGGTTTTTAGAGGTTTAAGCCACGTTTAGGATTCGTGATGCATCATCGGATGCTATACGCCTTTGGCTCTTTCCATTTTCTTTACGGGATGGAGCCAAAGAGTGGCTTTTTTCGCTTCCAGCTGGATCTATCACTACATGGAATCAATTAGCTGAGAAGTTCCTTCGGAAATATTTCCCTCCAAAAAAACTGTTCGGTTGAGAACCAAGATTCTGAACTTTCGTCAGGACGAGGACAAGTCCCTTTACGAGGCATGGGAGCGTTTTAAAGAACTTATGAGAAAGGTCCCACATCACGGGTTGCCCAAGTAGCAACAATGTCAGATCTTCTACCATGGTTTGGATAGTTAGGGACAGATGATGGTTGACCGGATTCTACCCGGCCCGGTCCTATTTCAAACAAAAGAAGCAAAGAAGGGAAATCCTCGTAAAGGCAGCAAGGCATGTCGCCTTCGAATTGAGTAGCGAGTCTTCTTTCTACTCTATTTTTTTTTGTAATAGAAAGTAGACTCAAGCCTCACCCCTTCATGTATTTGAATTTTCTGATCTAGTTATATGGACTGATCTTTTTCCTTTTAAACGAGGGTCTATTTTGATAGATAGAGATAGACAGGAACTAAGCAATAAGAACAGAATACCAAAGGCTTACTCCCATTTCTCTCTACTCTATCTATGAAGGCTATGAAGGAAGCTCACCACTGAGCTCATTAGAACTCAAATCTAAATGAGTCAGCCCTTTCAAGTTCCCAAATTTTAACAAAGCTATGAAGATTGAATGTGCAAACCGCAACCATTTTTTACTATGATGATTCGAAACATTCTAAATAACTAGCAGAAGAACCCGACACGTCTTCTGCAATTTATTCGGAATGACAATCAGAGGACACATGATAAAAGTGCTTCTTTAGACAATCATATGACACATGATAAAAGCGCTTCTTTAGACAATCATATGACACATGATAAAAGCGCTTCTTTAGACAATCATATGCAATCGAAACCGCATTGTTAATTTTAATAAAGCAATAAAGATTGAATGTGCAAACCGCAACCATTGTGTATTTGCTTACTAATTATTGAACAGATTTGTTGAAATAGAAGAAAAGAGTAAAAAAGATGAAATGAGGCATGCATTGATTAAATCTGAATCAGGTTCTCAAACAAACACTACTAAAGATGATCCGAAACATTCCGAATAACTACACAATGTAAACGTGGAATTTGTAATGATGTTTGGGAATTAAACGCATGTACGTGACAAAACAAGGATCGTTCTAATAGATTAAAGAGATTAAACCACGTCCAAGATATAATCGTTTTGTACCATTTTTTACCCTAAGATGTAATTGCAAGACTGTTTGTCGGGCTTCCAATGCTCACACAGGATGATAAACAACGCTGATATGAACATATACCAACTGCTTTATCTTGAGTCCATCAGCAACCATTTTTCCTTTTCCTTCAATTTTGAGAACATTCTCCCTAACATGAGAAACGAAAGGGATTTCGAGCAGTTGGTCACGCACATGCGTTTAATTCCCAAACATCATTACAAATTCCACTTTTACATTGTGTAGTTATTTGGAATGTTTCAGATCATCTTTAGTAGTGTTTGTTTGAGAACCTGATTCATATTTAAACAATGTACGTGACAAAACAAGGATCGTTCTAATAGATTAAAGAGATTA